>CM066983.1:103727079-104092079 GCA_033977485.1 Hydrangea macrophylla
AAATCTCTTTGCACTTAATCACGGTGAGTATTACTAACTCACTCCAAATGTAACTCATTCCTTATTTACTGATTTAGGTAGTTAAATTTTAACAGTAGCAGAATTTTGTTTTCAGATTTTTGTTAGGAAAACGAATGAAATTTAAGGTTCTGCCCGCGATGTCCCAAGTAAAACTCGATTCTGCACACTTTTCGTCTAATGCAATTTTCTCAGATTTTGCACCGTTTGGGCAGAAAATGAGGATTACAGTAGCAGAAAAAGTATATTAGAAATTCAATCTAATATTTTCTCTTTTAATTTTAACAGTAGCAGAATTTTGTTTTCAGATTTTTGTTAGGAAAACGAATGAAATTTAAGGTTCTGCCCGCGGTGTCCCAAGTAAAACTCGATTCTGCACACTTTTCGTCTAATGCAATTTTCTCAGATTCTGCACCGTTTGGACAGAAAATGAGGATTTCAGTAGCAGTTTTTAGAATGCTATTAGTTATGTTTAAAATGATTAAGGCAATGAATTACGAATTTTCAATCCCCGTACGCGTATTATTTCTTTAATTCTGTGAATTCCTTTATGTTTAAAGTTTGATGACATTCATGTGGAGTCAGTTGTACATGCATGGTGAGTGTTGGTAGTGTGTAAAAGAGTAATGATAGTGTGGAAAAGAGTAATGATTGTGTGGAAAGAGTATGAGTTTGAGTTGTGGTTGTGGTTGTGGTTGTGGTTGTAATTGTGGCTGTGGTTATGGTTGTGGTTGTGGATGTGATTGTGGTTGGAGTTGAAAAAGAGGATGAGGGTGTCTTTGAAATGCGAAGGTGGCAAAAATGGACACTCCCTGACGCCCATGGAAGCGTTAAAGTGTGTGAAGCCGAACTTGGACACTCACTGGCACCCATGGAAGTGCTAAAGTGTGGCCTATGGACACTCCCTGAATGACTCGAGTCTGGATACCTGTGTGGGGGTTGCCCCGGTATTTGCATGGCGGTTAGGGTATTCAAAGTGTGAGGCATTGGACACTCCCTGGTACCCCGGACCAAAGTGTGAGGCAAACTGGACACTCCCTGGCGCCCCGTTGCTAAAGTGTGGCTATCTTAGTATTTCAAAGATACCAGGAGTAGGATAGAGGGTTGTTGGGTTTTGTCGAGAGAAAAGAGTCGGTTAGATGAGATGGTGCATTGTTCTCATACACGGTCACATATGTGTGAATTTATCTTTTAATTATTGTTGTGGTTGTTTTTCTAACAAGCTCTTTATCATAAATATAAACTTGTGGTATTTAAATGGAAATGGAAAAAAGGTAAATGGGCATGTTTTTACATTCAAAGCTATGTTTTTAATACTCACCAGCTTCTTGAAGCTGACGGCGTTGATGCGTCCTGGACATTCGTGTCCAGGCTTTGCAGGTAATAATCAGGATGAACCGTATGACTATGCTATTTGAGATCAGTTGCTGAGAAGAGAATTTATTTTTATATGCTTATTGTTTATGTGCATTTAAGATATGATTTGGTTTTGTAATAAGGATGACTGTAATAGACTTTAAGTTATTGTTTTATTTCAAGGCGGTCTGTGCCTTAGTTAACCCCGTACCATAGGATGTAATAAGTTAGAAAATTTTTATAAGCCTTGAGCCTTGATTGCCCTACTCTGATTAATGGTTTTATGTTGTTCGACGTTTGGGACGGAATCGATCCTTCAAACTGTCGCGACCTACGGGTCCATAAAGGAAATTAAACGCTTTCCATATTTATGCTACGTCGGGGCGTGACAGTGCTGCTCAGCCAGGAATAGTCTGCTTCAACTGTGGTGAACCAGGTCACATCAGTAGGTTCTGCACTGCTCCTAAGCAGGAAACTTATGGACAACAGGGTCAGACCCGCTTGAATGCTGTTATTCCTGATGCCGCTGGATATGATGGAGCTGTATATGAAGAAGGAGATCTTGGAGAAGTTCAACCTGATCAGCAAGCAGTGGAAGGTACATTGACTCTATTTAACTCCCATGTTAGAGTATTATTTGATACGGGTGCTGCTCTATCATTCATATCTGTTAATACAATTCGGAGATTGGGTATCTTACCTCATCGCTTAGAGACAGCTTTGAAGGCTACATCACCAATAGGAGCTGCGGTCAGTTTAGGACATGTATGCAAGGATTGTCCTCTACGGATTGGAGACCGAGAAATCCCTGCAAGGTTGATCGTCCTATCGATGAAGGAGTTCGACATAATCCTAGGAATGGATTGGCTGTCTCAGAATCAAGTGAAGTTGGATTGCGCGAGGAAGAGAATTACATTCTCCGACAATGAGAATCAACCCTTTGATTTTCAATGTAACCCTTCGGGAGATATGTTCCTCACAAGATGTTTAGCCAACATCGAAGTCGTCAGTACAGAGGTGACAACATCATCTATACCTGTAGTCAAGGACTTCGAAGAAGTATTTCAAGACATTTCTGGATTACCGCCCGAGAGAAGTATAGAGTTCTGTATTGAGCTTATACCGGGTACCCTACCAATTACCAAGGTTCCCTACAGAATGGCCCCCACAGAACTGCTAGAATTAAAGGGACAAGTACAAGAGCTCGAGAACCTAGGTTTTGTACGTCCAAGTACATCGCCTTGGGGAGCACCGGTGTTATTTGTGAAGAAGAAGGACGGGACGCTCAGGCTGTGTATCGACTACAGAGAATTGAATCGAGTGACAATCAAGAACAAGTATCCTTTGCCTCGGATCGACGATTTATTTGATCAACTACAAGGAGCTACGATATTTTCCAAGATAGACCTAAGGTCGGGGTATCATCAGTTGAGGGTACGGAAGGAAGACATACCTAAGACTGCTTTCAGAACCCGATATGGTCATTATGAATTTCTGGTGATGCCGTTTGGATTAACGAACGCCCCGGCAGTGTTTATGGATCTGATGAACAGAGTATTCAAGCCTTATTTAGATCAGTTTGTCATCGTCTTTATTGATGATATTTTGATCTATTCTAAGTCAAGAGAAGAACACGAGCAACATCTTCGGATTACGATGCAGACGCTTAAGGACCACCACTTGTATGCCAAGTTCAGTAAGTGTGAGTTCTGGTTGCAAGAAGTGAAATTTTTGGGACACAAGGTGTCATCTCAAGGAATTTCTGTGGATTCGTCCAAGACCGATGCTGTATCCAACTGGGTTAGGCCAAGCAACCCTACAGAAGTTCGGAGTTTTCTTGGACTCGCAGGCTATTACAGGAGATTTGTTGAGGGATTCTCCAAGATAGCTGCACCATTGACTGGGTTGACAAAGAAGAATTTGAAATTCGAATGGACAGAGAAGCATGAGCGAGCCTTTCTAGAGTTGAAAGAGAGACTCACTACCGCACCAGTACTAGCAATACCCAAGCCTGGTGAGAAGTTCACTATCTTTAGTGACGCATCATATCAAGGACTAGGGTGTGTACTTATGCAAGATGACAGAGTTATAGCCTATGGATCCAGGCAGCTGAAGCCGAATGAGTTGAACTATCCTATTCATGATTTGGAGTTGGCAGCAGTGGTTTTTGCACTCAAGATTTGGAGACATTATCTCTACGGTGAGAAGTTTGATTTGTTCTCCGATCACAAGAGTCTGAAGTATTTGTTCACACAGAAAGAGTTGAACATGAGGCAGCGCAGATGGATGGAGTTGATCAAAGATTACGACTTCACGTTGGAATACCACCCTGGTAAAGCTAATGTGGTCGCTGATGCTTTGAGTAGGCAGACTCGGGAGACGATCGCCTCCTTAATGGTTAGAGAGTGGCGAGCTTTGGAGACGTTGGTGGAGTTCGATGTACAGAGTGCTGAAAGAGGAGAAGGACAACTTTTTGGATGTCTTATCCTACAGCCTGTTCTTATCGACCGCGTTATTGAAGCTCAGAAAGAAGATGAGAAGTTTCAGACATGGTTTGTAAAAATGTCAGAAAAAGACCCGACCGAATGGAAGGTGGGGAGTGACGGAGGGTATCGATGCAGAGACAGATTATGTGTACCAGATTATGGGAATTTGAGAAAAGATATTCTGGAAGAAGCACATAAATCAAGGTATACAGTTCACCCGGGAGGAACTAAGATGTATAAAGATTTGAAGAGAAATTTCTGGTGGGAAGGCATGAAGAAGGATGTGGCGGAGTTTGTATCCAAGTGTTTGACGTGTCAGCAGGTCAAGGCCGAACATCAGAGACCGTCGGGATTATTGCAACCGCTACCTATTCCTGGTTGGAAGTGGGAGCATATAACGATGGATTTTGTAGTAGGATTGCCTCGATCGCAGCAGAATCATGACGCTATTTGGGTAATTGTGGATCGATTGACGAAGTCAGCTCATTTTATTGCTTACAGTATGACATACCCGGTGGAAAAGATGAGCCGGATGTACATACAACAAGTTGTGCGACTTCACGGTGCACCTGTGACGATTGTGTCAGACCGTGACGCACGTTTTACTTCTGGATTTTGGGAAAGTCTGAAAGAAGCTATGGGAACTTCACTCAAGATGAGTACTGCTTTTCACCCTCAGACAGATGGGCAAACTGAGCGTGTTAATCAGATCATGGAGGATATGCTTAGGGCTTGTGTGATCGATTTTGAAGAATCTTGGGAGACACACTTGCCGTTGGTTGAATTTGCCTATAACAATAGTTATCATACGAGTATCGGTATGGCTCCGTTCGAAGCACTGTACGGACGACCATGTCGTTCTCCATTGTGTTGGGCAGAGGTTGGGGACACAGAATTGTTGGGACCAGATTTGGTTAGAGAAACCAACGAGAAGATTTCCTTGGTCAAGGAAAGGATGAGAACCGCTCAGAGCCGGTATAAGAGTTATGCTGATCGACGCCGAAAAGATCTGGAGTTTAGTGTTGGAGATCACGTACTTCTTAAGGTTTCACCAACACGAGGAGTAGTACGCTTTGGTCTCAAGAGAGGGAAGTTAGCTCCGCGTTTCATTGGACCGTTTGAGATTTTGGAACGTATCGGGTTAGTAGCCTATCGACTGGCACTACCACCGAAGATGTCTGGGGTTCACAACGTGTTTCACGTGAGTATGTTGAGGAAATACATACGAGATCCTTCGCACGTGGTTAGTTATGACGACATTGAGACGAGTCATAACGTTTCTTACAAGGAGAGACCTGTGAAGATTCTGGATCAGAGTATCAAGAAGTTAAGAAATAAGGAGATCCCGTTGGTGAAGGTTCAGTGGAATCACCATGACGAGAATGAAGCCTCGTGGGAAGTTGAAGCTGATATGAGGAAGAAGTACCCAGAGTTGTTTCATGACTAGTTAGTCTTGATTTCGGGGACGAAATCCTGTTTAAGGGGGGAAGGGTGTAATAACCTGCATTTTCATGCATTATTATATTTAAAATTTTCATTATCATTTGCATTATCATATTTAAAATTTAATATATATTGTCTGTTTATATGTTAATTTCAATTCTTATGTGAAAAGTTTAATTCTTGACTAAATTCATAATTGAAATTACTTGTGGGGTCATAATGCAATTTTCATAAAAACTTGCAATACCTGTGTTAAATTTCAAAACTGTATTTCAAAACGGTGGAATTATTTCTTTTAAACTCAAACTGTATTTTTATAAAATCAGAAAACTATTTCTAACGTTAAAATGAATTCTCTGTATTTTTGTGATAAACACCGTATCACGAAAATACCAGTGTAGTTTTAAAACTGTCCGCGCAGTGTTAAACTTCCACAGAATTTTGGGAGTAACTGATTGGACAAATTTCTTTATACCCAATTATTATTGCTAAAGTTTTCCCTTAGGCCTTGTTTGGCAAATGCTTGTAGTATGTGTGTTGTCCTAATGCCATAAGCTTGATTTCCAAACACACCTTGACCCACACCAACTCCACCTACCCTTTCAATTATCAATGGAGCATTATGAATTGCAAGTGTATATTTACACATCATTGTTGCACTTTCTTTGTAATTAGTGGAGATTAATGGAGAATGAGTGGGATGTTAGGCAAATGTTTTCTAAGTGGGAGTTTGAGTATTTATACACCCAACCACACTACACATTCTACACTCCTAATATAGAGAGCTTGAGAGAGTCACATAGAGAGATAATAATTTCAGAATTTGAAGAGCTCAATCCTCCATAGCCAAGCTTGAAATTGGAGATTCTTAATTCTTGTATTTCTTTCTCAACAACTTCTTCAATCTACATCACGGTGAGTATTACTAACTCACTCCAAATGTAACTCATTCCTTATTTACTGATTTAGGTAGTTAATTTTAACAGTAGCAGAATTTTGTTTTCAGATTTTTGTTAGGAAAACGAATGAAATTTAAGGTTCTGCCCGCGGTGTCCTAAGTAAAACTCGATTCTGCACACTTTTCGTCTAATGCAATTTTCTCAGATTTTGCACCGTTTGGGCAGAAAATGAGGATTACAGTAGCAGAAAAAGTATATTAGAAATTCAATCTAATATTTTCTCTTTTAATTTTAACAGTAGCAGAATTTTGTTTTCAGACTTTTGTTAGGAAAACGAATGAAATTTAAGGTTCTGCCCGCGTTGTCCCAAGCAAAACTCGATTCTGCACACTTTTCGTCTAATGCAATTTTCTCAGATTCTGCACCGTTTGGACAGAAAATGAGGATTTCAGTAGCAGTTTTTAGAATGCTATTAGTTATGTTTAAAATGATTAAGGCAATGAATTACGAATTTTCAATCCCCGTACGCGTATTGTTTCTTTAATTCTGTGAATTCCTTTATGTTTAAAGTTTGATGACATTCATGTGGAGTCAGTTGTACATGCATGGTGAGTGTTGGTAGTGTGTAAAAGAGTAATGGTAGGGTGGAAAAGTGTATTGTTAGTGTGGAAAGTGTATGAGTTTGAGTTGTGGTTGTGGTTGTGGTTATGGTTGTAATTGTGGCTGTGGTTATGGTTGTGGTTGTGGATGTGATTGTGGTTGGAGTTGAAAAAGAGGATGAGGGTGTCTTTGAAATGCGAAGGTGGCAAAAATGGACACTCCCTGACGCCCATGGAAGCGTTAAAGTGTGTGAAGCCGAACTTGGACACTCACTGGCACCCATGGAAGTGCTAAAGTGTGGCCTATAGACACTCCCTGAATGACTCGAGTCTGGATACCTGTGTGGGGGTTGCCCCGGTATTTGCATGGCGGTTAGGGTATTCAAAGTGTGAGGCATTGGACACTCCCTGGTACCCCGGACCAAAGTGTGAGGCAAACTGGACACTCCCTGGCGCCCCGTTGCTAAAGTGTGGCTATCTTAGTATTTCAAAGATACCAGGAGTAGGATAGAGGGTTGTTGGGTTTTGTCGAGAGAAAAGTGTCGGTTAGATGAGATGGTGCATTGTCCTCATACACGGTTACATATGTGTGAAATTATCTTTTAAATAATGTTGTGGTTGTTTTTCTATCAAGCTCTTTATCTTTAAATATAAACTTGTGGTATTTAAATGGTAATGGGAAAAAGGTAAATGAGTATGTTTTACATTCAGAGTTATGTTTTTAATACTCACCAGCTTCTTGAAGCTGACGGCGTTGATGCGTCCTGGACATTCGTGTTCAGGCTTTGCAGGTAATAATCAAGAAGAACCGTATGACTATGCTAATTAAGATTTGTTGCTGAGAAGAGATGTTACCCTTACATGCTTTATGTTTATGTGTTATGATTTGGTTTGTAATAAGGATGACTGTAATAGACTGTAAGTTATTGTTTTATTTCAAGGCGGCCTGTGCCTTAGTAAACCCTGTACTATAGGATGTAATAAGTTAGAGATTCAATTTTTATGAGCCCTGTTTGCTCTACTCTGATTAATAGTTTTATGTTGTTAGAAGTTTTTGGGACGGAATCGATCCTTCAAACTGTCGCGACCTACGGGTCCATAAAGGAAATTAAACGCTTTCCATATTTATGCTACGTCGGGGCGTGACAGGTTGTGTGTGTGTGTGTGTGTGTTGCTAATCATATGTTGTGTGTGGGGGTGTGTAGCCTTCATATAAACATAATATTATATTAGGTTAGGTAAACAAAAGAAATAGGATACAACCCCCTTAGGCAGCCGCAAGAGAGAGAGAGAGAGAGAGAGAGAGAGAGAGAGAGAGAAGAAGAAGAAGAAGAAGAAGAAGAAGAAGAAGAAGAAAGGAAGGAAGGTTAGGGCACAGGGTATTCAGATCCGGAATCGCGTTCATAGTCCATTCAATACCATTTTTCAAGTGCTTAATCGCGACCTAGGAGAGTTAAATATATGTATCCAGTTATATATATACACACGTATGTATATATGTATACGCGAGTAAACCAAATACTTATATGTTTAAGTTCATTGTTGGGGTTCAATTTTTGTATTGGATGCACAATATTGTTATTTTTGAAATTTATATAGATATTTTTTTTGAAGACCTTGTGATTATAACTTCGGTATATTTGTAAATGTTATGCATATAGATAGTTTGACGAACACATACGTGGGATACTCTTGATAAAAATCGAAAAGCTATGAGAAATTCGTTTATATTATTCTAACAATTGCTGAAAACTTTAGAAAAATATTGTGCAATCGTGGCTTTGAGTTTTAACATTCTGTCCGCATATCCTGTGTAAAACGCGATTCTTCACACTTTTCGTGTTTTGAGTTTTCCCTGATTCTGCACCGTTTGGGCTGTAGATTTAAATTTCAGTAGCAGTTTTTAAAAGGTTAAAAACGTGTTGATTGTTTAAGTTGATTTATGTGTCGGGATGAACTCGTATTTCGTTATTATGATATAACGTGAAATTTCATTGAGATGTAAGCATTCTCATTTAATGTTGGGTTTCATAAACTTGTGAATGTGAGGTCATCTATGTAAATATTTTTTTTTAGAAGTTAATAATAGGAAATCCTTCAATGTTCACTACTGCTCCTTATGAGTTTAGGCGCCGACTTCGTGGATGACCCGTCTTGTGTGATTAGACGGCGACTATGTGGATGACCCGCCTCTTCATTTTTAAGCCTTATGCCTGGCTTGTTGGTCTATTTCATGTGTATTTAGACATTGTTTATTGACGTAAAAAAACGTAAGGACTAACCTTTCGGTGTAGACTCAAATCCCAGTGATACCCCATAGGAGTTGGACCGGAGTGGGAGTTAGTATTATGTTAGGAGACACATGGGATATATGTGTAGGCTGAACCATGAATGGGTGGCCGAAGTGGTGAACATAAGGTTTAATTAACTAAAACAATTGTGGTGCTTAAATTGCGGCTATACGTGGTAATGTAGTTCGTTATATTTTATTGTAGTCGAATCCTTGTCATAACAAACACTTATGTTGGTATCCGTTAGTTTAAATATAGTCTTGTATGTGTACCGTGATATCTTCGGGAACATTGTGATTTAATAATAAATAGGATCATGTTAGTAAATTAGACAATTTGATCACTTAACTTCATAATTCAAGGTTGTTTCGTGTTACCTGAAGTAAAACGACAATCCAAGTGACTTTCGTGTTTTAAACTTTTCCTAAAAACGTCATCTTGACACTGTTTTTATTTAATTTCAGAATCTGTTGAATATTACACATTTAAGAGCTGAAGTTTAACAGTTGATTTTTGACTTGTGTGTTTAGAATTAATGAACGGGGACACGAGACTTCCCTTGGAAATTTAATTCTGAACATCTTTCGTATTTTAAGTTTTATCCAATTCCAACTCCTTCTTGGAGATAAATTCATTTTTTTTATAACATTTAAAGTATGATTTTTGATTTTTTTGTATTAACGATTATTTCTGCAGGATGGTAGGCCCACTACTGTGTTTGCATGTATTGGCCTACCACAACTAAGAAGGGTAAGTATTTATTCAATCTAGTTTGGGTAGGAATTATATTGCTGCCACATAAAAAGGGAAACTACCCTTTGTCCTATTATGTGAGTGGAACTACTTTCCTGCCGATCTTTTATTTATTATTGTTATGTTGGTGTAAGGGATTGTGAGCGATCCCTAACACTATTTGTGATTAGTGTTATTTAACTCATACCAGTCATGTGACTGACCCGTTGAGTTTTTGTCGCGGGTGCATTCTTTTTGGAGTGTAGCCGATCGAAATTTGCAGGGACAGTGACAAGTTCGTGGCATCTTGTAACAGGAGAACTGTGAAGTCCTTATTAGCTTTTATAATTTTATTTGAGAGTTTTAATATTTTATATTCTGGCATTGTGGGCCATTTGACTTTTTCAGATATTGTTTGAATGATGGTTTTTTTTAGAGATTAATTATGGTTTTGGAACCTTAGGTTTTAATCATTTTTGATTGGATATTTTACTGTTATAGTGCACTTGTGAGTTAAGTTTTATCCTGTACAGACTGTGTGATATTTTACATTGCGATCACCTCTAATAATTAAACAACTGGATATTGGTTTAGGAATTTTCCCTTAGACTAATATTTAATTGTCTGAAAATTGGGGTGTGACATCTACTTCACCTCTCTGCTTCATCTAGCAGCTCAAAAGCTCTTCCTGCTTCACCTGCTTGGCAAAACGAACGACAATGGAGATGACACCGTCTGAGCTTCTATAACACTCTTGTCTGCCTCAAAGCTTGCACTGTGTTGCTGTGCTTCTTCGATTGGGTGATGGCAGCATGTGCTGGAGGGAGGAGGAGTGACCACAGTGTCAGTCTCTCTCTCTCTCTCTCTCTCTCTCTCTCTCTCTCTCTCTCTCTCTCTCTCTCTCGCTGGGTGTTGGCATGTTGTGTGTTGATGAAGGGATGACAGATCGATCTCGTGCTCTCTCATTGTTTATCCTTACCAATTCAGGTCTCTCTCTCTCTCTCTCTCTCTCTCTCTCTCTCTCTACACTCATACAATAGGTATGGTCTCTTTTTCTTGGAATTTAAGATATTTTTTTTAGTAAATCATATAACCCTAGAATTTATGTAAAATTGAACTTTCATTTGCATTTCCTTGGGAAAGATGTATAACCCTAGAATATATGCTTGCAATAGGTAAAATTGAATTGGAGGAAAGAAGGTCTCTTTACCTTGAATCGGGCCACCACTCAAGTCAGTGTTCACCTTGCGTTTGGTTGCTGACAAAATAGTCTAAAAGGTAAAAAAAAATGAGTAGGAAAGTTTGTATGAGAGACCAAATAGCTATTTTTACATTTATTTATTTGATGGGTTTTGAGCTTTAACGTCACTTAGGAGTTATGATGATTGTTGTTAGTTTCGTGCATTTTCTTAGCTATCAAATGGATCATTTAGCTTCTTCCTCCTCATTATACAATCCCCTTTGCCTAAAACTCACATGAAGTTTAGTCCCTATGAAATTTACTTCTACTGACTATTCAATCTAACAAGTGAACCATGGGAACTAGATTGGTAAGAAAAACCAGGTCTTCAAGATTGATTAGAATTGCCTTTATCTTAGATAAATACTTTAGAATGTGACCCAAATAATCAACTTGATGTACCAACAAGTGTGGCTTAGGTGTACAAAATGACATCAAAAGTGTGGAAATTAATTGGGTAATAGACAAAAAAGACAAACCAAACCACACGGTTCTCATAACCATAGAGCCATTGAACCGAACACCATGTAGCTTCATGGTCAAGTCAAAGTTGGTGTCCTGAATTGGCAGCAACTGCTCTTTGGCTTCTTCAGTCGATATAATAAAAGAAAGGAAAAGTGGAAGAGGGAAATAAAGAGGGAAAGAAGACATAACATGGAGAGGAGGACCGACTATTAGGGTTAGGGTGTTTTCTCTCATACCCAGTCAAAGTCAAGGACAGAGAGATGTATTGGAAAAATGAGTAACCCCTCTTGTTTACATATTACTGGCGCCAACATATAGACAGTACAAAACATCCCTCAATAAAATACCTAACTTTGGATAGGGGGCACTTATGTGTGCAGACTATCTTAAATTCTGTTATTCCTTTATTAGCATCTTCTGATGACAACTCATTGTTTTGTGAGTTAGGACAAAAAATCAATTATTTGGAATTTTTAAATCTAATAAGGCATAAATAAATGAATTGACTGAATTTTGCTGATTGCTAATGTGTTCTTGGAGGTCCAAGTCTATTGATGTTCTTGTACTAGTCTACTGTCATTGTAGAAACCCATAATTTTAAAAAGGGTGTTTTGGTAATTTTGGACCAATGTGGGTCTTGGTTTGGGACAGTGAGTTTTATTTTGGTATATGGTGGTATCACTTTGGTATTTGTTTTGGCACATGTGTGTATACATATGTTACATATTTGTGTGTGTGTGTGTGTATGTGTGTGTGTGTGTGTGTGTGTGTGAGGGGACAAGGGTGGGATCACAAGTCACCTCCTCAAACAACTCTCAACCACTTCCAACCACTCCCAACCACCAAAGCTTCTTTAAGAAGCTTTCCTTTCTCTCTCCCTCCTTATCTATTCTTTTTCCTCTCTTTGGTCTATCTCTCTATATCTCTCATCTCTCTCTAGTTTTGGGAGATACAACTCCATGGAAGTTTAGAGCTTTCAAGCTCCATTTGGAGGCCAAGGACTCAAGTTTGGGTCAAGGCTATTAGACACCATTTTGATCATCTCACCTAGACCTTCACACTGGTGTTCTTGGTTTCATTGTGGGGTTTGCAATTTGGTACTTCTTGCCCTAGAAATCAAGAGGTAATTTATGTTATCTTAATAACACCATAGTTTTCACTCCTAAGTTTGGTTTATGTAACTAGGTGTTGATATCTTGTAGGATATGCTTATGTTAATGATTTCCCCTTTGGATTTCTTTGGTGAGAGTATTTGCTCAAATACTCGAGAGGTAGATTTCATTGACTAAGTGCACTCCTAAATCTAATTTCATGATTTGCTATGTGTAGGATTAGTCCTAATACTTGTTAATCTTGCTTATGAATTTTCTACATATTTGTCTATGTGATTATGTGCCCTTATGTGCTTAGTTGTAACTATGTTATCCCAAATGTCATTTGGTTGCTATGCTTTAACTAGGTTGAAGATACTATAAATTGCTTATTTGCTTAAGTGGTGGATTATGCTTTACATGATTTTCAACCAAATCATTTAGCCTTGATATTATGAACTACCATGCGTAATTTCTTGACAAATGAAATTCTTAGAAATAACATTGTGGTTGCATATTCATTGTTGTCACATTTCATAATCCCCAAGTCGGCATATCATTCATGGCATTGTGCTTGAGAGTATGAATCTTCGTTAGAATTTCCACGATTAGGGAATGCCTTTTGAATCCCCGTTTGGGGTTGTAATTTGATGAAATTCCGGAAGCAAGTGTGAGGTGAGGAAGATTGTTTGTGATCCTTAAAACATTCAAAAACGCAAGGTCATATTCGGTTAGCTACCGGAGATCTTGTATGCTACACTCACGTTGGAGTGGCTCGCATCCGGTGTTGAGAGTGAGTGGTTATGGAACTTGGTATTAGGAAGTTGCACGGTTTGGCCTTACGGCTAATTGCATCGCCTCGGTGGCAAATCATTGCACTGCATAGCTTAGCATGATTTTAGAAGTAGTAGTACATTTCTTCAATGCTATCTACTGAGTCGTCGTGCTTAATGAATCTATAAAATCCCCTTTTTCAAGAAATGTTGATTAGGGCAAGGCCCAAAAGTTTTCGATGCGTGGCATCCCATTTGAAGATTCCTTATGAGGAAGTCTTAGATTTTGAAAAGAAAACACTTCTTTGTCACAGCTCATGGTAGGAGCATTGTTCTAGTTGTAATTCATTACCTTATTTGTAGATTGAATTACAAGGATTTATATTTATTTCATAGTAGTTGTAATTGGGCACATGTTTAGCCCTTGCTTTATAACTCTTTCTATTAGACTTAATGATCTTGTATATTTGGGAATCCTAGTTATCCCCATCTTAATCTTGATCTTGATAGTTAGATCCTCTACGATCCTTGTAAAATTATGTTTTTAATACTTGTTAGAAATTCTTAGCCCATGGTTATCCTACTATGGAAAAATTACTATCAATTTCCTAAGGACCGTTTGGTCGTATTCTTTCCAAAGCCTCTTTTATGATAAACTTTCAAAGCAAATTTTATTACTTGTTACTTTTAAACCTTTGGAGTTTCTTTATGCTTCTTGACAAACTCCTTTCAAAACTAAACTATGTTGGTTGACCCTATTTGACCCGTTTGGTCCTCGTGGGTCAACCCTTGACTTATTGATTTTTCTTTGGAATTCACATAGGATTCCCCTATGCTTCCGCCTTGTAGATTGGTCCACATTAGACTATTCTTTGCTTTACGTTATATTGTTTGACTCGTTGACCTCGCCCACGTGGCTTGGTTTTCGGGGCGTTACAGTCATAGACATTAGAAAATGGATCTAATAGTTTCTTACATCACAATGACATAAAGTTCATGCCTTCACGGCAATACGACATGGTTATTGACTGCTGTTTGCTTAATCTTGCATATTTTGTAGTCAGTTCTCACGATCACTACATAATATTTGTTGTAGGAAAGTTCTGAGAGATGCAGCTTCTGGGGGAACAACTACAGAACATGTGGAGCTGAAATTGGAAATTAAAGTTGAGGTAAGACAAGATTCAAATCTTCAGCAATTTCTTCTGTAGCTGTTGTTTGAAAGAATATCCTGGAAAATGAACATGTAAAGGTAGGTGACAAGGTGTCATTACAATTCAAGCTAATTACAAGTGGGTTGCTTCTTAGTGCTGGTGTCAAATGATCATTCTTAATGTAGATTGGGGCATTCTATACTCAAGAAATTGAGCTGTATCGACCTTTTGTTTAAAGAAAGGTAGGTTCCCTTCTCTATTTTGTTACATTTATAATTTAATTCTCTCTCTCTCTGGAACATGTTAACAATAAAAGAGGAAATTCAGCAATTTCAACATGAATCTTGCGTTGCATTTAAATCACTTCTCGATCATCTCTCTCTCTCTCTCTCTCTCTCTGACTTCTTCATATATTGGGTTTCTTGATCTTGTTCCATTTTTTGCCTCTGTCAATCAGAAAGTGGGTATTTTATTTGCATGCTTTTTTTATTACTACAAATTGATTTATGTTCTCTCTTTAATTCATTTTCGAGTAAATTATTGCATTACAGGATTCATCATTTAGAAGTAATTCTTTTCATGCTAAACTCTCTTCCTCCCTCTTTGGCATAGGGACAAACCATATGTTTGTTTGGTATAAACTGGAACTTTCAGTCCTCCTAATTATATATGGCAGATAAATGTTTACCCAAATGCCCTCTGTTTGAATTTTTAGGTCAGCACTATATCCAGACTCCAGAGACAATGGTGTGGTCTGCATTTGCAGAGAAGGTCAAGACGTTCAGAAAATTGTATCCCATGATGACATTTTGAATGAATACAAGGTAATAAGAGTTCTCTGCTCTTATGTTAATAGTTCTTCACTTAAAAAATAAAAAATAAAAATAAAAAATAAAAAAAAAAAACAGCCATTTTTTAAACATTAGACCTTGCTACAAGGCGTAAATAAATATGGTGCTTCAAGGTAATGGTTTTGATTTTCAGGGACAATTAGTTTTATGAAATCTACATAACAATGTGAGAAAATTTTAGACAATGGTCCAACTCTAATTTCAGCACATTCAATATTAAAATTCAAATGGTTGAATTTTACTGAAATTTATAATTTTGTAATTGGTTGTAAAAAACCACCCAAGTATTTTCACCTGTAGCTATGCCATGATTCTTCGTAAACTTCTTCTTTCCTTTGACACACACACACACACACATATACACACATTTGACATGAATATAGTCCTGCACGATACTATCAGATTTGTGGATGAACTTGTACCAACCAAATCAGTTCCACAAGTGAGGTAAGTTTTTTTTTTTTATTCTTCACAAGTTGAATATGGTGATTGAATCTTAATTGTAGTTGATCTAAAATATTTGGCTTTGTATAATTCTGTAATTCTGTGTACAACAGGGACTGCAGTTTAAAAGGGTTGTCTATAAAATACTTGACTGTAGATGAAGTAATTGATTGCATTAAAGAACAGTCTCCTGAGTTCTTCAAATATTCTCCAGCAATTCAATTTGGAAATAACTTCCTTCTCTTGTAAATAAGGAAGAATCATTGATAGAATTCACGCAAGAACATTGTGCCCAACATTCATTTACTAATTACTCCATTGTCAAGTTTTCTATGTATTAGCAAATAGTTCAAGTTTGTTGATAATGACCCCTGTTTCAACATTCACGATCTAGGTTCCAAATAACATAACCTGAATTATCTTCATTTTCTTGTGATATGTAATTCATGTGTATAAAACACACTGTTGAAATTGCTATTCTTCCTCAGGAACATGACACTTCAACCAAATAAAACACACAACATCACGCCGCTTTGCTCTTAGCATCCAACAAATCGTACAAGCACGAGCACACCACCACTATATAGATTTGGTAGGAATAAAATAGCATTTTAGCACTGGATATGGTCTTAGTTTGTATCTTCTCATTTCAATTAAAATAACTCTCACGGGCAACACACTGCGTGCCTTGCATGTCGTCTCCACACACTAGTATATATATATATATATATATATAACATTTTGCCATCATTGGTGAAGAGTTAAAACACCATCACGCCAGCCACGTTTGTTTCACAGGACTATGGAGAGGATACAGGGAATTAGATTAATAGTCCATTTTAATTGAATAGTCCGGTGTTTGGCGTGACTATTGATCTGCTTGGGACTATTTGTCCATTTTAAAAGAATAATCTCCTAGGGGACTAAGTTGTACCTGAGAGTGGAGATATTATTAGTCTCGGTTATCCAATTAAAAAAGACTAAAAGTCCAATTCCCCTTGAACATCCAAACGTGGCCACGATTGCATGGAGATAAATAAAAGGGATTGTTTGCCTATCGAATTGAATTAGATAAAATCGAATCCTTCAACCTTATCAAAATAAACTTTACTTCTATCTTGTGCTAGACCTCCAGGCTCCAGAATGACAACATGGCCAACGTGGTCACACCATGTGGCTGATTACAACAAATTGCTCACATTTGTTTACTTTTTTTATTAATTGGCTAATGTAGTAGAATTTAGGATTAAATGAGAATAAATTAATGGTGTAAAGTACTGAACTCCACTACATTAGCCAATAAGTAAGAAGGGTATGCAAAAAATGAGCAATTTTAGAAGAGTAATGCTACACTCATAACTTTTTTTACAACATTTTTCACATCTTGGTCCATGATTTCGGTGGAGCCCATAAAAGTCCTACATAGATCCTACTAAAATTAAAAGTCAGAATGTGTTATTGCGAAAAAACTTGTAAAAAATATTATGAGTAAACATTTTTTATTTTAGAACGAGCAAAATTGCACCCTGAATTAAAATAAAGGGATTAAAAATTCCAACAAAGTCAGGCTCTTTTATATCTCTACATCCATCAGGCTGAGTCATGCCTTCATCATCACACGATCATATGGATAATGGAGAAGTAATTCAAGGGCCCACCCATCACACTGCATCATCACAGGTGTGGTGTAATGCGTCAAATCATACTAAGTCTAAAGAGTAAAGATTGAGGCACATCTAAAGACATAAATTTTAAAACACAATTTAAAAGATAGATCACAACTTTTGGGACACAATCTAAAAATAGATATGTCTTTAAATTGTGTTTCAAATATTGTATATTTAAACGTGCCCCAAATATTAACAAGTCTAAATGGGAGAGTACACGACGACAAGAAGTGCGAATATAATTTGTTGAATTAAAGGCGGCTGGTAATTGTTATCGAAAGCATTTTTGCACTCTTTTCTTTTTATCACCATTGTTGACTCAAAACTTTTTCGAGTGACGTGTTTTATTTTTATTTTTATTTTTATATTATTATCATAATTATTGAAATTAAACGCATCTCAGTCACGGAAGACTTGGATGAACAAAAAGAATAAAAGAAATGAACAAAAATACTCTTTTTGTTATCGCTTCCAAAAAATTATAAATTATTGAATCCAGATAATTAAGCGATCACACCACATCTCTATAATAATGTGGTGTGAGAGTCCCAAAATAATTTCTCCCAATAGAATTTGAAAAAACTCAAAGTAGTTGCAATTATGTTGGCCCCTAAAGTAGGGGAAAAAATTGAATACAATGGGGGTAGAATTTTATGTGGTATCACAATCCAATAAAAATTCGGTATGAATCCATTTAATTCCCTATTTGCAGAGGAATTTTTGTCAAACTCACTAAAAAAATCTGCCAACTCAGCCAAATTTAAAAACATATGAGAGGGGATAAAATCTTAATTGATATCACCTTAATACCTAATATTTACTCCGAAAGTATGAGTATTAAATGGTGACAAATCTTCTAGGGTAATACTTGGGGCACAACCAAAGTCACAACTTTTTGCCCACAACCTCTATTTTGTGTCTATCTCTCTCTTGATGGGTCCCACAGTGCCAGTGACTCCACAGTGCCCACTAAGAGAGAGAGATAGACACAAAATGGAAATTGTGGACAAAAGATTGTGGATTTAGTTGTGCCTAAAGTATTACTCAATCTTCTATGACCAATATCGTTAAGATGTCTTGGGTCACTTAAAGGTAATGTGATAGCTCAAATCATACATATGGTGTCAAATAGATAAAAAGCTGATGATCAAATCAACTCAGACCTGATTTTATTGAGCTTTGTGTGCATAGACCAATTCAGAGCTGATTTTATTAACTTTTTTGGACACACTTGGTACTTTATGTGTGATCTGGAACCACCGCATTAAACTTGCTGAGTTGATGATCCACCCCCAATAATTTGTCAAAATATCTAGATACATATTGTATGGTGTAAGTCACATTATTTGTGGTCGAGTGGTAAGTTTCTTGGGTATACTATCTAAGAGATGTTTAATATTCAAGTCATGGGGAGCGTGGCCACTGAAACATTCACCCGACAACTCCAATAGTCAAGGAGCACGCAATTTGACCCGAACACCCGATTATTAAAAATATTGTATGGTGTATATATATTTGTTAATCAACAGTCTTAATTTCAAGAAACGAATGACCGGAAGTTGGACTAGAAAACACAACACGCAAGGCCACGCGGAAGACAACCAACCCGGTATCCTCATAGTTCAACTGTTCAAACACTTTTAATTTAAACTATTTCTATTTTCTATTTATATGGAGTAGATCATATCCCTCTTTCCGGTGGCCTGCCTGGTTGGATTTGTGTTTCTATTATTTTTACGCGGTGCATGTGGCCGACCTCGTAATCTTTACCTTCCATTCGAATCATTCAACAGCTCCTCCACCATATCTCTCTCTCTCTCTCTCTCTCTCTCTCTCTCTCTCTCTTCTCTTTACATACACATATCTATATATATATATATACACAGAGGTTCACAAATCAATATCATATCATACCCAACTCTTCGGATATCATCTAGGAGTAATATCTATCTTCTCCACAGTACTTTACTTTCTACAAATTAATTTCCTTATAACTCTAGCTCAAACAGATTAAATATTGTACCAATTTTAATTTCTTGTGATCAGAATGAGTCAGTACGATCAGAACCAGCCTCAACGTATGTCTTCTTAATCTTTAAGTACAATTTTAATTCTTTAATTCACCAATTTAATTCTGATCTTAATTTTTCTTCTAATCTAATTATATACTTATATAAGTGATTGATCGGTAGAGTGGTTTTTTGAATTTTGGCAGTAGCATATCCTGCAGCTGCAAGGCAGGGTCCTTATGTGGCACCACCACCACCGGCGGGTTATCCAATGAGAGATGGTCAACCTCTCCCACAAAATCAAACTCTCAAATCTCAAACCAAGTCCAGGGGTGATGGCTTCTTGAAAGGATGGTAAACATCTCTCTCTCTCTCTCTCTCTCTCTCTCTCTCTCTGTGCTACCTATATTATATATATATATATGTACATATATATATATGCATATCTGTGTATTGGAACAACGAGAATAGCATTAATTGATTTGTGTTTTATGTTGTGCAGTTGTGCTGCGTTGTGTTGCTGCTGTGCGTTGGACGCGTGTTTCTAAGGATATTGGGCAGAGAGAGGGACTTCTACTCTTGTGTGATTCATAATTTCATCCCCTGTATTTGTTGATTGTGCTGTTACAATCATTTTTTATTTTTATTTTTATTTTTATTTTTATTTTTTATGCTCCACATTCTGCGCTCTTCATATGTATTTGTTGTATTATGTTTGTGTTTTAATATATACCTGTACTGATTGCTTTGTTTCCTAAACCCATTTCATAGTCTTTATCTTTGTATAAAATTAGGATTTGATGATTCCCTAACCTATTCTCTCTCTCTCTCTCTCTCTCTCTCTCTCTCTCTCTTTTTTGGGGGGTTCAAATACATCTAATTACCTCTATTTTCTCTAAAATTTGTAGGACCCAGTAGTAATATTATACTGAGTCAGGCAACTTGAGCAATACATTAGTTTGAAGCTAGCTTGAATTTTAAACTTCAAAATTAATGAATAATTTGGCAGCTTTATAGGTATTGTATGAGTATATACATACAAAAGATTTGGTCAAGCGCCACAAAAATTTAGCAATTCTATCCACCATTTTCCTTCCACTGCTCAACACACGCAGTTCTCAGTCATCACTAATACCAATTCTCATAGAACAGAAAGTTCCAATTATGCCCACAAATCTTCTTTTACCAATTAATCAAAACTATTCCAATGAACACGTAATTCATTCAAGTCCTGTACACATTAATTTACTGTACGTGTTTTGGGTCTTTACCCTCAAATCACTGTCAAGAATTTGCACACACTAGAAGCAAAAGCTAAAGCAGAAGAAGTTATTCACTGAGTTACTTTTAATTCTTGTTTTGTGTTTGGGGGAATTTAATATCAAAAGATGCGAATTATTGCTTTTAAAATTCTTTTACGAGCTGGAAAAAGAGGACTCCATGAAAAGATTCATTAGAAAGAAAGACTACAATGTTCTCGGGTCAGATCCATCTCAGAGTTGGAAAACTTCCGCGGTGGATTGGCTATAACCAAGTTAGTGTATCGGCTACGAAGTAAAGAGCTCTATGTGGGGAATTTATACACGTGAAACCAAATTCATCCGAGAAACACATTCTACTTGGTTTGACCAAATAAGAATACAAAATTGGTACACGACACTTTTTGAATTTAACTCACATAATCTAATCCCAATACCCTGTAACATAGAGAAATTATAAAGATAAATAAATACAGTATTTACCTCACATTCCTAACATTATGAACAATCCTCACACAAAATCCTCATTGATTAATGTCACCATGCCACAAAACGGGAGATCCTCTCTCTCACCACTCTCTGGCTGAGTGATGCACCCTCATCTGTGTATGACACATGAATAAATACAGGAGTAATTCCTTCGTGATGAAGCAAATCTCAACCAGTCACATTGTAGGCAGACCTTATCCAGAAAAAAATCAAGTGCTGAAAATTTTCATTTTCATCACTTAATTGGGTTACCAAACACTCTTAATTAGGTTGAAAATTATAGCTTGAATGGATATGCGGAGAGTACCTTAATTATATGGGATACGGACTTTTATGACCCAGTTAGTAAAACCTATTTTGGGTTTTATGGGTCTATGATGGAAATACCCAATTGAGTTTCTGTATAAATCATAGTTAAGTCTCCTCTCCTCTCTAAGCTACGTATATTATTTTTCCATCAAGTAAATGACGATAAAGGAAGAGAGCAAGGAGAGGAAGCACTAGCTCCATTCTTTGACTGACATCTTCCCATCAATTTTAAATGGCGAATTCAGGTGCGTAAATCGATCATTTGTGTTCTATATTTCTAACATGGTATTATTATAACAATTGATATCCGAGCCACCATATTAGGGCAAGAACCGTTCTTTGACACAAACAGCCCCTTGTACACTCTTGAATCCTCTCGGTATGGCCGCCGCTATGCACACAAGAAAACCTTTCCTTTTTTTCTTTTTTTTTGTTTGTTTGTTTTCTATTTGCTGGCCAGATGATGATCAAAACATATATCAATGTTTTGCCAGATGTATTAAAAAATATATATCTACTATATTATAAGAACGAAGAAACAAGCACGTCAAACTATATTATAAGAACGAAGAAACAAGCACGTCAAAAAATATGAACTTCCTCTTTTGTCCTTCACTACACCCTAATTACTCATATAACTATCTATACATCGTAAGGATATATTGATTTGTCTGAGGGTAAATATGTCATTTTGGACAAATAATTACATTCAAGTCAGCTCTTGAAATTTTATTTAATATAATAATGAGGTTTTAATCAACAATCTTGTGTCTAATTACATTTGGATTAACATTTTTTGGGATATTTATTATTGACTTCAAAAAAAGTCAACAAAAGTGGCAATTTTGGTGACTATTTAGAAATTGGTCACTAATATTTACAATTTGGTCAACTTCTTCTCTCAAATGAGGTTTCAATCAACAATTTGTGTCTAATTACATTTGGGTCAATAATTTTTGGGATATTTATTATTCACTTCATAAAAAAGTCAAAAAAGTGGCTATTTTAGTGGTTATTTAGGAATTGGTCACTAATATTTACAATTTGCTCAACTTCTTCTCTCAAATTTAGGATTCATATATTGTATATGTGTAATTGCATTTAGGTCAGCAAGTTTTGGGATATTTATTATTCACTTTAAACCAGTTTTAAAAAGTGGCTATTTTAGTAGCTATTTAGGAATTGGTCACTAATTTCACATTTTGGTCAACTTCTTCTCTCAAATTTAAGCTCTGGTATATTTAAATTGTCAATTTAAGTGGCTATTTTAGTAGCTATTATTAATTGGTCACTAATATTTACATTTTGGTCAACTTCTTCCCTCAAATTCAGGATTTATAGATTGTATTTGAATATCAATTAAGGCCTACAAACACATTCATACCCTTTTTTAGAGGAAATACCCTACTTGTGTCATATATTTTTAGTGGCGCTTTATTAGGTACCTTTACTACTCATTTATAAGATAGTCAGAATTATCACCTTCTTCCGTAAGAAGAGTTTTAGATTAAATAGTTACATTTACAATTTTCTATTTAACTGTTTTAACATCTTATGTTGAATTTTACAACTGGACCTTATTTTGAAATATTAAAAAAAAAAAAAAAGGAAACGTGAATATCCAAAAAAAATGAAACGTTGGTACTTATTTTAGAACGGAATGAGTAATTATACCTCTCCAAAGACCTCTAATGTCATGATTAATACACAATATATATAGGAATACAACTATCCGACGGGCACGTGCCTTGCACGTGCACCCTCACTAATATATATATATATATAAATGTATATATAGCAAATTTTAAATTACCCACGGTGAAGCTAGATGATGCGTCAATGATTTGTACATGTATCATCTCACGTAGTGTATGCTTGCGTTTCATCTCCTGAATTTCTAACGGAACTAAGATGTAGATATCTGATTGCATCTTATGCATGTAGCCCATATGGTTTATGATCAATTTTATGGTTAAATCATAGCCAGATCCGAGAATCACCCATGATATGGCTACTGCCTTGTTACTTTTCTAATTCAATTAGGATGTAGCAAATGGCTTAGGCCCACATGGCCCACTAACTAGACAACTAAGACTTAATGAAATAAGTCCAAACCAAATAATTAAATGTTTGATCAAAAACCAAACAAAATTTTACCAAAACCCAAAACAAAGATGGTACTCCTCCGTCTCACATTTTGAGTCCTGTAATTCATTTTGGAATATCCCAAAATTATTGTCTACTTTCCTAAATTGGTTTATAAGTATTACTTACTTTCCAAGACTATCCATTCCTTGAAATCTATACTAAAGACAAAACTAAAAAAAAGTTATGCAATTGTGAAAAGTAGTAATAGATTCTTTTTGTTCCCATAATAAGTTGAGTTTCCAAAAGTGGACTCAAAATATGGGACGGAGGGAGTATAACCTTATTGTTCAATGCTAGTTTGATCTGTTTTGAGTGTTCTTTACAAAGGAGTGTTGAAATTAGGAAATAACATATTAGTATCAATCTACATTTATTGGTCATGTTGACCAGTTTGATTATTTCTTTTTTCTTTTTATTCCCTCTTTATTCTCTTTCATTTTTGTTACTCTTCTGTTTGCTATATAAGATGTACATACAATGATAATTAGATTATCCCTTTCTCTATATTCTTTTATTCGTTGCTAAATATGTAACTCAAAGGCGAGAAAATATTGCCCTTTTTGCTAAAAGTCGTTTTTAGCAAGGAATTCTTGTTTTCTAACCAATGGTACTAACATAAGGCAACGGAAAAATTTCCTTACTAAAGGTGGTTTTTAGCACCGAAAATATGGTCTTTGTCAATTTTGTTCTTCTGAGACAAGGAAATAAAGTCCTCACTAAGAGTAACCCCAACAATACATGTCCAATCCAATATTTATTATTAATCTTGTAATATTTCAAAACCTGTCCAATGTACAGATAATATAATAATCAAAACATGTCCAACATACCATAATATTAATAATCACATCCAACATAACATAAATTTCATACATCCAAAAAGTACATAATAGGTCACAACAAAAGAAATCCAACAATATAAACAATCAACCATCCGACATGATATTAAATAAGTTTCCCTGCATAAACATAAAAAATGAATTGTTGTACAGACTCTAGCTAGCAATCCACCACTTCTGAGCCCCATCTGCATCAAAAATAAAATAGTAACTTTAGTATCTTTTGAGCCCAATTATAACGCCCTAAGAGGTCCACTAGCCCAATAACTTGACGGGCCTGCCACATTGACCCTTAAAATACTGAAGCCCAAGTTGTTAGTAGTAGCCCACTTGGTTCTATATATATCAGACTAATTTTTTTATATTTATTGTGGGACGGGATCTCACAATCTCCCCCACTCAAAGACACGGTGTCCTCGTCGCGTAGGCCCAGTTCTTTCCCTGGCTGGTTGACCAGGGTTATCTCTAATACCATTTGTAATGCCCCAAGAGGTCCACTAGCCCAACAACTTGATGGGCCTGCCACATTGACCCTTAAAATCCTAAAGCCCAAATTGTTAGTAGTAGCCCTCTTGGTTCTACATATATCAGTCTGATTTTTTTTTTAATTTATTCGACGTGGGACGGAATATCATACCTATCTTGCACTAATTGTTTTGACAAAACAAAAATAAAAAAATAAAAACTCAATGACTTGAAGCTGTTCTGGTATGGTTTGAAGTAAAATGTAAAACAGTGATACAAATCTAAGATGCTGACCCTTAAATCCATTGATTCATTTGATATGAGATAAAAGAGAAGGAAAATGATACTGACCATGAGAATTACAACGTCGGTCAATTGCCCCCGACCATGGCCGACGACGAGCAAACATGAACGATAACCCACAAACAGCAACAGAAACCCAATCATGATAAACCAATCAAGCAAAATTAAGGCTTGTGTCTCAATTAGGGGTGTCATTTAGAACGGAAATTCCGATTCCGACCGATTCCGAGCCGAAAAATTCCGATTTTGGAAGCAAAATTTGTATTCCGAATTCCGAAATTCCGAAAAAAAATTTGAACGGAATTGGAATTGTTTTTAGAATTCCGAAAATTCCGAATTTCCGATCCAAAAATTCCGAAAATATTCCAAAAGAATTCCGAATAGAATTTTCAAAAATATTCCGATAATATTCTGAGTTCTTATATTATACAATGTAAATATGTAATACATATATACTATGTAACCATGTTTGATATTTTTTTAGGTGTTGATATTATGGACTTAATGTGTTTTAAGTGTTAGTTGTTGCTTTAAAAAAAAATGTGTTATATTTTATGTTGGAAATTTGTAATAGCTATGTGGATTATTTTTATTGTGTAGGCAGTGGTTGGAAAATTCCGAAAATTCTGAAATATTCCGAAAATTTTCGAAAATTTCCGATTCTGAAAATTTCCGAATCGGAAATGCTTTTTAGAAATCCGAAATTTTGGAATGGAATTCGGAAAGCATAAGTAGATTCCGAAGATTTTGGAATTTTTTCCGAAATAGCCTATTCCGTTCCGTTCCGTCCCGTCCCGTCCCGTCCGAATGACACCCCTAGTCTCAATCAATTGAGATCAGTTGTATGAATAATTTTTTCTCATTTTGCACGATCAAGAGCTATATGTTTATTTAAATTATATATATTCATATCTTGTTGTACTATATACTCCTAGGTGAGTCTAGGTCTACCTCCCCCTCTAACCATTCCTGGCACTACGATCATATCACTCTTTCGTACATATGCATCTATAGATCTTTGTTGCACGTGACTGAACTATCTAAGTCGATCTATTCTCTTTCAACTTATCCTCAATCTGTGTCATTCCTACAGTCTCGAATGTACTCATTTCTAATTCTATCTTTCCTAGTCTTACCACACATCCATCTTAGCATCCTCATCCCAACTACGCTCACTTTGCTAATGTGTTGGTTCTTAGTTGCCCAACACTTTGTCCCATAAGATAGCTGCCCTATAAAATTTTCGTTTCAATTTTGCTGGTATTCTTTGGTCACATAATACTTCGTGTCACGCCCCGACGTAGCATAAATATGGAAAGCATTTAATTTCCGTTATGGACCCGTAGGTCGCGACAGTTTGAATGATCGATTCCGTCCCAAACGTCGAACAACGTAAAACCATAATCAGAGTAGAGCAATCAAAGCTTACAAATATTTTTCTAAATTATTACATATTACAGTACGGGGTCTACTAAGGCACAAGCCGCCTTAAAACAAAACAATATCTATCGTCTATTACAGTCATCATTATTACAAACCAATCTATAACTTAAAACATATATAAGTAAATTCTCTTTCCAGCAGGGATTCTCAGTTTGCATAGTCATACGGTCCAGCAATATCATAACCTGAAAAGCCTAAACACGAATGTCCAGGGCGCATTAACGTCGTCAGCTTCAAGAAGCTGGTGAGTATTAAAAACATAACTTTAAATGTAACACATACTCATTTACCATTTTTCAATTCTCATTTAATTCAACAAGTTTATATTAAAGCAAGGAGTTCATTTTTAGAAAACAACCACAGTATCATTTGGAGGATATAATATATATATGTGATCGTGTATGAAAACCATGCACCATCTCATCTTACCGACTCTTTTCTCTCGACAAAAACCCAAAAACCCACTATCACACACCAGTATCTTTGAAATACTCCGATAGCCACACTTTAGCACAGGGGTGCCAGGGAATGTCCAGTGTGCCTCACACTTTGGTCCGGGGTACCAGGGAGTGTCCAATGCCTCACACTTTAATACCTAATTCGCCATGCAAATACCGGAGAAACACTCACGCAGTATCCAGATTCGGGTATCAGGGAGTGTCCGTAGGACACACTTTAGCACTACCATGGGTGCCAGGGAATGTCCAAGTTCGGCTTCACATACTTTGACGTTACCATGGTCGTCAGGGAGTGTCCAATTTTGCCACCGTCGCATTCCAAAGACTCTCTCACCGCAATTTCAATCACAACACACTTTGGTACTCACTTACCAGGGAGTGTCCACAACACAATCTTAACCGCACTCACTATGCCACACTGACCATTACTCTTTTTCATACTGACCAACATTCACACTCACCGTGCATGTACAACTGACTCCACATGTATGTCATGTAACTTTAAAACATGAGGTAATTCACTGAATTATATAAACGACGTGCATACGGGGATTGTTAAGTCGTGGTACATCATTTCAATCGTCCATTCATAACCAAATAGGATTCTGTTTTAGTAAATTTTCCATACAGAGCTTTAAAAGTCCATGAAACATCACCCAAACTGTTCCTTAACATAAAATAATCAAAAATCAGAAACTGTCCAAGGTCGCGCGCACGGGCCGCTCGTGTGGTCCGCTCGCGCAATATGCCCATTTTCCGTTTTATTTTAAAAACCTTTTCTTTCTGCCAGAAAATACACAGCTCGCGCGCGCAGGCCGCTCGCGCGAGTTTAGGCAGTGTCTTCGTCTTCTTCGTGGAGAATGCCCTTTTTCATAAATTCAGGGTCTTTTTGACCCATTTTCAAGTCTGTGACAATATATATCATACCATATATGAACCTCTTTGGTTTTTCGCAAGGAATATGAATCCATAATCAATTTTACACGAATCAATCTATAACTCTTGAATTTTAAGAAAAATCAAAAGACCTCAAAACTTAATTTCTAATATACTTTTTCATATGAACAAATTAAGTTTTAATACTTTAACCATAGTCTATATATACTATAATCTTTCATATTTCATTCAGAAAACGAATTTTGGTTAAGTTTGAAAAATTCATGTTTTTGAGCTATGGAGTTTCAAAGGTAAGTCATCAATGGAGATTTCTAAATTAGACTAATCTACATAGTAAATAAACATATTTTACATTTGGAGTGAGTTTAGAATACTCACAGAGATTGATTGAAGTATGTTTGTTGAGAAAGAATTCAAGAACAAGAGAACTCCAAGCTTTGGCTATGGAGTTTGTGTAACTTCTCTCTCTAGAAAAACTCAGCAATTAAACTCTCAAGCTCTCTCTTTTCTCTCTGTGTTTTAATGCAGAATGAGTAGTGTGAAAATTATGAGCTGTGTGTGTTTAAATAGAGTTACAAGAACTTGGTGCCCAAGTTCTTTCACCAAGGCTTAACCCACAAATTAAACCCACTAATCTCAAAGCAATTTGCAGATTAACAAGGTTAATACATTCTGAAATATACATACGTATAGCTACACTGATGTATTAGCTCAACAATTCCAAGGGTCAAGTGGGTGTATAGGGATCCAATTTTAGGTGTTTGGGAAATGGAACTTATGGTACAACATCAGATATACAAGTTGTATGTCTCCAAACAAGGCACAAGGCAATCATTAGTTGCCATAATTGGAAAGTAAAGTGTATGTCACATCTAGCTTTACATCACTTCCATAATTTGTGGAAGTTTAACACAGTGTGGACAGTTTAGGACACAAACTGGTATTTTTCGCGGCACAGTGATCACTACAAAAATACAAAAAATTCATTTTTGTGTAAGAATCGATTTCCCGATTTTATAAAAATACAGGTTGAGTCAAGAGAAATTATTTTCACCGTCTTTGAAATACAGATTTTGAAATCTACACGGATATTACTAACTTTTGTAAAATCACAGTTTGACCCTGATAAGAAAATTCAATATGAATTAAAACAAGTATTAAGGTTTAACACATGAAAATTGAAATTAAATTAAAGCAGACAATTATTAAATTTAAATATGACAAATGCAAAATTACAACTAATTAAATGAAATGCAGATTGTTACACTTCAGAAGCGCTCCTCCACTTAAGCCAGCCTACTTTAATTCTATGGGCCACGTTATCACCAATTTCTCCATCTCTACTGATCATTGAACCTAGATAGCGAAAGTGTTCCCTATTTGGGATCTCCTGATCTTCAATCTTCACTGCTTCGTTGTCTCTACTTCCACTATTACTAAAAATACATTCCATGTATTCTGTTTTCGTCCTACTTATCTTTAGCCCCTTAGTATCCAGTGCTTCTCTCCAAGCTTTCAGTTTAGTATTGAGTCCCACTTTAGTCTCATCAACTAAGATAATATCATCTGCGAACAACAAACACCATGGGACCTCATCTTGGATGTGTCTAGTCAATTTATCCATAATTAGGGCGAATAAATAAGGGCTCAAGGCTGACCCTTGGTGTAAGCCTACGGTAATTGGGAATTCACTTATTTCTCTAGCCGATAATCTAATTGTGGTAACCGCTTCATCATACATATTCTTCACCAAGTCAATATAACATTTGGTCACTCTCTTCTTCTCTAGCACCCACCAAATTAAATCTCTAATCACCCTATCATAAGCTGTTGGCCCAAAAGTGGAAACCTTAGAGGGGGGGTGAATAAGGTTTTAGCGGAAATTAACCTTTTGGAAAACTTAATTGCAAATTAAACAAGAATCACAAGCAATTAAGTAAAGAGAGAAGGGAAGAGAAATTTGCAAACCGATTTTTCAAGTGGTTCGGCAATCGCACCCCGCGGCCTACGTCCACCCCTCAAGAACACCTCTTGAGGATTCCTTTACTCCGATCTACTTCACGGGTGTAGACCAAACCGTTTCCCGGAGCACTTACGGGTGTGCACCAAACCGTTACAAGAGCCTATGATCTCTCCCAAAGAAGAACTCCCCTTCTTTGCACACAAGGGTTACTAACCCTCAACCTTTACAATTGATTTGATACAAATTGAACTCTCTTTATAGAGTGGATAATACAATTGAAGCTCACTACAATTCACTCTCTCAAAGATTACAATTGAAAGCTAGAGCAAATTGATAAACTCACACAACTAGGGCTCAATTTTGAATGATTAAGAATCAACAAGTTGTGTGATTGAATTAGATGTTTTCCAATTGATTAACCAACATGAAATGATGTGGGAAAACATGTATTTATAGGCCAAGAAAGATTATAGCCGTTGGTGGCAAGTTTGGTAAATAAAAGCCCCTTAAAAAAACTAGCCGTTATGCCTTTCCAGGTCGATTCAGTCGACTGGAACATGAAGCAGTCGACTGCCCCTTAAAGCAGTCGACTGAGACGTGTTTACAGAGGGTTTTATTTGCATTCTGCACAGTTCGGTCGACTGCCCAGTCGACTGCCCTTCCCAGTTTGACAGCTTGACACATCTCCACTAAAATGGCCATAACTTCCTCTACAAAACTCGGATTTTCGATCCGTTTGATGTTTTGGAAACTAGATTCAAATACCTTTCCAACCATATAAGATTCAACAATTAATTATTTTCCAATTGGTTGGGGCATTGCTTTAAAGATGACCCATTTAAAATTTATTTCCAAAACTTTGACTTTTAGCATTTGTTTGAGCCCCTATGAGTGTGAGATCAAGATGCCTTACATTGATGGTCCTAGACTTCAACCAAGGATGAAATATCTTCAAGTCTTCAAGCTTGATCCTTGTTGAGCTCCTTGTAATCTTGATCTACACCAATTGAATCTCATGCACACAAAGATGTTAAAACATTGATACAATATTAATACATGAGATTATATATGAGCATGAAAATGACTATGATAATAACGAAGAATGAATCAATATGAATCATGTAATTATCATAGCATATTTGACATCATCAAAACATAATTAAATATGCCTTAATAAACCTTAAGGCTAACAATCTCCCCCTTTTTGATGATGGCAAACAACCAATGAAGGATATACCAATATAAGCACATTTGGTCATTTTCATATTATCATTCATAATGGATATCAAATGTTAAAGAACATGAATGATAACTACCCAAATACTTCTCCCCAATACTTCTCATATTTCTCCCCCTTTGACATTATCAAAAAAAATTTGGGGATAAAATACGAAGCTCCCCCTCACAATAGGCATACAAATCAAACAGGCCAAAAAGATACCAAAAAAAATAAACAAATATAACCACATTGGAGCAAAAGATACATGAAGGTGCTCCCCCTAAGCATGTGCAATGATAAAAGATACCAAAAGATATGAATAGAGAGCAAATTCTCCCAAACGATACCAATAAAAAGTCGGAGAACTCAAAATCAAAGATAAACAAAAATTATCAAAACAGTCGACTGTATCGCAGGAGCAGTCGACTGAAGAACAAATTAGGGCTCAGAAATTTGGGGCTAACAGAGGTTCAGTCGACGCCTCAGTCGACGGAAGAAGGCAGGGATTAAGGATGCAAAACCAGTCGACGCCTCAGTCGACTGAACAATGCAGAAACAAAAAGTTCAAAGCCTCACACCTATATCAGTCGACTGTGTCGGGGTACCAGTCGACTGCTTTGTTCAGCAGTTCATAAAAATGATAGTTCAGCAGCAAAAATTTAAATGATTTACAAAACATCATTTGGTCTAACCATTCTTAAAACTTTGTCAATCAAACAAAAGCATATCATCATTTTTCAAATAAGCAATATCAAGAGCATGATAATTTATGTAAAGACATATCCAAATCACAAGTGGATGAAACAAGATTTATGCATAAAAAAAAATCAAGTATGTATATCTAAGCAAATTAATCTATCCTACTCCTACTAGGCTTAAGGTAAGAGATTTAACCATTGTCCAAGCATTTCTTGGATGCTCCATTTGCCGAGGTGGTAGGAGAGGCCCTTTCCAATGTCATGAGGCAAAGATTGACAATCTCTTCACCATTTGAGTCGTCGTCCGATGATTCGCTCTCGGAACTACTATTAGTGGCCTTGATTGTCTTCTTTTTGTGTTTTTCCTCATTGGGTGACTTCTTTCCCGATTTTTCTTTCTTTAGAAACTTTGCAAATTTTCGGGTGAGCTTTGTCATTTCCTCATCCTCATCACTCTCAACATCTTTCCTCTTTTTCTTTGAGCTTGAGGATTTTAAAGCAATGTCTCCCCTTTTGGCCTCTTTCACTTCCAATTTATTTTCTTCACTTTCGAAGACGGCCAATTCCATTTCATGAGTTATGAGAGAACCCATGAGTTGTTCCAAGGAGAGTGTTGAAAGCTCCTTTGCTTCACGAACCGCCGTGACCTTTGGTTGCCAATCCTTTGGTAAAGACCTAAGCACTTTCTCAATCATTTCTTCATTAGTATAAACTTTACCAAGGTTTTTCAAGTTATTAATAAGAGTGGTAAAACGAGAAAACATATCTCCAATAGATTCATATGGCAACATTTTAAACATTTTATAAGTTTGAACAAGAAGATTTATTTTTGACTTCTTAACTTGATTAGTACCTTCATGAGCAACCTCAAGTTTATCCCAAATTTCCTTTGCGGACTCGCAAGAGGAAATTCTATTGTACTCATTAGGATCTAAACCACAATATAATAAATTCATTGCCATAGCATTTATTTTTATGAGTTTCTTATCGGCATCATTATATTCATCTACCGTCTTTGGAATAGAAAAACCATTTTCAATTTTTGTAGGTAGATGAGGCCCTTTGACCACAATTTGCCATAAATCAAAATCTTGAGAAATCATATAGATTCTCATTCTATTTTTCCAATAGGCATAGTTTGAGCCATTAAAACATGGTGGTCTTAATGTCGATTGACCCTCACAATAATAAATGCAAGAAGAGTCGGTTTCCATTGGATCTTAACTCAAATTTTTCAAAATCTTTTGAAAATAGAAGAGCCGAAGCTCTGATACCAATTGTTGGCCCAAAAGTGGAAACCTTAGAGGGGGGGTGAATAAGGTTTTAGCGGAAATTAACCTTTTGGAAAACTTAATTGCAAATTAAACAAGAATCACAAGCAATTAAGTAAAGAGAGAAGGGAAGAGAAATTTGCAAACCGATTTTTCAAGTGGTTCGGCAATCGCACCCCGCGGCCTACGTCCACCCCTCAAGAACACCTCTTGAGGATTCCTTTACTCCGATCTACTTCACGGGTGTAGACCAAACCGTTTCCCGGAGCACTTACGGGTGTGCACCAAACCGTTACAAGAGCCTATGATCTCTCCCAAAGAAGAACTCCTCTTCTTTGCACACAAGGGTTACTAACCCTCAACCTTTACAATTGATTTGATACAAATTGAACTCTCTTTATAGAGTGGATAATACAATTGAAGCTCACTACAATTCACTCTCTCAAAGATTACAATTGAAAGCTAGAGCAAATTGATAAACTCACACAACTAGGGCTCAATTTTGAATGATTAAGAATCAACAAGTTGTGTGATTGAATTAGATGTTTTCCAATTGATTAACCAACATGAATTGATGTGGGAAAACATGTATTTATAGGCCAAGAAAGATTATAGCCGTTGGTGGCAAGTTTGGTAAATAAAAGCCCCTTAAAAAAACTAGCCGTTATGCCTTTCCAGGTCGATTCAGTCGACTGGAACATGAAGCAGTCGACTGCCCCTTAAAGCAGTCGACTGAGACGTGTTTACAGAGGGTTTTATTTGCATTCTGCACAGTTCGGTCGACTGCCCAGTCGACTGCCCTTCCCAGTTTGATAGCTTGACACATCTCCACTAAAATGGCCATAACTTCCTCTACAAAACTCGGATTTTCGATCCGTTTGATGTTTTGGAAACTAGATTCAAATACCTTTCCAACCATATAAGATTCAACAATTAATTATTTTCCAATTGGTTGGGGCATTGCTTTATAGATGACCCATTTAAAATTTATTTCCAAAACTTTGACTTTTAGCATTTGTTTGAGCCCCTATGAGTGTGAGATCAAGATGCCTTACATTGATGGTCCTAGACTTCAACCAAGGATGAAATATCTTCAAGTCTTCAAGCTTGATCCTTGTTGAGCTCCTTGTAATCTTGATCTACACCAATTGAATCTCATGCACACAAAGATGTTAAAACATTGATACAATATTAATACATGAGATTATATATGAGCATGAAAATGACTATGATAATAACGAAGAATGAATCAATATGAATCATGTAATTATCATAGCATATTTGACATCATCAAAACATAATTAAATATGCCTTAATAAACCTTAAGGCTAACAATCTCCCCCTTTTTGATGATGGCAAACAACCAATGAAGGATATACCAATATAAGCACATTTGGTCATTTTCATATTATCATTCATAATGGATATCAAATGTTAAAGAACATGAATGATAACTACCCAAATACTTCTCCCCAATACTTCTCATATTTCTCCCCCTTTGACATTATCAAAAAAAATTTGGGGATAAAATACGAAGCTCCCCCTCACAATAGGCATACAAATCAAACAGGCCAAAAAGATACCAAAAAAAATAAACAAATATAACCACATTGGAGCAAAAGATACATGAAGGTGCTCCCCCTAAGCATGTGCAATGATAAAAGATACCAAAAGATATGAATAGAGAGCAAATTCTCCCAAACGATACCAATAAAAAGTCGGAGAACTCAAAATCAAAGATAAACAAAAATTATCAAAACAGTCGACTGTATCGCAGGAGCAGTCGACTGAAGAACAAATTAGGGCTCAGAAATTTGGGGCTAACAGAGGTTCAGTCGACGCCTCAGTCGACGGAAGAAGGCAGGGATTAAGGATGCAAAACCAGTCGACGCCTCAGTCGACTGAACAATGCAGAAACAAAAAGTTCAAAGCCTCACACCTATATCAGTCGACTGTGTCGGGGTACCAGTCGACTGCTTTGTTCAGCAGTTCATAAAAATGATAGTTCAGCAGCAAAAATTTAAATGATTTACAAAACATCATTTGGTCTAACCATTCTTAAAACTTTGTCAATCAAACAAAAGCATATCATCATTTTTCAAATAAGCAATATCAAGAGCATGATAATTTATGTAAAGACATATCCAAATCACAAGTGGATGAAACAAGATTTATGCATAAAAAAAAAATCAAGTATGTATATCTAAGCAAATTAATCTATCCTACTCCTACTAGGCTTAAGGTAAGAGATTTAACCATTGTCCAAGCATTTCTTGGATGCTCCATTTGCCGAGGTGGTAGGAGAGGCCCTTTCCAATGTCATGAGGCAAAGATTGACAATCTCTTCACCATTTGAGTCGTCGTCCGATGATTCGCTCTCGGAACTACTATTAGTGGCCTTGATTGTCTTCTTTTTGTGTTTTTCCTCATTGGGTGACTTCTTTCCCGATTTTTCTTTCTTTAGAAACTTTGCAAATTTTCGGGTGAGCTTTGTCATTTCCTCATCCTCATCACTCTCAACATCTTTCCTCTTTTTCTTTGAGCTTGAGGATTTTAAAGTAATGTCTCCCCTTTTGGCCTCTTTCACTTCCAATTTATTTTCTTCACTTTCGAAGACGGCCAATTCCATTTCATGAGTTATGAGAGAACCCATGAGTTGTTCCAAGGAGAGTGTTGAAAGCTCCTTTGCTTCACGAACCGCCGTGACCTTTGGTTGCCAATCCTTTGGTAAAGACCTAAGCACTTTCTCAATCATTTCTTCATTAGTATAAACTTTACCAAGGTTTTTCAAGTTATTAATAAGAGTGGTAAAACGAGAAAACATATCTCCAATAGATTCATATGGCAACATTTTAAACATTTCATAAGTTTGAACAAGAAGATTTATTTTTGACTTCTTAACTTGATTAGTACCTTCATGAGCAACCTCAAGTTTATCCCAAATTTCCTTTGCGGACTCGCAAGAGGAAATTCTATTGTACTCATTAGGATCTAAACCACAATATAATAAATTCATTGCCATAGCATTTATTTTTATGAGTTTCTTATCGGCATCATTATATTCATCTACCGTCTTTGGAATAGAAAAACCATTTTCAATTTTTGTAGGTAGATGAGGCCCTTTGACCACAATTTGCCATAAATCAAAATCTTGAGAAATCATATAGATTCTCATTCTATTTTTCCAATAGGCATAGTTTGAGCCATTAAAACATGGTGGTCTTAATGTCGATTGACCCTCACAATAATAAATGCAAGAAGAGTCGGTTTCCATTGGATCTTAACTCAAATTTTTCAAAATCTTTTGAAAATAGAAGAGCCGAAGCTCTGATACCAATTGTTGGCCCAAAAGTGGAAACCTTAGAGGGGGGGTGAATAAGGTTTTAGCGGAAATTAACCTTTTGGAAAACTTAATTGCAAATTAAACAAGAATCACAAGCAATTAAGTAAAGAGAGAAGGGAAGAGAAATTTGCAAACCGATTTTTCAAGTGGTTCGGCAATCGCACCCCGCGGCCTACGTCCACCCCTCAAGAACACCTCTTGAGGATTCCTTTACTCCGATCTACTTCACGGGTGTAGACCAAACCGTTTCCCGGAGCACTTACGGGTGTGCACCAAACCGTTACAAGAGCCTATGATCTCTCCCAAAGAAGAACTCCTCTTCTTTGCACACAAGGGTTACTAACCCTCAACCTTTACAATTGATTTGATACAAATTGAACTCTCTTTATAGAGTGGATAATACAATTGAAGCTCACTACAATTCACTCTCTCAAAGATTACAATTGAAAGCTAGAGCAAATTGATAAACTCACACAACTAGGGCTCAATTTTGAATGATTAAGAATCAACAAGATGTGTGATTGAATTAGATGTTTTCCAATTGATTAACCAACATGAAATGATGTGGGAAAACATGTATTTATAGGCCAAGAAAGATTATAGCCGTTGGTGGCAAGTTTGGTAAATAAAAGCCCCTTAAAAAAACTAGCCGTTATGCCTTTCCAGGTCGATTCAGTCGACTGGAACATGAAGCAGTCGACTGCCCCTTAAAGCAGTCGACTGAGACGTGTTTACAGAGGGTTTTATTTGCATTCTGCACAGTTCGGTCGACTGCCCAGTCGACTGCCCTTCCCAGTTTGACAGCTTGACACATCTCCACTAAAATGGCCATAACTTCCTCTACAAAACTCGAATTTTCGATCCGTTTGATGTTTTGGAAACTAGATTCAAATACCTTTCCAACCATATAAGATTCAACAATTAATTATTTTCCAATTGGTTGGGGCATTGCTTTAAAGATGACCCATTTAAAATTTATTTCCAAAACTTTGACTTTTAGCATTTGTTTGAGCCCCTATGAGTGTGAGATCAAGATGCCTTACATTGATGGTCCTAGACTTCAACCAAGGATGAAATATCTTCAAGTCTTCAAGCTTGATCCTTGTTGAGCTCCTTGTAATCTTGATCTACACCAATTGAATCTCATGCACACAAAGATGTTAAAACATTGATACAATATTAATACATGAGATTATATATGAGCATGAAAATGACTATGATAATAACGAAGAATGAATCAATATGAATCATGTAATTATCATAGCATATTTGACATCATCAAAACATAATTAAATATGCCTTAATAAACCTTAAGGCTAACATAAGCTTTCTCTAATCAATAGAAAGAGAAAAATTAAACTTAGAGAATCGATCTTGGATTGTCAATTAAAAATTTGGGATGCATAGAATTACCCTTTGGGTGTAGAATGAAATGTAGGAAAAAAGTGTATTTGATCCAATACATATCATACAATGTTTACATGAAGAGGTACAAGATCTACGTAATATCAATCTATGTAGACTTATATAAGTTATATTCGGTCATTTGCTTTGTATGGGGACTGTCTTGATGCACATTTGACGGATATAATTGGGGTGACATATTAAGGCTGGACATGTGTTTGGGTTTTGATCAATTGATAAAACAAGCAAGAAAACAATTACTCCTAGATAAAGAGTAGAATTTTTAGAAAAAGAATAGCAGGCCTGAGAAGCAAATAAAAAAAATACAGAGCTAGACAAAAGGAATAACATCAGCAGCTTACAAATAAAATAAAAATAAAAAAAAATAAAAAAAATAAAAAATAAATAAAAGAATACATGGTAGTCCAAGTTATTCCTTAAAAATTTTGATTTTGGATGTTTTTCAACGTTTTGAACTAAAGAATCCAATTTGAGAGTCCATTATTCATTTAGTTTCTTCCTACACCTCTATTTAGTTGTACCCGAAGTGGAGTGTGGGGTTTAGAAGCCATACAATGCGTTTCCTTATATAGAAACATATTGTTTAGTCCCTTAATATATAGTTTTTGTATATTGAGTGCATCTAAATTAGGTAGTTATGAAATCTATCCCTTAATTGGTGTATAATTCAGGAATTAGTCCTTTCCCCTAATTTTCATTTTATTTATTACAATTATAACCTTTATTTGTTTTATTTGAAAAGTTATTTGAATTTGTATTATTTTTGGATATTACTCATATACACAGAAGTTTAGGAGTCATGGGATAGTGGATCCCTAAAATATTGGTAGATGATTGGGGAGCATTAAACCCAATTCAAAATTGATTCATGTATCAGATATAGCATAAACGTAATTCAAAATTTTTTGATTTAGAATTGAATTTCATACTTGTTCTTATCACCTTTCCAGTTATTGGTGTTGCAGAATCTGTCGTTGGAGTTTTGATCTGCAGGTATGAAATATTACTTGTGTGTTTGTGACAAATTTATCACATATACGAATAGTGAATTTGAGTAAATGTATTATCGAGTTTTTGCTTATACATGCAGATTGCTGGTTACTGTGGTCTATTATGGAGAGTCAGATTCATTTGATATGCTCTTTTGGTTGTGACATATTCTTAACAAATTTCTCACTTTTTTTGTGAGAAAGTTTCTCACCTTTTTTTTTTTTCTCTTTTTTTTTTTTTTTTTTGTGTGTTTCATTTTCAAAACGAAATTTCTCACCTTATTTGTAAGAAGTTTTACAAATACAGATTTTTTGAACATTAACAAAAAAAATTACAATTGATGGGAATTTCACATACTTTTCATGCCATTGAAACCAGTGAAATTCGTAAAACATTATGGCAATCTAGTCAAACATTATGGCAATCTAGTCTAATTAATGCCAATTTCTCACAAATTTATTCGACTTATCAACAACTAGTGACAATTTCTCACAGTTCTGGTTACTATAACAGATATTTGTGATAAGTTTCTCACCTTTTTTGTGAGAAGTTTCTCACCTTTTTTTTTTGTTCATTTTCAAAAAGAAATTTCTCACCTTTTTTGTAAGAAGTTTTACAAATACAGATTTTTTGAATATCAACAAAAAATTGCAATTGATGGGAAGTTCACATACTTTTCATACCATTGAAATTTTTTCACTATTTAACCAGTGAAATTCATAAAACATTGTGGCAATATTCTAGTCTAAATAATGCAAATTTCTAACAAACTTATCTGATTTATCAACAACTAGTGACAATTTATCACAGTTCTGATTACTAGAATAGATTTATCTAGAAGATATATTAAAATTTTCGTTTGATGGGTCTAATTGAAGTTTACACACTAAAAAAAAAAAAAAAAAAAAAGAAAAGAAAAGAAAAGAAGAAGAAGAAGAAGTAGAAGGATAAGACTAAGATTAATTGGTTTCCTGAATATGAGCCATGAATATGGGACAACAATTGCAACCTGCATAGAAGTGAGATGATAACAATTGCAACCTGCATAGAAGTGAGATGACAATGAATCAACAACGTGCTTGAGTTTCCCAACAGTATACACACATGAGACCCGATCTCATTCTTGTCACTGAACAAACAACCGCGTTCATGGCACCCGATCTCTTTCTTCACCTTCTCTGCATCTTTACAAGAAATAGCTTGAGGTTGTGGTCCATGTGGGTCGCAAATTTGTTAGAGAGAGAGAGAGAGAGAGAGAGAGAGAGAAAGAGTTGGAGGAAGATTTGGATGACAGTTACCAAATATATGTATATGTATATGTATATATAAACATATATATTTTTTAATATGGGGGTATTTTGGTCTTCAAAATAGGTGAATGACTAATTCTTAAGTTATGTACTAGGGACCAATTTCTAAATAGAATGACTATAATAGACTATATATTAAGTATCCCTTCTTTATAAAATATTACAAAGTGATGAGGGCCTATAATCAGCACACTCCGAAAATACATAAAACGTCAACTTCCAATATTCCATATCAATAATTATTGGTATGAAAGAGAACATAAATATTCAGCGCACTGAATTGTAATTATAATGTACATAGAAGTTAACTTTGTTTTCAAGGGCACCTAAATTTGTTTGCTTAAATAGTTAGAACTTTCAAAGGGTGTCTTAATTTGGGACGGATGGATGAAATTTTATTTAACTTTTACACTTGAGTAACTCACTCATGCACTTCAGTAACTCACTCTACATCAAAATTTAAAAAGACAAAAGGAAAAAAAAAATAATAATAATAATAATTTTGAAAATGACCAGTATAGAATCAAATTCCCGCCATATAAAGAGTTTGAGTAATTGCTTGGTGTGTGTTAGTCATGGAGGTAAAATCCACATTACTCAAATGAAAAAAAAGTCACAATTTAAAAACAAATAGAGGAAGTCAAAAAGAGATAAATAACTAAGACCCTTTAGCTTTTAAGCTACTGACACTCCAAAGTTTTTGATCAAAAAACACTCATACCACCAATCTAAACCACTATGAGCCGCAATATACTATTGAAGCAACTCCAAAGGTTTTTAATCCTAAAAGTTATTAACCCTTCTAATCACATATGACATATCCCTGGGGCTGGGATGAAGCTCACTAAAAATTAAACACAAACTCTATTACATCCTACCAAACCATATCCACTATTTACAACTGTATTTCATTTAAACCATAAAATAACTTTGTTCTACAGTCAACTAATTTGTTAGACCATGTAATCAAGTACTAAGGGCTCGCATGGTAATGTTGTGGTTTTTTATTTTTAATTTTTGTTTTTTATTTTTTTGTATTGATCACATTCAACTCCCAATACAAAAAATTGAAACCAAAATTGAAAACCAAAAACCACAATATTAGCATGCGAGGCCTAAATGTATTGTTAGAAAATTGAGGTGTGAATGAGGAGACATCGTTTTAACGGCGTTTATTCAAAAGCGCCGGGAATTTCTTAGCTTCAGTTTTGAGAAAGTTTCAGAGGGGCATTCGACCGGTCGAGCGGGTCAACTCGACCGGTCGAGCGGGCCCAGAACTGAAAAAAGTTTCGAGAAAGTTTCAGAGGGGCATTCGACCGGTCGACCGGGTCAACTAGACCGGTCGAGAGGGCCCAGAACTGAAAAGTTGTGACTTTTCATGTCTCAACTTCGAATTTAAACGATGTATATCTGTTATATTGTTTTCTAAACGTGCATTTACATACACAAACATGTTCTAAAGGTGTTGGGACACAACCGGTTGTGTAGAGACATGTCTCTTACCCTATAAACACCTCTATATATACATGTATGCTAGTTAGTCTAAAATAGAGTTCATGGAGTTCATGTCCATATTTTGTCTCTTCTTCTACCTAATTTCTTGAGTCTTTTGAGAGCAATTTATATACACAAATTCAGCAGAAGTTAATAGAGATTGTTGCCTCTATTAACTTAGATCGTAGTATCCTCAAGACAAAGACGTCATAGTCCACTTGCAACCGTGTGTGGGGCGTAACTTTGTTTTCGGACAGCGTATTTAATACGTGCTCGATCTTTGAAGTTCTTTTTCTGTATTTCATTGTTTCTTATCCATTTTTCGAGTACCCCTAAATCCAACAATCGAAAACAAAGTTAGATATCCTTGAAAGATGGCCGGAGAAACATCAACTACAGTAGCAACCATTGTCAAGAACACCCATGCCGAGAAGCCTGAAAAGTTTAAGGGGGAAGACTTCAAAAGATGGCAAATGAAGATGCTATTTTATCTCACTACTCTCAACCTCGCACACATTCTGCGTGAGGCAAAACCGGTGATTCCTACAGAAAATGCCACCAAAGAACAAGAAGCCGCTTTGGAAGCATGGAATCACTCGGATTTCTTATGCCGCAATTATATCTTAAATGGGCTGGAGGATATTCTCTACAATGTTTATTCTACCTTTGAAAGTGCAAAGGAACTTTGGGAGTCTCTAGACAAGAAGTACAAAACAGAAGATGCGGGGACTAAGAAGTTCATTGTGGGAAGATTTCTAGATTTCAAAATGGTGGATTCTATTCCGGTGGTTAAGCAATTGGAAGAGATACAAGTCATCATCAATCAAATTCATGTGGAAGGAATGGCTATTAGTGAACCATTCCAAGTTGCATCAATCATTGAGAAGTTGCCGCCATTGTGGAAGGAATTCAAGAGCTATCTAAAACACAAGCGCAAGGAATTGTCAATGGAAGACTTGGTAGTGCGTTTAAGGATAGAGGAAGACAACCGGAAAGGAGACAAGAATGGGCTGCAAGGATCTATCGAGTCTAAGGCAAATCTTGTTGAAGGTGAGTCTTCAAAGGTTAAAAATAAAAGTAATACTAAGGGAGCAAAAAGGAAGTCTACATACAATAATTCCAATGACCACAAATCCAAGAAAATCAAAGGGAATTGTTGGGTTTGTGGAATACCCGGGCATCACGCAAGCGATTGTCGAAATAAGAAGGGATCTAATGGAGGGAACAAAAAGCCTAACCAAGCAAACATGATGGAGACCGACGATCTTGCGGCGGTAATCATGGAAACTTGTGTTGTGACCGACTCAAAGAGTTGGTGGATAGACACCGGGGCCACTAAGCATATTTGTGGAGATCGAAACATGTTTTCTACCTACACAAAGTTGGAAGGTGGTGAGAGGCTTTATATGGGAAATGCCGCGGCTGCAACCGTTGAAGGCAAAGGGAATGTGTTAATAAAATTCACATCCGGCAAAGAGATGACTCTCCTAGATGTGCTACATGTACCCGAAATTCGAAAGAATTTGATGTCGGGTCCTATGCTTAGCAAGAAAGGATTCAAGCTAGTCTTCGAATCCGATAAATTTGTATTAACTAAGGGTGGAATGTATGTAGGGAAGGGCTATATGTGTGATGGGCTTTTCAAAGTCAATTGTACTCCTAAAATTAATATTAATGAGAATGAAATAAGTTCTTCTTATATTGTTGAGTTATGTAGTTTATGGCATTCTAGGCTTGGACATGTTAATTTCAAATATATGCATAAGATGATGAATTTAGGACTATTACCAAAATTTGAAATTGATAAAACTCATAAATGTGAAATATGTGTTGAATCTAAGTTTGCTAAAAAACCATTTAAATCCATAGATAGAACAAGTGAATTATTAGATTTAATTCATACGGACTTATGTGATTTAAAATTAACTCCAACAAGAGGTGGAAGAAAATATTTCGTTACGTTCATAGATGATAAAAGTAGATATTGTTATGTTTATTTATTGCACTCAAAGGATGAGACCATAGATATGTTTAAGACATATAAGGCCGAGGTTGAAAATCAACTTTCAAACACAATTAAAATGGTGAGGTCGGATAGGGGAGGTGAGTACGAGTCAACTCCATTGGCCGAATATTGTGCACTTAATGGCATAATTCACCAAACTACGGCACCGTATACACCGCAACAAAATGGTGTAGCGGAGAGGAAAAACCGAACTCTCAAGGAAATGGCTAATGCTATGTTAAATAGCTCGGGAGTGCCACATAACTTGTGGGGGGATGCCATTCTCACGGCGAATGTGATCCTAAATCGGATTCCACATAAGAAGACTAACAAGTCTCCTTATGAAGTGTGGAAAGGTAGAGAACCCTCCTATAAAAAGTTGAAAGTGTGGGGGTGTCTAGCTAAGGTACAAGTTCCGCTTCCAAAACGGACAAAGCTTGGACCTAAAACCGTGGATTGTGTATTTATTGGATATGCCGTTAATAGCGCTGCGTATCGGTTCCTTGTGGTTAAATCCGATAATGTAGATATTCATGCTAATACATTTATAGAATCGGTGGATGTCGAATTCTTTGAGGACATCTTTCCTTTTAAAGAAGGAAGACAAAATTCAACTCTTAAAAGAAGTGCTGAAAAGGTTTCGTCTAATCCTCGTGATGACGAAGAAACTGATGTTCCTCCTAGAAAGAGCAAGAGAGCTAGAAAAGCTACTTCTTTTGGACCGGATTTTGTGACACTAGCTACCATGGGGGATCCTCAAACCTTTAACGAGGCTATGAGTACACCCGAAGCGCCATATTGGCTAGAAGCGGTAAATAGTGAGTTGGATTCCATTATGCAAAACCATACATGGGAATTGGTTAACTTGCCTCCGGGAAGTAAACCAATTGGTTGCAAATGGATATTCAAGAAAAAGTTCAAGGCCGATGGTACTATTGATAAGTACAAGGCTCGGTTGGTAGCTAAAGGTTATAGACAAAAAGAGGGATTAGATTTCTTTGATACCTATTCCCCTGTCACTAGGATTACATCCATTAGGATAGTAATCGCTATAGCCGCTGTCTATAACTTAGAATTACATCAAATGGATGTAAAAACAGCGTTCCTTAATGGAGATCTAGATGAAGAGATCTATATGGAACAACCAGAAGGTTTCATTGTAAAGGGACAAGAACACAAAGTGTGTCGACTTGTTAAGTCTCTTTATGGCTTGAAACAAGCGCCAAAGCAATGGCACGAAAAGTTTGATCACACCATGATCGCAAATGGTTTCAAAATCAATGAATGCGATAAGTGTGTATATGTTAAAGAATTTGAAGATTCTTATGTCATCATGTGTTTATATGTTGATGACATATTGATAACCGGTACCAACAAGAAGGTTATCAATGAAACTAAGAAGTTGTTAAACTCAAGCTTTGACATGAAAGACATGGGTAAAGCCGATGTTATTCTTGGTGTGCAAGTGAAATCAACTTCCGATGGATATCATATCACACAATCACATTATGTTGAGAAAATATTAAAGAAGTTTGGACAATTTGATTGTAAAGCGGCCTTAACGCCGTTTGATGCAAATTGCAAGTTGAGGAAAAATGTGGGGGTTGCCATATCTCAACTTGAATATTCTCAAGTTATTGGAAGTTTGATGTACATTATGAATTGTACAAGACCGGATATTGCTTATTCGGTGGGGAGACTTGCTAGATACACTAGCAATCCGGGGAAAGAACATTGGGATGCTCTTATTAGAGTGTTAAGGTATCTAAAGCATACTATGAGCTATGGTTTGCACTACACACGGTATCCACCCGTGGTAGAGGGATACTCCGATGCTAATTGGATCTCGGACAGTCAAGAAACTAAGTCCACAAGTGGGTATGTATTCACTTTAGGTGGAGCTGCGATTTCTTGGAGATCAACAAAGCAAACGTGTATAGCACGTTCAACGATGGAATCGGAATTCATTGCCTTAGATAAGGCGGGTGAGGAAGCCGAGTGGCTTCGAAACTTCCTAGAAGATATTCCGCTGTGGCCAAAGCCGGTAACGGCTATAGTTGTGCATTGTGATTGCAATGCGGCGTCATCTGTGGCTAAGAATGCCGTTTATAACGGCAAGTCAAGGCATATAAGGAGACGACACAATACGATCAAGCAGTTGCTCTCTTGTGGTGTTATAACGATTGACTATGTCAAGTCCAAAGAGAACATTGCGGATCCTCTAACGAAAGGATTGCATAGAGATCAAGTTCAATATACTACAAAAGGAATGGGCCTAAAGCCAATACTTTGAACATCCCGGGCGGAAACCTAACCTAGTTGACTGGAGATCCCAAGATCTAGGTTCAATAGGCAAACTAGTTAGGGAAGTTCATGTTGTAAACACACAATTGTAATAAATGGTTTCATTCTTGTATATTGAATTGGTGTGTAATAAAATTGTTGAGGTTATGTTGTTACATTTAATGATGTTGATGAGTAAATGCTAGTACTCTAAATTGATGTCACCTATATGAGAAAAGAAGTGGGGTCGCTTCTATGAGAATTTCAAAGGCTTGGTTCTCTAAGAGTTCTCATGAACATAGGATCTTGTTCAGGACCAAAATGAACACAACCGAATGAATTAAAGTGTATAAGGATAAGTGGTGTGTGGTATCTAATGTTGGTTTACACTAAAAGGTTGGACGGTTCAATACGTTAATGTACACCGTTTCACCGAGTAAGTCCATTAGGTGTTCACTAAGGGAAAGTTCAAGTCCAAAAGACACTCTCCTAACGCATCACAAGTCCGTTAGTTGCTCTCGTTGTTTTTGTCGTCCATTGAGTCAAGTTTAGAAAACCATGTCATTCACATGTGGGGGATTGTTAGAAAATTGAGGTGTGAATGAGGAGACATCGTTTTAACGGCGTTTATTCAAAAGCGCCGGGAATTTCTTAGCTTCAGTTTTGAGAAAGTTTCAGAGGGGCATTCGACCGGTCGAGCGGGTCAACTCGACCGGTCGAGCAGGCCCAGAACTGAAAAAAGTTTCGAGAAAGTTTCAGAGGGGCATTCGACCGGTCGACCGGGTCAACTAGACCGGTCGAGAGGGCCCAGAACTGAAAAGTTGTGACTTTTCATGTCTCAACTTCGAATTTAAACGATGTATATCTGTTATATTGGTTTCTAAACGTGCATTTACATACACAGACATGTTCTAAAGGTGTTGGGACACAACCGGTTGTGTAGAGACATGTCTCTTACCCTATAAACACCTCTATATATACATGTATGCTAGTTAGTCTAAAATAGAGTTCATGGAGTTCATGTCCAGATTTTGTCTCTTCTTCTACCTAATTTCTTGAGTCTTTTGAGAGCAATTTATATACACAAATTCAGCAGAAGTTAATAGAGATTGTTGCCTCTATTAACTTAGATCGTAGTATCCTCAAGACAAAGACGTCATAGTCCACTTGCAACCGTGTGTGGGGCGTAACTTTGTTTTCGGACAGCGTATTTAATACGTGCTCGATCTTTGAAGTTCTTTTTCTGTATTTCATTGTTTCTTATCCATTTTTCGAGTACCCCTAAATCCAACATGTATCTTGAAAAGACTTATAGTTATACATGGCCTACCTTTAGCTTGATTTTCTAAGGATATTGACAAGGCAGATTAGAAAATAAACAAGTCAGTAGAAGTCATTAAATCACAATTACAATGAACATTAATTAAATCACTTAGAACAACTCCATAGGGTAATCAAATGCAATAAATACCAATTGGCATAATTACACTTTACACCCTTATACTATATATGTGTTTTCAATTGGATACATAAATTAATTTGTTTGTTCAATCGAACACTTAAATTTTAAAATTTCATTCAATCAGACCTAAAACCTGACGTCGTTTGCTTAAACTAACGGAAATTGTCAAGTGAGTTATGCGTAATGCTTACCAGTCATACGCTAGGTTAAGACAAATGAAGGAGATAGTGAGTGACGCAAAAAAATAGGATTCAATCATATCCAAAATTGCATTTAATCAACCCCAAAATCGCATCAATTTTGCACCATTCACAATCTCATTCATTTGGCTTAATCTAATCTGTGACAGGTAAGCATTACGTGCAATTTATGTGACAATTTTGGTTTGTTTAAGCCAACGACGTTAGGTTTTGGATCTGATTGAATGAATTTTTGAAGTTCAAGTGTTCGATAGAACAAAAAAAATGTTGATGTATCCAATTGAAAACATGAGTATAGTAATAAGGGTGTAAAGTGTAATTAGGCCATACCAATTTGATAACTCATGTTCTCAAACTACACTCCAACATAACAATCAAAATGGTAACCAAAATACAAAGTACTGAATTGAGTCATCAAAAATACAGATAATGGGAGGAGAGAGAAATCATCAAATTTTGGTGGGAAGGTGTTTGGCAAGAAATTAATTGTGGAGCACTTAACCAGGCGTGCTAGGGGCTTTTGACGAAGATCCAAATGTGTAGTCAAACTATCTCTAAGAGTAGTTTGTACATGATGAAACTATCGTTGGAAAGTGATGATGACCCTACTGTACTAACCTTTTATTTTTTTAAAAAAAAAATCTCAAATCCAACCAAGTGATTACGGATAAATAATGCGAGAGAATTGACAACAAAGAGATAGCTTTAGAAAGTGAAAACGAACAATGTACATTGCAAACAAGAGTTGAACACAGACACTTACAAGGGGGGAAACAAATATTGAACAGTGGGGTGCTTGAATAAACTACAACATGACTTGAAAAGAGAAAAGAAAGGTTCTCTGTTTGGTGTTAGCCGCAGGGGGACTGATTTTTCCCAAGTGACTAGTCTTCATCTATATAAGGGTAGGAGTTGTCTTCAATCACTTGATAACCAACAAAATAACTCTCCAGTCTCTGTAGTTAAAAACCACCCATTGAACACACGTACATAATTTTGGGATCATTAACCACCACATGAGACATATAGCTATCCAAATTGGTCAATAAATAAGCAGTAATTTTCTAAACAGGTTTTTAACCTTCAAGCATCAAACAATGACGCAATTTTGTAAGCAAGCATGTGCTCTGTATTTATTTTTGGGTAAAAATCATTTTGTCCCCTCAAATTATACATTCTTTTGCAATTCACACCTCGAAGTTCTGGGGGAAAATTGCAATCCTAAAGATAGTTCAGGGGAGGCATTGCAACTTTTTAAAATTCGGGGTGTGAATTGCAAAAGCGTATATAATTTGAGGGAGCAAAATGCTCTTTACCATTTATTTTTTTACAAAACTGAATTTTTTGAACAAACTATCACAATATGGCATACTTGAAAATTTGTGCTTGCACATACCGGATTCATCGGTGGGTTAATTGTCAGAAATTGGAACAAAATGAAGGTTCAAACCCTCCAACCAATCTGATCTTGCCATGAGATCTTCCTCTTCCTACACAAAGACACTAACATGAAGATACAGAGAGATGGGAGGAGATATTAGAGAGACAAATAAACTAGAAATCACATCTAGAAACTAGAAAGTATTAAAATCTGAACATGAGATCACGGCAGTGTGGGAGTGTTCCAGCGGCAGCGCCGCAGTGAGGGGAGCAGGCCGGTGGTGGGGAAAATATTATTTCATCGCTAGAGCTATATATAACTTTTGGTAAGGAAATTATATTTTGTCACCTAAATTAACATTTTAGGCAAGGAAATAAGACATTCGTCGCCTAATATGTGTAGCTTTCAACCTTTTTCGAGAGAAAATATTATTTCGTTGCTAATAATATACTTTTTTGACAATTCCTTCTATAAGCTTTGATTTACCTGGTAATAGTAAGACTTTTAAGTAGTTACCAGTTATATTTGAGAATTTATTTCACAGTGGTGGATCCTCTTAGGATTTTCACGTTAACAAAGAGAAAAAGAGATTTGATACAAGAAAGTTGGCATTATAGGGGCGGAGTCGATCGAGATTGGATGTTAGTGGGGGAACAAACTTACATGGGGATTCGGGAGCACCGCCTCCGTGGGTTTCACCTGTAGTAGGTTAAGTATAACATAGTTATTCAAAGGAAACTAATCTCGCTATAATTCTTTTAAACAAAATTCTATTTTGTATGCCTAATTTCTATGCTATTTTCACTTATAAAACAAAGAATTGTTGTATCTTGAAAATGATATCCATAAGAGATTAAAAATATGGGGGATTTACCAAAAAAGACAATTATGGAACACTTGTTAAGTTCAAAGTCAATTTATAAGTACACTTAATAAAAATGACAAAAACTTAATAGCTGGTGCTCGCACGGTATAAATACATGCACCATAGAGGATCCCATGCACAAACCCCAACTCACGTCATCCCCACGCGCGCCCCAACCGCGCCCACACGCTTCACCTCTGCCCAGACTGCTCACACCGTGCGAGCAGTGTACCGCAACATTTTTAATTTCGAAAAATATTTTTAAACTTTAAACATCCATAACTTTTGACCTACAACTCCATTTTTCGCAAATTTTATATCGTTGGAATCGTGTCGACGAGAGCTACAAAACTAGTACCATTATTGATATGTTTTGAGGAAAAAAAAATTTCATGTTTTTACATACATAAATAATAAGTGAAATTTCACTTGATATGCATAAAATATTAAGTGAAATTTCACTCAATACATGAAAAATTTCATGTTTTTACATACATGAATAATAAGTGAAATTTCACTTGATATACATAAAATGTCAAGTGAAATTTCACTGAATACATGAAAAATATTAAAAGCTCTCCCCAAAAAAGCCTTAAGTTCAATTTTTGCAAAGCTCATAAACTAGTTACCAAATGAATTAACATGAAATTGTGCTTTAAAAAATGAGAAGCACCAAATTGGGCGCCAAACTAAGCCTTAATGAGGTAGCAATGGCTTTATTGCAATTTGTCTTTTTTCAATTTTTTTCTCTCAAAACATATAAATTTGACACACATAAATATTAAGTGAAAATTCACTGAACCCGTACATGCTTTCTTCCTGAAAAACTTAAAGTTAAGCTTAACATTCGTATACTCGCTCAGTGAGATTTCACTCAGTAGGTTAAGTGAAAATTCACTAACTATCCCATGTATGCATACGAGAATATTACGTGAAAATTCAATAACCCATACACAAATATTATGTGAAAATTCTATGAGGTTCGTCTGGAGCATGACATGTAAAAACAAGAATTTTTTCTTTTTGGCTCAAAAGGTATCAACAATGGTACTAGTTTTGTAACTCTCGTCGACACGGTTCTAACAGTATAAAATTTGTAAGAAACAGAGTTTTAGATCAAAAGTTACAGAGGTTTAAAGTTTAAAAAAACATTTTTGAAATGGATATCATATGATACAGACATTCACACAGTATGAGTGGCTGAAACCAAAAACGCTGAGGGGGTGTTGGTGACACAAGATCTTCTATGGTGCGTGTACTTATACCGTGTGAGCACTGACTTAGATTCCTTTTGTCTTTTTTAGAAAATGGTCAAACCAATTGAAATTTTAAACTTATGAAGATTATTTGAGTGATTTTCCAACAATTATCAATAAAAAAATATTTGAGTCTATGTGGGTAAATAGAATATGTATTGGAGTATTTGTTAATACAACAATGATACACAATAAACGGTGACTTAATCAAGAAGGTTCCCACAAACAACCGGAAGTTGGACTAGAAAAATATTACCAGCGTACGCGGAAGACAACAAACCCCTGTAAGTATCGTCAAAGTTCAACAAACCCTGTAAGCATCCTCATTAATTATCCCTCTTTCCGCTGGCCTTTTGACTTTATTGGATTTGTGTTTCTTTTACTTTTAGGCGGTGTGGCCGCCCACCTCGTAATATTCACCTTCCACGCAAATCCTTCAACAACTCCACCACCATGCATCTATATATACACACACAGATATTCACAAATCAATATCATATCACACCCAACTCTTCGGATATCATCTAGGAGTAATATCTATCTTCTCCACAGTACTTTACTTTCTACAAATTAATTTCCTTATAACTCTAGCTCAAACAGATTAAATATTGTACCAATTTTAATTTCTTGTGATCAGAATGAGTCAGTACGATCAGAACCAGCCTCAACGTATGTCTTCTTAGTCTTAATTTGAGTACAATTGTAATTCTTTAATTTACCAATTTAATTCTGATCTTAATTTTTCTTCTAATCTAATTATATACTTATATAAGTGATTGATCGGTAGAGTGGTTTTTTGAATTTTGGCAGTAGCATATCCTGCAGCTGCAAGGCAGGGTCCTTATGTGGCACCACCACCACCGGCGGGTTATCCAATGAGAGATGGTCAACCTCTCCCACAAAATCAAACTCTCAAACATCAAACCCAGTCCAGGGGTGATGGCTTCTGGAAGGGATGGTAAACATCTCTCTCTCTCTCTCTCTCTCTCTCTCTCTCGCTGTGCTACATATATATATATATATATATGCATATCTGTGTATTGGAACAACGAGAATAGCATTAATTGATTTGTGTTTTATGTTGTGCAGTTGTGCTGCGTTGTGTTGCTGCTGTGTATTGGACGCATGTTTCTAAGGATATTGGGCATAGAGAGGGACTTCTACTCTTGTGTGATTCATAATCATCCCCTGTATTTGTTGATTGTGTTGTTACAATCATTTTTATTTATTTATTATTATAATTTTTTTTTTTTTTTATGCTCCACACACTACGCTCTTCATGTGTATTTGTTGTACTATTATGTTTCTGTTTTAATAATATATACCAGTACTGATTGGTTTGTTTCCTAAACTCATTACATAATCTTTATATAAAATTAAGATTTGATGATACCCCAACCTATTCTCTCTTCTTTTTTTTATTTTATTTTTTTGGGTTCAAATACATCTAATTACCTCTATTTTCTCTAAAATTTGTAGGACCCGTAGTAATATTATACTCAGTCAGGCAACTTGAGCATTAATACATTAGTTTGAAGCTAGCTTGAATTTTAAACTTGAAAATTAATGAATAACTAGATTTGTAGCCCGTGCGATGCACGGGAGAGTGCCATAATTCAAAATTTTGATAGAGACACCTCTACGAACTTGTTAATCTCTACGGGTCTATTTGATAAAATTAAAAATTAATTACCGAAAAAGTGCTGAATTTTAAGTATTAAAAGTTTTAAACTTTTGAAATTGCAATGTTGATTATAGTGCGATTATAAAGGCAGTAAGGATATGTTTTGATTTAATGCTATATGTATGTAATCATTTTTTTTTAAAAAAAAAAGATTTTTTTTATTAGATATGATTTAAAAGTAGTAAGTATATACTTTGATTTAATTTCTATGCGTTTGTAGATGTGTGTGTATATATATATATATACGTAAAAAATCAAAATTTTAAAAAAATTTAAAAAAAGGTGAAAAATAACAGAACTGTCATGTGGCAGACTTCTAATTCCACTTTATAATATATATATATATATACACATATTACATTTCATTTGTTACGAATCATTTGTATCTCATTAACTACTACTCTATGAGAAGTATTTGACTTGTCTAAATCACCATTTTCGGCATCCCCAACTGATTATCTAACTAATCCCACATAAGTATTACCACCACTTCATATGGGAGAGCATTGTTGCTCACCCATTTTTTGTGACACCTAGTGGAGGATTGGGTGAATCATGGGTGACCAAAAATGCTCTCCTCAATACAATGGCCATCTCTTAAAATTGGTCGAACTTGAAGGAGATAAAAATAAAGTACAATGCAGCTACACCCAATAAAAATGTGAGTTTGAACCTCCTACCAGGAGATTCACTTTCATCCTCCAAAACTGGAATAACAAACTGCAATTTTTCATAGAAACCAAATACCACTCTATCTCATTAGTCATAAAGATTAGAAACATCATAGGACGAACAAAAAAATATAATATTCTCAAATCTTCAATCCACCAACACATATCAATATCCACAAAACTTTTCCAAAAATAAGCCCAATTATTGTACAAAAAAATTAATTGAGATTGCATTAGGGGATAGCTTAAAGCCTCAATGGCGCAAGGAAATTACCTATTAGAGGTCAACAAAGGATGACACAAGCTAATGACAAACTGTGTTATATAAATCACAACATGTCCCACTAAAGACCAAGTTTTGACGAACACCAATTCAATAATGCTTTGCAAATTCACCAGCATTCTTCATATCTCGTATCAGAACACAAAGAAAACCTTACTTACACAGACGAATATTGGGATAGTTATTGTCAATGGCATAGCAAAGAGAATGTACTTGGATCTGCTGAAACATAAAGAGACCAACTAATATTGGGACAATATTTGTAGATGGAAGAGTAGAGAGATTTGACGATGCCGCCATTGATGTTAAAGAGATTGTCCAATCTCATGCCACACTTCCTCGCCAACACCTAAAACAATCACTGCAGCAGCACCCTCCAAATTCACTATAAGATATTTGGTATAGATAGATCATTTATTCTATGTATACATAAAATATTCAATTTATAGTATTGTAGGAGATAGAGATAAACTTGTTCGAGTGGTGAAACTTCAAAATATATAATCACAATGGAAATTATCTTTTCTGCATTTCCTTCTCCAACTATTTGGCTCACTCATGAAAAGGATGAATTATCTAATAGGGATTCATTGAATATATATATATATATATTTGACCCATGTTTAACCCCCACAACCATCACACCCATCCTTGGTACGTGTTTAAAATAATTCTATAGTATTTGAAACAAATTATTGTGCAAAGCATTGCTAAAGTGAGACAGTGAAAAATTCGAAAGCTTGACAAATTGAGGGGAAAAAAAGAAAAGAAAGAAAAATAAAATTCCTACAGATATTTACATAGAATAATGCTATGCTTCCCAAATTTGAATCCTAAATTTGATTCTCATAGCTTAACATTTGTGCCTCATGCAGTGGTTGCAAAGATAGTGCTCTTTGCAACCACTGCATGTAGTACAACTGAGAACCAATTATATTTGGAATTCAAATTTAGCAAGCATAGCATTGCTCATTCACATATACATATGTAAAGCTTAGGCAAACCCTTTCATTGGACCCCTTTCAAAATTCAAAAGCTTGACAACTGGGAAACCAAAAACAAAAAAGTATGGTTCCCAAATTCTTTTTCAGTTGTGTATCATATGCAGTGGATGTGGTACCACCGATCACTGTCATAGCATGTGGTACAATTGCTAAGCCATTAAGAGTCAACTATGAAAAGCATAGCACTACTAAAAAAAGTGAAAAATTAATAAATAGAGAAGGAGACCTTACCCCTTCCATCCGACTAATCATACTCTTATTGTTGGCAGCTTTGACTACTTCAAGAGGAATCACAACATGCTTATACCCATAAATTGAGGGCTTAAAACTCTTCTCGTGGCCTTTGCGTAGCTTTTTCATCACGAAATTCCAATAGTTTTCAATACAATTTCTGCAATAATATTTTTAAAAATTTGAGATTTGGAAGTATGTCTTAAATAAAATTTTTGAAAACATACTCATCCCCAAAAAGGCAAAAGGGCATGGTTACAAAACTATGTTTGATATAATGAATGACTTCATAAGGATTACCTGAGAATTTTCAGTTTTTCAAATAGTCTATATATGTGCACATACATATTTTAAAAAAAAATTAAAATAGCAAAGCAAAATTTAGAATAATGTTAAAATTTAAGAAACAAAGGTAGGTAAGTGAGGCCCTAATTTAGTAGGTAAATACAAAACAATATTGGAAACACTCCACTATAGTATGAAGCAATAAAAATTCCAAATTAAACCAAAAGACTCTAAATATACACATACACAAAAGAATGTACATGTATGCAGAGAGAACTTACAATATTTTTGCCTTCTCGGTCTCTTACTTAGGCGGAGGCACCACATACATCTTTGAAAAGCTTGGGCTCTGTTTGGCTATAAGTGAATGATATAAAAAAGCAAATTTCATTTACAAAAGTAAAGAGCTTTAGTAGTGATAAAGCTTTTAACAGCCCCAAAAGACACACAAAGGACTTTTTACCCACTTCTTCTCTTGCATACTGAAAATAGTTATAAATTTACTTTAAGATCAGAGCCCCAAAAGACACACAAAGGACTTTTTACCTCTTTAGGCTAAAAAGGAAGGCAATCAGTCATCTGCTCGCAAGTGAAGAGTGCAAGTGGAATTACTGTCATCTGGATATTAATCAAACTCCATGATTTGCAATACATCAGTGATCCCATCAGTGAGAAAGCAAACATAAATAGATTATGTCCCATCCTTGGAAAAACTATCTAGATAGAAAAGAATAGATTATAGAGAGGGATACCTAACACTAACATGGATGATCCAGCTGAAGGCGACAGTGATGGTATTCCAGTGGGGGTGATGATGGTAGCGTTGGAGAGATCGAGTATGTGGTAGTGGTGAGGAAGAGCAAAATGGGAGAAATGAGAGGTTGTAAGACAATCTGAAATTCAGGGATATGATTGTAAATAAAAGGGAAAGGAACAGCAACATGCTATGTACAGGACGTTAGAGCCTTGAGGAAGACAAAGGGTCAGATCTGAAGTTAGGGTTTCTACTTTCTATTCAATGAATTAAAGTTAGGAGTAACGTTTGAAATTGAACAATTAACAGCCATTGCCACGTGTCATTCTCAGAGTCCATATTGCTTGACTCTCCGATTTTAGTTATTTATAAAGATTTGGGAGCTTTACAGGTATTGTATGAGTATATATACAAATATTTGGTCAAGCACCACAACAATTTGGTTTTTTATACACCATTTTCCTTCCACTGCTCAACACATGCAGTTCTCAGTCATCACTAATACCAATTCTCACAGAACAGAAAGTTCTAATTATGCCCACAAATCTTCTTTTACCAATTAATCAAAACTATTCCAATGAGCACGTAATTCATTCAAGTCCTGTACACATTAATTCACCATTCGAGTTTTGGGTCTTACCCTTAAATCAACCTAATTTCTCAATCACTGTCCAAGTCTCTCATGAATTTGCAACACCTTCATTAACACAAGAATTAAAGCAGAAGAAGTAATATATTGATGTGTTACTGTTAATTCTTTTTTAGTGTTTGAGGGAATTTAATGTCAAAAGATGTAAATTATTGGTTTTAGCGCGCTGGAAAAAGAGGACTCAATGAAGGGATTCTTTAGAGTTCAAAAGAGTACTACAATGTTCACGTCAAGGGTTAGAGTCACTTGGAAAACTTCACGGTGGATTGGCTAACCAAGTGAGTGTGTATCGGCCACCAATTAAGCAAAGATGTCTAAACGGTGATTCGAGTTCTATGTGGAACTTTAGTTCATCAGAACAATGAGTTACCGAAGAAGCTTAAGCGATTGATCAAGATGTGTATTCCAAATGTAGGAGGGGTTGTATTAGAAAACTCACCGTTACAATTCTTTTATTCTTCTGAACATTAATTAAAGGTTGCAATTCTTTTTTCCTCCTCCTCCTCCTCCTCCTTCTCCTTGTATTGTTCTAAAATTCACAAGTCCTTGCTTAAAGTAAAACGTTGCAACTTCAGATGATACTCATGCAGAAATCATTTTACTCCAACCAAAGGTAAGTCTAGTTAGAATGGAGTTAAATTGTTTGGGATAACTGTAGTCTGAGTGTTTGACAATTCCTTCTATACGCTTTGATTTACCTGGTAATAGCTAGACTTTTAAGTAATTGCCAGTATTTGAGGATTTATTTCACAGTGGTGGATCCTTTGAGGATTTTCATGTTAAAGAAAGAGAAAAAGAGATTTGATACAAGAAAGTTGGTATTATAGGGGCGGAGTCAGGATTGGAAGTTAGTGGGGCATGAACTTACATGAGCTTTGGGAGGCAATGCTCACAACCCAGAAATTTTTTTAGGTAGAGAAATACAATAATTTTTTGATTTATAGGATTTTAAGAAGTGTATGGTTTTTCCCTGGGTTTCGCCTATAGTAGGTTAAGTACAACATGATTATTCAAAGAAAACTAATCTCTCTTTTCAAACAAAATTGTGTTTTGTATGCCTAATTTCTATGCTATTTCACTTATAAAACAAAGAATTGTTGTATGTTCAAAAGGATATCCATATATAATAGATTAAATATTTGAGTCTACGTGGGAAAATAGAATATTTATTTGGGTGAAAGTTAAAAAATTTTGAAGGACTAAAGTGAAAATTTTGAGTTCTAAAGAGGCAAAATAAAATTTTAGTAGAGGCACATCATGTTTTTGGAAAAGTGAGAGTGCCCCTGGCTGTACCACCACCTCTGGTATCATCAGAATCCCCTGATACGTTCATTTTTTTTTGCTAAATTTGGTATTAATAGTAAACTAATTCCCACTTACCCAACCAAATTAATTAATTAGGGGCCACATCATGTATGGCAAGTGAAAAGATGTGCTAATATCATAAACACCTAATCAATTCGCATTGCCTATTCTGATGGTCACATTGGAACTCAGAGTTTAACTAGTCTGGTTGTTTCCCCTCTTTCTGTGGTTCATCTTGCAGATGTTACTGAAGCCTTTTCTCTCTTTCCTTTTTTGGTGTTGTTTTTGCCTTTTTCTTCCTTTGTTGTACTAATTTATTTTGCTTAGTTTGAGAAACTATTAAGTGAGCTCGTTATACCATATCAGCATGCTGATGTGGTATGACATTCTAATCTAGGCCATATACATGCCCCTATTTATTGGGATCATGACAAATAGTTAGTCGAATTTCAAATTTGTTAACTATCAACTAAGTACACCGAATTTGTGCTCCTAAAACATCCACTAGCTTGCTGATGTGTCATTGCAATTTTGAAATTAATTCGAACTTTGTTTGATAATTGATGAATAATTTTGAAAATCCATCTCAGTAGATGGATAGTTTACATCTCCCTAGCTTTTAGGTGTACGTTCACCTAGCATTATGTACTCTGTAGTATAAATATTAAAGGTTGCATCAGCACGATGGCAAGGTGTGACAATCTCATAGAATAAACACTTCCCGCCTAGCTTGGGAACACTTTCTTATTAGAAATGAAAGAGAAAAGGTTGGGTGGTATCGGTCTTAGGGGCGTTTTGAGAGGCCACGCAGGTAATGTTTTATTTTCCTTCTCGGAGTTTGTTCGGAGAAATTTTGATGTTATGACAACAGAATCTCTTGCATTGTGGAAGCTTCTCTTGTTGCCCGCGAGGCAGGCTTATCGAAGTTAGTGTGGAATCAGATTCGAAAATGCTCATTGATAGCTTTAAAGATAGATCCCATAGCCTTGCCTCTTTTGGCCATGTTATTGATGTCGTTCGGTCACTTGTCCTCTTGCTGGATTGTCCCTTTTTTAACCACGTTGGTAGAGAATGTAATGATGTTGCTCACGCACTTGCTAGGCACACTAAATGTAGTCAGAGTTTGAATCTTTGGATGGCAGAGGTTCCATCAATTGCCCATCGTTTTGTTCTCCACGATTTGCAATCTCATGAATAAAATTCTTTCTTGTTTCTAAAAAAACAAATGGAATTATTGGAGGAGAATTTATTCAATAAAACCGTTGCACCATGCTATCATGCTGACGTGGTGTGACACCCCAACCAAATAGAGTCATGTGATTGCCAAAAATAAGCTTCCATGACAATGGAGAAATTATTTAGTGAGACCGTCACACCATGTCAACATACTGATTTGGTGTGACCCTTTAATCGAGACCATGCACTTGCCCCTTACTTCTCATGACACATGGTTAGTTAGCAGTTGATAAATTTAAAATTTTGTTTACTAACTACCAAATTAACCACGTATCATGATGCACTAGGGGGCTCATGTATGGTGTGGATTAATTGAATAATTTTTTTAAGTATTGGGAATATGATATGTTACTTATAGTCAACTCCATTTTAAAATAGGAGCCACATATATCCCTATTATTGATGTGTTAGTATAATGCCATTGTGTGACTGGCAATAATTTCTCTTATTGGAGGCATTTGGTCAGGTCAAATATTGAGCTTCCAAAATCAAGTCTTGACTTTATCTTTTTTTGGGATCATAAGTCTTGACTTAATCACACCAATCCACTTTCATTATTGCATTTGTTGCTAGCGACACCGTATAACATAATGTGTGAGTTAGGGGGACCACAGTCACCAAACAAAATAAATCATACAGGAAGTTACACATAGTTCATAAAAAAATTAGGACCATATATCCATGTAGCTATGGACTACATTGAGTATCCACAGTTGGGTGGTATAAATTTAATGAAAAATTAGCATAAGTTTTGTTAGGATTGTGCCTAAAATTTTGTTAGTGAAATTATTTCCTAATTATGATTTGATTTCTTATTTGACGGTTTTCTTATCAAATAAGGATTCTTTTGATGGTGGAAGTTACCTATTTTTTGTTGGAATGTTTGTGAGCGTGTTCCTTGTTGTACAAGATTTATCATAGAGGTAAATCCTACTACAACTAGGATTGAGACTCTATAATCTATATAAATATAGGGCTTTACTCAAGGGGTTTGAACAACCCATATACACAAGAGAGGGCTGCAAACTAGTAAGCGAGAGATTAGTTTCTAACAATTGTGTGTGTCATATAACTTGATTGGAGAGTTGTACACGTGAGGTCTTGAATGCTTGTAATCTTTATATTAATCGAAGTGATCGCCTTTGCACGTGGACGTAGGCATTGTTGGGCATAACCAAATTTAAATCTTGTTATGTTGGTTTGCTTGATTTTTCTTTTGTGGCTGTGTCGTTCTTGTTCTATTTATCTCCATCTTTGTGGGTGTGATTTTTCTTGTTGTGATTATGGACCCATTCCCAGCAAGTAGTATTAGAGCTCAGGGATATGCGAATGGCAATAGAAAAGTTCAATGGCAAGAAGAATTTCAGCATGTGGCAAGTGCGTATGAAGGATGCCTTGGTGCAACAAGGTATAGAGGATGCATTGTGCGGTGAAGATAACAAGCCGGAAGGGATGACTGACAAGATGTGGAAGATTATTAACTCTAAAGCCATTAGTACCATGCACTTAGTTTGGTGGATGATGTGGTGTACAATGTCATGGGAGAGACCTCCGCAAAAGCTTTGTGGGAAAAGCTTAAGGATCTCTATTTAGGGAAGAACTTCACCAACCGTCTTATGTTGAAGCAAGAGTTGTACACCTGTAGGAGGAAAGGAGTTGATCTTCAAGCCCATATAGGTGAGTTTAACAAGTTATTATGCGAGTTATCCAACATTGGCTTCAAACTAGACAACGAGGACAAAGCTATCATTTTCCTTATGTCGGTAAAATCTACCCATAATCAATTGTTCAATACATTGTTGTATGGGAGAGATACCATAACGGTGGAACACGTAAAGAAAGCTCTATTATCTAGCAAGAAGATGGATAACAAAGAGGGAAAGTTAGAAGATGCACAAGCACTTGTTACACAAGAGAGGCCAAGGCAAGGGAAGAAGAACTCTAGTGGAGGCGATAGTGGAAGAGCACGACATAGAACTCCTATCAAGGATAAGGAGTGTTACTATTGTGGAGAGAATGATCACTTTATGTGAGATTGCCCAGCAAAAGGATATTAGCGGTGCCACTACAAACGTGTTGGAACATTCGGATGAAGATGTCGTAGAAGTCATGACAATCACAGAGGAGGAGAAGAAAACTGCGGATTGGGTTCTTGATTCAGCTTGTTTTGCTCACTTATGTTCGCATGTAGATTGGTTCTCGTCCTATAAACTGATGGATGGAAAATTCTATATGGAGAATAACACAGTTGGAGAAATCAAGGGTGTTGGAACCTTTCGAATCAAGACTTCAAATGGGTTAACAAGACTTTTGACAGATGTGCTTCATGTTCTGGCTTTGAAGAGAAACGTTATTTTCTTGGGAATGTTGGATTCCAAAGGATGCTCGTTTGTTATGAAGAGAGGCTTTATGAAGGTGAAGTGGGATTCTAGTATAATGTTCTTGGGAAAGAAGGTTGGAAATTTGTATGTTTTTTTGGGAAGTACAGATTTTGGAGATATCACGAAGAATAAGAGTGTGTGGAAGCCGGTGGGGAAAGCAATTGAGAGAATAAATGATTAGGCTCCAACAACTTCGGTGATGCCAACTTCTACTCAAGGTGAAGACGACCATATAGAAAAGTGAAGCTCGTACACTTTATATTTGATGACGTTGGTGATCTCAAGTTCCTGGGGGATGTGAACTTGAGTAATGGTGTAGCTGAATAGCTTGGGGGATGGCAAAGACGATGCATTATCGATGTAGAAGTTGAAGATTAGAAGAGGAAGCTGAATAGCTAGGGGGATGGCAAAGGCGATGCATTATCGATGTTGAAGTTGAAGATTAAAGGAGGAAAACTCTGAGTACTAATGGGAAGGAATTTGAGGCAAGGTGAAGATTGTTAGGATTGTGCCTAAAATTCCATTAGTGAAATTGTTTCCTAACTATGATTTGATTCCTTATTTGGTGATTTCCTTATCAAATAAGGATTCCTCTGATGGTGGAAGTTACTTATTTTATACAAGAATGTTTGTGAGAGTATTCCCTGTTGTACAAGACTTACCATAGGGGTAAATCCTACTACAACTAGGCTTGAGACTTTAAAATCTATATAAATATAGGGCTTACTCAAGGGATTCGAACAACCCACATTCTACATACACAAGAGAGGGATGCAAACTAGTGAGCAAGAGATTAGTTTCTAGCAATTGTGTGTGTCATATAACTTGGTTGGAGAGTTATACACATGAGGTCTTGAGTGCTTGTAATCTTTATATTAATCGAAGTGATCGCCTTTGCACGTGGACGTAGGCATTGTTGGGCCGAACCACATTTAAATCTTGTTGTGTTGGTTTGCTTGATTTTTCTTTTGTGGTTGTGTCGTTCTTGTTCTATTTATCTTCATCTTTGTGGGTGTGGTTTTTCTTGTTGTGATTGTGGACCCATTTCCAACAAGTTTAATGTACAAAGATTGAACACTTGCAAAGGCGTAGTGATCAAACGACACTCACAAAGTCATTTGACACGAGACAACATAGTTTAGAAGCTTTCCACTAAGTTTTTCAATCCTTGTTTTTAGCTAAGGATGGAGAGAAATTCTAGAGAGAGAAGCTCCTCCATCTCTCTAGAAATTTGAAGATGGGAAAGAGAGAGAGGATCAAAAGATCTCCTTCTCAATCTCAAACAAAACTATCCTTAAAGGAACTAAACGAGTTTATTGCTATTAACTTCGGGTGCTATTGAGAAAGAATTGGATCTCACGAATCAAGTGGATCTTAGACGATCCACAAGAACTTGGAGACCACCTAAAGATCCATTTGTAAATGAGTTTGTTAGTGAGCAATGGACACAGCGATGTTCAAAGGTATGTTGTCTTGATTAATCTAAGGGAGCTGAAGAGGTTAATGGAAGAAAAGTTCATATCCCATCTAATGGTGGTGGTTCTACTCTCTCGGATCTAACTAATATTCAAGTGTCCTCTATCTCGACTAAGACGACTGAGTTGTAGAAAAAAATTAATGACCTCAAAAGTAGTTTAGAAGTTGGCTTTTTCTCATCCTGTCACTAAGGTTTCTGCTTTGGAAGGGCTGAGCAAGTTTAAGTGCTTCCTCCTTGAAGTTCTACAAGGTGATACTAATGTTGGTGTTTAAGTTCAGATTCGGTTACCATGTTTGATCATTCTAAGAACTCTAGTAACTCTGTTGTTTGTAATTTTTCAGAAGTTAGAGTTGATCCTTCTTTGGTTATTTTCAGCTGTAATGATCATACCGCCGATGGGGTTGGTGTTCTAACCCAACAAGAAGTTGATGATATTGGGTCTTTTTTTAATCCAATTGTTGATACATTCCCTTGCCCCAAGGAGTTTGTTACATGTGAGTCGCGCCTATATATACACATCCGCATGTGGGCTTCATCTCTAACAGTCAGAAAATGAATGAGCCATCTCTTATAAAGCTTTTATTCCCGGATAAAGCTGGCATCTCTCACATGGGGCCATTAATTAAATGCTTTCCTAAAACCTGTTTTTCCTTTGGCCCCCTCGGCATATGATAGCACAGAGGGGCAACTTTGGTCAGCTCTTTTAGCTGGTCATTTCGACATATGGCAGCCATGACAAAGTTAACCCACTATGTTAATTAGTTTACCCCCATGTCCAAGAACCAGTGGGCCCCATGGTTGGTATTGATATACCCATAATGAAAACTTCCCATGCCGCTACTGTCTCTTCAACCACCTTGATGTTCCTTTTGGCTCTCCCAACACGCAATGCCCTGATGTTTCCCAAGCTGTTGTTTATGATTATACTCCCATATATAGCTAGCCTTCCACACAAGGTTATAAATGCCCTTCATGTTGTTGTGCATGTGCAAAATAATGATTCCGGCTGTAGGGAGTCCTCTTCCAATATGGTTCAGCACCTTATGTCTTCCTCTCCAGTTGTGGGCCCATCGAAGCTTATCCAATTTCTAATGCTAATGTTACCCATTCCCAAATTTTAGATGAGGCTCTAGTAGGTACTTGTGAAGGTACTCATGCCCACTCTATTTGTTTAGACCAGCAAGGTGGTGCCTATATATGCAAGCCCAAAAAATGATAAGTGGCTGATTTGCTTAAGCCTCATGTGCATGACTTTACTTTGAGCCATATTGACCTTAGCACTTGTAGGCATGACCGTATTCTTAAAGTCACCTCTACTGTCATTAACCCAGGTGCCAAGGGTGACACATCACCCTTATTGGGTTTTTCTTGGATAGCAAATTACCCTATTCCCTTGTTCTTAAAACCATCACTAGATTTTGGAAAAATGCTGGCCTCATTGATACCCTTGCTACAAATCAGGGCACATATTTCTTTAAGTTCCATTCTAGCTCTACTATGGAAGTGGTGTTGAAGGGTTGCCCTTGGAATGTTGCCGGGAAGCATCGCATCCTCAAAAAATTGGAACTTCATCTATTTATTGAAAAAGAAAAAGTCTCAAGGGTCCCTATCACTACACCAAAAAGGCCAAACTGGCACGTTTCGCGTTTTTTCATTTAGCACTGCTTAAAACCATGCCAAATTTTGGAACGGTTTTTAGGTAATCTGGCACGGTTTTTAGCAGTGCCAAATCTGGCACAATTTTTAACAGTGCCAAATTTGAACAAAGCGTGCCAAAATAAAATAAATAAATAAAAAAGAATGTTGACCATATATATGAATCCTTGGCAAAAGGGGTGACTGAAAGAGTAAAGATAAAAAAGGGAGAGGGAGAAAGATAGAGGGGCGACATGACGATCTGGACTCCTTAGCACCATCGCCAACCCGCCGATGCCTCCCCGACCCCTCACCACCATCGCCGATACACCCTCGACGCCTTACCACCATCGACGATCCGTTGAAGACTGTAGCAGATCTGTTGAGGTAACGATCTGTAATGGTCTTCTTCTTCTTCTTCTTCTTCTTCTTCTTATCTCTCTCTCTCTCTCTCTAAGACTGTAACAGATCTATTGAGGTATGGATCCTTACAATTTCAACCAAGGTTCGAAGATCTAGGGTTTTACAAAAGGGGGTGACTGAAAGATCTAGGGTTTTTTTTTGTATTATTTTTTTCTCTCATGCAAAAGGGGGATGACTGAAAGAGCCGACGCATTTGTTGCCTCCGACGACCGTGTTGCTGCTTCTTGTATACTTTTGATTTCTTGATATTTTTCTTACCCTGCCTTGCCATGGTATATGGGTTATTGTTCATTTATGGACACTGATTCTATATCTGAAATTTTCATTTTCACTTTCTTCTTTCATTTTCCTTTATGGGTAATTGCCCTAGATAAGGTCATTGTGCATGAAGACGTCGCCCAAAATCGCAAGAAATTGGTAGTCTCTCCCATACGATATACATATATGTATATACACATATTTGTGGGTTTGCTTTGAAGTTTTGAACTGTAGGGGTTTTGATTTTGTTATTATGTAGGTCACAGAACAAGATTGCTCCCATTTGCTGTTTTATGGGCCTGCCTGGTTCTGGCAAAAAAACTCTAAGCATGGCCTTACTCAGACAGATGTTTGGACGTGTGCTGAGAAGGTCATTCTTTTGTGCTTTTACTCATCATTTTGATCATTGATTTATACAGTTCTAGCTTTACACAAATCTCAAGCGGTACATCCATTCCTTCTAATTCTGTATAGATATGTTAATGTATATATATATTTAAGAAAACAAATTTCTCTTTTGTTTATATGTCTATATTTTTACATGGAAACCCTAGATTGTGTTTTGTTGTGATTTTTGTAATCAGCGGGGTGGAATTAGTCAATTAGTTACTTAAAATTGAGGTCTTATTGCTATTGGTCTTATGGAAGCATCTCATTATTGTGTGTTGAGAAGACAGAGATTGGATTTATCTTTGGTGCTCTTATGGTTTTCTTAGCTCATTATGTGTCATTGCTACTGCTATTTGTTTCTCAATTGCTTGTTTGGGTTGACTAGATTAATCGAGAATTGGGTAGTGTGATAGCAAGGGATGAGTAGCCTAGATGTTTGAATTATTGACCGAGAGAAATGGGGTGTATGTGGTAAAGTACCTTGTGCTGGGTTATCAGGGGACTTTTTTTTTTTTTTTTTTTTTTTTTTCAGAGGCTTGGTCTGTTTGGATGGACCCAAGCTCTTTGTTTGTTTGGGCCATTCCTTTTGATAAGTATACACTCCATCCCTTTTTTTGAGTCCTATATTCTATTTTGGGATGTCCCAAAATTAGTGTCTACTTTTCTAAATTGGTATATAATTTTTATTTACTTTCCAAAACTACCCTTCCTTGAAATCTACACCAAGACAAAACTAAAAAAGTTATTGTAATGATTAGGGGCAATTGTGAAAAGTAGGTATAGATTCTTTTTGTCCCCTTAATAAGTTGAGTTTCCAAAGGTGGACTCAAAAAAAGGGGCGGAGGGAGTAGTAAATTTACTTCTAAAAAAAAAGAAGAAAAAAAAAAAGAAACACTAGGAAGAACAAATCTGTAAGTTTTTGCATTTGGGCTTCTCTTTTTTGGGGAAATATGTAATGTGATTGTTGTCATTTTGGTTATATCAGGTTGCTATTGAGCATTCTATTTCTCATTTCACTTTCAATTGTCGTAGTCATGTTTTGATCATTAAGCAAGTATAATTGAATTGTCATTATATTTTAATACAGTTTGTCTCATATAATTAAACAACAACAAAAAAAAAAAAAAAAAAAAAAAAGAGCAAGAGAAGCATGTGCATTCTCCAAGTTATGATAATATAAACATTTATGTTGGGACTATAAACAAAGGAAAAAAAATTCTATTAGGCAATATGTACATGTTTTTTTTTTTGTTTTTTTTTTTTTTGAAACCTCGAAAACACGAGGACGAATGAATTAAAGAAGATGGTTCAAAACAGCAAAAGGGAGGGGAACAACTCACCAAACCCTCCAAACGCAGCTAACAACACAAGCAAAAACCAGCAAGGAGCAAACCCATGAGCTGATCAGCCCCTACATGTTGTACATGTTGCAGTCATAATTTCCTACCATACTTTATACACTTCTCAAATTGTTCATATATTTAACTCTCTTTTAGTGAAGGGGCTCCACAATTGTGTGTTTATTTTTATTTTTTATGCTATGTTTCTCAAATTTTATATCCCAAATGATTATTGAAAGCGGACCCATTGCCTCGCATATTTGGGAAGGGATACAAAATTTGGAAAGCATATGTCACGACCCATCCCACTACGCGTGGAAATAGGACACGTGGCACGCCACCAAGGCTCAACCAACATCATCTAATAATACGCAGCGGAAAGAACTTCTATAAAACAACCCTGGTAGTTTAAAACTTAGGAAACGTTCCCCTCTGTGTTTGTAAAATACATTGAAATCAGAGTTATAAAAAATTTTGTCCATTGAAAATACATTCAAAGAAAATAGTTTTGAAAACAGAGGTTCAGTCGACTGCCCCGTCGACTGCACAAGGGTCCAGTCGACTGCTCCGTCGACTGTGTCAAGCAGAACCAAAAACCCTAAATCTCAACAGAGGTCCAGTCGACTACTCAGTCGACTGCTTTCTGAAACCAGTCGACTGCTATTCAATCGAAGGAGGCAGTGGCTCCACTAAACAGTGTTCAGTCGACTGCCCAAGGGGTCCAGTCGACTGCTTCTCTAATATTTCCTTACAGTTTTCTCAAATACACGAGGTCCAGTCGACTGATCAGGGGGTTCAGTCGACTGCTCCTCGGCTGGCAGCCCTGAGTTGGAAATTAACAAGTCCTACTGCTCCATACCAATAACAATCACAACCACAACTGATTTTAACGCATTCAAAACATAATTACAGACGTTCAATTACAAGATTACAATACTGAAAAGCAAATCCATGTTTCTATTACAACATACTACAATATTCAAATCCTTACACAAGTTTAGGATTTAAAACACCAAAAACATTTACAAAGGTGATCCCCCGGCGTTCATCGGCCTCACTCCACACACTTCTTCTTGTCTTTCTTCTTACCTGCAATGGAGTACATCTCCACTGCTCAGCTATATGCTGAGCGTACAATTCTAAATGTATGCTTATATGACAGTTCATGGTTTAAGCATCTAAAACACATAAAAATAGTCTCTAGGGTGAGTGGTACGCATTCATCCGGTAGCGGCAAGTCCAAGCCTTAAACCGCGATGTCAATGGCAAGTCCAAGCCTACAACCATTACATCCCACAAGTGCCATGGCAAGTCCAAGCCTACAACCATGCACAGTAGCCGTCGCTACCAAAATTCTCAAACATCGAGAAGCTTACTCCGGCATGAATTTGCACCAAACTCCCCTTTGACCCAAGTAGACACATAACATGTTCACATAAACAGTTATACGTGCTTTTATCATAATTTCACGTGCATAATTAACGGGCCTAACTAACACATGAATTTCGCCCGGATCCAAGAATATAAAAAAGTGATGTCCAAAACATGAAAATCCATATATTTCATAGATCTAGAATTCATACCTCGTGTGAATCTCTTCAAACTTTGAAGGATTGACTCAGAGGCTAAATAAACGCTGGATTTCGAATTTGAGAAAATTCCTACAAGTTTATACCTGTTTTTCCCAAAAGTCCAAAAATTAAGATTTTAACAAAACTGGGCCAAACATGACCTAAGTGGTATCAAAACGTAGGTCTTACCTCCACGAGTTCAAATCTGAAATCTGGAGAAAATCTGACAGACGGAAGGTTGTCAAACGGCGTCGCAAAGTCCGGAGCAACCAAATCTCCTTTCTCTCTCCTCTCTCTAGATATTTTTGGCAAGTTTGGATGAGAATGAATCTCATCCTTACTATTTATAGGCAAAAGTTATGGAAATTACGCTTACCTCCCCACGAGTTTCTCAAACTTCTAATTAGATCTCGAAACTTCGCACACGTCCATTTTACAACTTTACGAGTGAAAACTATAAATTTTAAAAGTTTTCGACTAGGTTTCGTTTGGATCCAAAATACGTCCGAAAACTATATTCCGTGGAATCTCTACACAACCTACCTTTTTAATTAACGTATCTCTCACGTTCTCACCACAGTTCTCAAAATGATACTATCATATCCAAATTACCAGAATTATACTACACAGGTATAATTACTATTCAACAAATACCCGATAAAGTCAAATAACATTTAATCACATAAATGTCATTTACTCATGATTATGCAATATGAACTTGCCATGTTCCCGTGTCCTCACTGACACCTTACCGTTGACCACAGTCAACCACTTATCCTCAATTATCATATATCAATGATAATTCATAAAATTTCATATCATGCATGATTAAACTATGAAATTCTGGAACGGGCATGACAACTCTCCCCTCCAAAAAGGAAGTTTGTCCCCAAACTTATACCTCATACGTCGAACAGATACGGATACTCATTCCGCATATCTTCCTCACTTTCCCATGTAGCCTCTTCCAACGTATGACTACGCCATAGCACTTTCACCATTGGAATAGTCTTGGTTCTCAGAACTTGTTCTTTGCGGTCTAGAATCTCCACTGGTTGTTCCACATAAGTCAAGTCTTCCTGAATCTGCAACGGTTCAGGTACAATGATCTTATTCGTGTCAGTCATACAACGTCTCAACATAGACACGTGAAACACATTGTGAACATGTTCCAACTCTGATGACAAGGCCAAACGATAAGCTACTGGACCAACCCTCTCTAGGATTTAAAAAGGCCCTATGAATCTCGGATTGAGCTTTCCCCTCTTCCCAAATCGTACAATGCCTTTTGAAGGCGATACCCGCAAGTATACGAAATCTCCTACTTCAAAATTCATCGGTCGTCGTTTCAAATCTGCATAACTCTTATATCGGCTCTGAGCTACCTTGAGTCGCTCTTGAATCAACTTCACTTTCTCAGTAGTCACCTGTATTAACTCAGGTCCTAACAACTTCCTTTCTCCAACCTCGGTCCAACAAACTGGTGATCGACACTTACGGCCATACAGAGCTTCATACGGTGCCATACCGATACTTGACTGAAATCCGTTATTATAAGCAAATTCAATCAACGGCAAGTGGTGCTCCCAATCGTTCCCAAAATCTAATACACAAAGTCTCAACATATCCTCTAGCGTCTGAATCATACGTTCTGACTGTCCATCGGTCTGAGGATGAAACGCAGTACTGAAACTTAATTTCGTACCCATAGCTTCTTGCAAACTTCCCCAAAATCTTGACGTAAAACTACTATCACGATCGGATATAATCACAGCTGGGACTCCATGTAGTCTTATAATCTCTTTCACATACAATTCTGCTAACTTGGACGGTTTAGTCGTCTTGATCGGTAGAAAATGAGCTGACTTTGTTAACCGGTCAACTATAACCCAAATCTTATCATTCTTGTTACATGATCGTGGAAATCCTGAAACAAAATCCATCGTAATCTCATCCCACTTCCATTCTGACACTGGCAAAGGTTGTAGTAACCCCGCAGGTACTTGTCTCTCTGCTTTCACTTGCTGACATGCCGAACATTCGGATACAAACTTAGCAACTTCACGCTTCATACCCTTCCACCAGAAGTTTTCCCTCAAGTTTTGATACATCTTATTACTTCCCGGGTGCACTGAATATCTAGTACTATGAGCTTCTTCCAAAAGTCGTTCTTTCAGGTCTTTCACATTTGGTACACATAATCGATTTCCCAGTTTCAACGTTCCTTGATCTAATACAAAACCAGGTCGCTTTCCCAAAGATATCTCATCTCTCATTTTACACAAATAAACATCGTTAAATTGTTCCTTCTTGATCTCATCAATAATATCTGGGTGTGCCATGATTGCCATCATTAAGCCACCACTAACCTTTGGTATCACATCCAAGTCCAAACGTTCCATTTCTTTTACCAATTCTTTTTGTTGCGTTAGCTCGTCGGCTAAATTCCTCGGCGTCTTCCGGCTTAATGCATCGGCTACTACATTTGCCTTTCCCGGATGGTACTCAATCGATAGATCGTAATCCTTCATCAATTCCAACCATCTTCACTGTCTTATATTCAAGTCCCGTTGGGTGAAAATATATTTCAAACTCTTATGGTCCGTGAATATCTCACACTTTTCCCCATATAAGTAGTGTCTCCAAATCTTCAAAGCATGAATTACTGCAGCTAATTCCAGATCATGAGTTGGATAGTTAACCTCATGTGTCTTCAACTGTCTAGAAGCATAAGCAACCACTTTACCACCTTGCATCAACACGCATCCCAACCCTTTGTGTGAAGCATCACTATAGATCACAAATCCCTCAGTTCCAGATGGTATTGTCAGAATAGGTGCTCTCGTTAGTCGTGCTTTCAATTCCTGGAAACTGTCTTCACATTCCTGACTCCATTCAAATGTAACTCCCTTCCTCATTAACTTTGTCATAGGCAATGAAATCTTCGAGAAATGTTCAATAAAACGGCGGTAATATCCCGCTAATCCCAAGAAACTTCGAATTTCGGATACAGAAGTCGGCCTCGTCCAATTTGATACAGCTTCTACTTTGTGAGGATCAACTGATACTCCATTCTTGTCAATCACGTGACCAAGAAAAGTAATGCTAGGTAACCAAATTTCACATTTCTTGAATTTCCCAAACAATTGTTTCTCTCGTAATCTCTGAAGTATCAATCTCAAGTGGTTCTCGTGTTCTATCTCACTCGGTGAATAAACAAGGATATCGTCGATGAATACTATCACAAAATCATCCAAATAGTCCTTAAAGACGCGGTTCATAAGATCCATGAACGCAGCTGGTGCATTGGTAACCCCAAATGGCATGACTAAGAACTCATAGTGTCCATAACGCGTTCTGAAAGCTGTTTTCTCAACGTCTTCGGCCTTCACTTTCAACTGATGATAACCCGATCTTAGGTCTATCTTGGAGAATACTTGTGCCCCACGAAGTTGATCAAATAAATCATCAATTCTCGGCAGTGGATACTTGTTCTTGATTGTCAATTTGTTCAGTTCCCGGTAATCAACACACATACGCATGGAACCGTCTTTCTTCTTCACAAACAATACTGGAGCTCCCCACGGCGATACACTTGGTCGAATGAAACCTTTATCAAGTAACTCTTGTAGTTGAACCTTCAGTTCCTTCAATTCTACTGGTGCCATTCTATACGGTGCTTTGGATACTGGCCTTGAGTCTGGTATAACCTCAATAGTGAACTCGACATCTCTCTCAATAAGAACATCTGGTAACTCGTCAGGAAATACATCTGGATATTCTCGTACTATCAGAATGTCTTCTACTTTTAATTCAGTCGTCGAGACATCAGTCACCGAACATAGAAATCCATGACATCCCTTTTTCAATAACTTTCCCGCTCGGATAGCTGAAATCAAATATGGCGGCGGTATAACCCCACTTCCTTGAAAACAAAAGTTCCCATGTACTGGTGATCGTAAATTAACTTCTTTCCGTTCACAATCTATCGTGGCCTGATTCAGAGCTAACCAATCCATTCCCAGTATTACATCAAAATGATTTACTCCAATCGGTATAAGGTCTACGGTCATCAACTTCTCACCTAATTTGATCTCACAGTTCTTATATACAGTAGATGTCATTATCGCTTTACTAAGTGGCACAGCAATAGACAATTCATATCCTAGTGGCGCAGACTTAACAGTTAAATGTTCCACAAAGTTATAAAATACAAACGAATGCGTAGATCCCGAATCAACGAGTATGCGTGCTAAGTGCGAACATACAAGCACCATACCTGAGACCACTGTATCAGTAGCAGCCACGTCTCCAGGGTTCATCTGGAATGATCTTCCCTGACGTTGCTCTGTCCTTTGTCCTCCGTCATTAGACTGTTTAGGCTTCGAACCACTAGAAGCCATAGAACTAGCTCCTTGTTGAGAATACCTCCTCGGGCAATCCTTGGCTTGGTGCCCAAATACTCCACAATCATAACACTTGCCTCTCATGTTGGGTGTTGAATTTGTACTACCCCCGCCTTGGTTCCTATTCTGGGGTTTGGTCATGAAACATCGACCTGAGTGTGGTCTGTTGCAAAGGGAACACAACGGTATGCTACTTGGCGTTCTCCTGAATTCACTGAAACTAGAACCAGAGCCTCTTTGAAACGGCCTCTTGAAAGATCCACCCTGACTTCGGTCACCACCCTCATGACTTCGCTTTCCTTGGTGATTTTGTCTCGATCTCTCTATTCCACTTTCGGCTACAAGCGCCGTTTGTTGTACTGCTGCCACGGTCGAATGCTCGTAAGTCTCTACCCTCAAACGGATATTTTCCCTTAAGCCTTCTTCAAATTTCCTTGCCCTTTCTTCCTCTCCTGGTACAGAACCTTTACCAAACCTCAACAACGCATTATACTTGGAAGTATATTCGGTTACAGTCATATCTCCCTGCTTCAAGTTATCAAATTCTCTCTTCTTTGCATTGTAGGCGGCTCGCGGAAAGAACCGGCGATTGAATTCCGCCTTGAACCCCTCCCAAGTAATCGGTGCCCCTTGATCTAGTACATTTACCCACCAATTCTGGGCTTCACCCTTCAGCACATCACTGGCATTCTCAATTTTCTCCTTATCGGTCATCGGAATCGATCAGAAAATTCTCTCCATATCCATGATCCAATGTTCTGCGAGCGTTGGGTCGGGTGTCCCATGAAATTCCATCGGTTTCTTCCGGACAAACTGTTCTGATATTGACCTCATACCCCTATTTTCAGGCGCATGTACTACAACTATCGGTTCTGGCTCCAATGGAGGTGTTGGGGGTAATCTGTCCGCTATATTTCGTATCATCTCCCCCATGTTCCCCATCATCTCTGCCATTTCATTCATTCGGCGAGTATGTGGCGATAATTCTCGTTCTTCGTCACTCATGATTACAATCCTGTAGTTCTCAATGCATAAACACTATGCATGTACAACAATAACAATAGTATGTATGTAAAACAACATCCATATGCATCAAACATCTCTAAGATGCATGAATGCAATTGAAAACATGTGGCAAATCACTCAACACTCCACTCGTCGTCGAACGTTCCCAAAGTTTTGTTACCTCTAGCTTTGATACCAATAAATGTCACGACCCATCCCACTACGCGTGGAAATAGGACACGTGGCACGCCACCAAGGCTCAACCAACATCATCTAATAATACGCAGCGGAAAGAACTTCTATAAAACAACCCTGGTAGTTTAAAACTTAGGAAACGTTCCCCTCTGTGTTTGTAAAATACATTGAAATCAGAGTTATAAAAAGTTTTGTCCATTGAAAATACATTCAAAGAAAATAGTTTTGAAAACAGAGGTTCAGTCGACTGCCCCGTCGACTGCACAAGGGTCCAGTCGACTGCTCCGTCGACTGTGTCAAGCAGAACCAAAAACCCTAAATCTCAACAGAGGTCCAGTCGACTGCTCAGTCGACTGCTTTCTGAAACTAGTCGACTGCTATTCAATCGAAGGAGGCAGTGGCTCCACTAAACAGTGTTCAGTCGACTGCCCAAGGGGTCCAGTCGACTGCTTCTCTAATATTTCCTTACAGTTTTCTCAAATACACGAGGTCCAGTCGACTGATCAGGGGGTTCAGTCGACTGCTCCTCGGCTGGCAGCCCTGAGTTGGAAATTAACAAGTCCTACTACTCCATACCAATAACAATCACAACCACAACTGATTTTAACGCATTCAAAACATAATTACAGACGTTCAATTACAAGATTACAATACTGAAAAGCAAATCCATGTTTCTATTACAACATACTACAATATTCAAATCCTTACACAAGTTTAGGATTTAAAACACCAAAAACATTTACAAAGGTGATCCCCCGGCGTTCATCGGCCTCACTCCACACACTTCTTCTTGTCTTTCTTCTTACCTGCAATGGAGTACATCTCCACTGCTCAGCTATATGCTGAGCGTACAATTCTAAATGTATGCTTATATGACAGTTCATGGTTTAAGCATCTAAAACACATAAAAATAGTCTCTAGGGTGAGTGGTACGCATTCATCCGGTAGCGGCAAGTCCAAGCCTTAAACCGCGATGTCAATGGCAAGTCCAAGCCTACAACCATTACATCCCACAAGTGCCATGGCAAGTCCAAGCCTACAACCATGCACAGTAGCCGTCGCTACCAAAATTCTCAAACATCGAGAAGCTTACTCCGGCATGAATTTGCACCAAACTCCCCTTTGACCCAAGTAGACACATAACATGTTCACATAAACAGTTATACGTGCTTTTATCATAATTTCACGTGCATAATTAACGGGCCTAACTAACACATGAATTTCGCCCGGATCCAAGAATATAAAAAAGTGATGTCCAAAACATGAAAATCCATATATTTCATAGATCTAGAATTCATACCTCGTGCGAATCTCTTCAAACTTTGAAGGATTGACTAGGAGGCTAAATAAACGCTGGATTTCGAATTTGAGAAAATTCCTACAAGTTTATACCTGTTTTTCCCAAAAGTCCAAAAATTAAGATTTTAACAAAACTGGGCCAAACATGACCTAAGTGGTATCAAAACGTAGGTCTTACCTCCACGAGTTCAAATCTGAAATCTGGAGAAAATCTGACAGACGGAAGGTTGTCAAACGGCGTCGCAAAGTCCGGAGCAACCAAATCTCCTTTCTCTCTCCTCTCTCTAGATATTTTTGGCAAGTTTGGATGAGAATGAATCTCATCCTTACTATTTATAGGCAAAAGTTATGGAAATTACGCTTACCTCCCCACGAGTTTCTCAAACTTCTAATTAGATCTCGAAACTTCGCACACGTCCATTTTACAACTTTACTAGTGAAAACTATAAATTTTAAAAGTTTTCGACTAGGTTTCATTTGGATCCAAAATACGTCCGAAAACTATATTCCGTGGAATCTCTACACAACCTACCTTTTTAATTAACGCATCTCTCACGTTCTCACCACAGTTCTCAAAATGATACTATCATATCCAAATTACCAGAATTATACTACACAAGTATAATTACTATTCAACAAATACCCGATAAAGTCAAATAACATTTAATCACATAAATGTCATTTACTCATGATTATGCAATATGAACTTGCCATGTTCCCGTGTCCTCACTGACACCTTACCGTTGACCACAGTCAACCACTTATCCTCAATTATCATATATCAATGATAATTCATAAAATTTCATATCATGCATGATTAAACTATGAAATTCTGGAACGGGCATGACAGCATAACACCGCTCTTCTTTCTTTTGGGGTCTGTTTTCGCACTTTATATTTCACATGTAAACATTCTTTCAGTTGTAATGCTGAAATTTTGTCATATAAAATTTAAATCAAAGGAATCCTTGTTTACTACACAATATCCAGCTCATTTCAGAAAGAAGAAATGGACTGCAATTCTTTGGTCCTTGTCTTTATAGCCACTTATAGTTGAGTATATGATCATCTTTTAGAGCTTCATAATTGAACTCTTTGATTTGTGTCACTCCTTTTTAATTTGAGAGATTTTTCCCCTTGTTTATTCGCTACTTGTGTTATGAACATTGGAGTTTATGATATGAATTTCTCAAGAACTTGTTAACTTTTAGTTGTATGTCTTATTTTAAGCTCTTTTGGTTTTCCTCTATAGCACTTGAAGATGTGAATTATCTTTAAATGTAGTATTTGAACACGGGTGTACTCAATTGTTATTGGAGCAAGGCATGTGGGGTTTTGTATTTTCACATGCTTTTTTACTTCTACAATTCTTTTTGAAGAAAAAAAACTTCTACAAGTTCATATACTACAATTTGTGGGGTTTTGCATTTCAGTCTAAAGGCTCTTTGGTGGTTATGGTTACTGGAAGTGGTTGTAGGGGCCACGATCAAGATGGTGGTAGCGGATATGGCGATGGACCGATGGTGGGGGCTATGGAGGTCGGTAAGTAAATTATTTTCTCTTTCTACTTCAATAGCAATGGAATATCGTTTTGTTTTCTCAGGACAGTGGGCAACATTGTTACGTGTGATGATGCTTCTAGGTGCTCTTGATATCTATATGTGTGTTCTTACTTAGTGTCACAAGAATGTTTGATACTGTTCTTAGATCTCACATTATCCACACAAGGATAAAGAAAGAAAAAAACTTTGCTTTAGGATTAACTAGCTTTTGTAGGTTGTTTCGTGAGAGAATAACAAGAAGACAGCTTAATTTGGCCTGGTGGCACATAGTAAATGGTGTTATATAAAGTTACTCTATGACTTAAGTGCTTGTTTAGTGCTGACTTAAGTTACTCATGGTAAAGATAATCTAGAGGATACTCAGTTTGATGCTATGTTTAGTGCTGACTTAAGTGCTTGTTTAGTGCTGACTTAAGTTACTCATGGTAAAGATAATTAACAAGTGCTTGTTTATTATGTTTCCTAATGTTGATTATCATATCTACTCACCTCTTCTCTTATCTCTTTGAGGCTATGTATGGGCCTCTATCCCTTAAACTCTTACTTTCAATTCTTTACTTATTACTTTTAATTCAAGTATTGTCTATTTTATGTTTTATTTTTAATATTCTATTTTAGCTAATATTGTGAATTGCCATGTTGATTATGCCTTTTGTTATGCTTAGTTATCCTCCATGTTAGATGCCATGTTTAGGGAAACTCTTTATATGCCCCTTTTAGCTCTAGGCTTACTTACTTGACTGACTATATGTGTTAGAACTTTTTCATAGTTAATTTGCATGACATTGAACGTTTACTTCCCTATATAAATTGTGGCTAGCTTGGATCCAATGTATGACTTCTTCTAATATGCATTTCATGATTGTGTACTATATGACTTCTACATGATGTTGATTGTTACTATATTTTCTTTATCTTTTTCTTGAATTTTTTGACTACTATGCGGAAAATACTTTTGTGGTGAATATTATGTGGGATATATGTCTTTCTCAATGAATTAAAAAGATTTTAAGTAGAGGCCTAACTTCGGGTAGGGAAGAAAGGGTACGTGCTTTAATCCTCATTTGGGTTCCTTCATTTTCCGTACCAAGATCCCCAAACCTTAGTGTAACATCCCGACCCGGAAAATGGGGTTTATTTATTTAATATGCAGTATTTGCATTTTAAATATTATTCATGGAGATTAAAGTGGGCTATATAGTTTCACTAAAAGGAAATTTGTACTCAAAACTATTTGCATTTTAAATATTATTCATCGTCTTCCTCAACCTCAACTGTTTGCTTTTGCTTTTTTTTTTTTGCAGATTTTGTGCGACTAGAGGTTCAATGTCGACAATTTCAAGACTATCGAAGTCGTCGACGAGTCGTTCAATATGTATTTCCTTTCAATTCCATTATGTATTGGGAACATTTTACTTGCTTTTAATTCATAAATGTTTGGAACAAGGCTTTCTTGTGTTGAATTTGTTATTTTCACAAGTCATAAGACGAACCTTGTCTAGTCATAAGAAGTTTCATCCTGGATTTCCATGGTTTTTTTTTTTCTTTTGTTAGGAACCTCAGTATGGATCATGTCTTAGGTTTTTTTTTTTTTTTTTATATGTTTCATGTACACGCTATATGTTGGATTGATTTGGTTTTTATTTTCTATTGAGAATTTTATTATATAAGGATTGGTACTTGTAGTTGTGATTATAGGTGCTATACAGGTGTTGTGATACAAGTTCTATTGCTATATTGGTGACGTGATTTTGTCAAATAATTTTTTTTCCTTCACAAAAAAATCTGGAACGGCTAAAAACAATGCCAAAAAGGTGCCAAAACCATGCCAGATTGAACTTTTTTTTGAGTTCCGCTACAAATTGGCACGGTTTTTAACAGTGCCAAAGGCGTGCCATAAGTGGCACGGTTTTTAGCAGTGCCAAAAAACTATACCAGAATTATGACACATGGTGAGTCAAAATTAGGCCACGTGTCGACTAACTACTTGACAAAACTGGATCTGTTTTAAACCGTGCCAAATAAGCGTTTGCTTAAACTGGCACAGTTTGACCAAAATCTGGAACAGTTTTAAACCGTGCCAAAAAATTTGGCTCCCCGATATTTGGCACGGTTTAACACCGTGCCAGATTGGATCTGGCAGTGTTTTAAACAGTGCCAGTTTGCAGTTTTGGTGTTGCGTATATACATGAATCTTTTTAATATTCTGCACGAAAATTGGAATTCAGAGGGCCTTAACTACATTGCTAGCATGATCGGTAAACCGCTCCATGTTGATAGGATGACTGCTACTCATCGACGGATCACCTATGCTAGAATTTGTATTGAAGTTGATGCTAAAGATGATTGGACCACAAGCTTTGATTTGGAATTTGAGGGTTTTGATCCGATTACCATTCAAATTGAGTGCCAGTGGACTCCATTAGATGCACTGTTTGCAAGTGTTTTGGACATGAGTGTAATTGGAAGACTCAGACTACACATACCTGTCCCAGGCACGTTAAACAAAATTTTTCCCAACAATGGGTTCCGATCAAGAAATTGTTGATTAATCTAAATGAGAACAATGCTTCCATAGATAGATCTTATGATGAGGGTCAATGGACTGAGGTGGGTAGTAAGGGGAAGGCTAAGGCTAATGCTTCAATGGAGTTGCTAAATGCTGCCAGATCGTCTAGGTCACGTGTTTCTTCTTCATCTAATGATCAACAAATTAAAATAAGTAACTCATTTAACGAGTTAATCCCATCTGTGTATGACACAAGTGAGTCCGTTTCTCTTGAGACTGAGCATCAGCATGATAGCTTGAATACCCACTTGGAGGAGGATCTCTTTGATGTTGATGAAGGTACTAGGTATTTGGATGCAGAGGATGATGCAGCCTTTGTTAATGACACTTCTTCCAGACAGACGAAACGAGAAGTGAAGATCAAGGTCAGTGCTAGTCTGCCCAAGGGTCGTCACAGATGATTTGGCCCCTTGGGCAATGTTCTATTTTTGTTTGTCTTCACCCGTAATATGTTTTGTTTATTTCGTTGGGGGTTTTCTGGATTGTTGTTCTTGTTGGATGTTAGGGATGGAATTCTCTCTTTGCTTTTGGTGTAGATGTGTTCCATCTCATGTTTGGTTCTTCAACCATTGGTTCTGTGCTAGTCTTCGTGGGTATGCCCCTGTATACTTTGTGGATGCGTACTATGGTTTTTTTTTTTTACTTATTCACCCTTTTCCGAAAAGTTTCAATCCTTAAATTTGTTGTACCATTTACACCACTAAATCTGTACACCAGAAAGTTTTCTTAAGTTTGTTATATGATCACAACCCACTGCAAATGCTCTAGGGCTACTATCTGACTACAATTGTAAAATTATCAAAATCTCTCTGGAAAAAATTTTCTGAACCATCGCTTGTGGTGCCTGCTACAGATGTTAATTTTTTTTTTTTTTTTTTTTTTTTGAATATTTAGAGCTCGCATGGTAACGTTGTGGTTTTCGGTTTTCAGTTTTGATTTTCATTTTTTGTATTGATTTTTTGTATTGATGCTTGCCTCTAATTCAATACAAAAAATGAAAACCAAAACTGAAAATCAAAAATCACAACGTTACCATGCGAGCCCTTAGTGTAGTGGTCTCGTGCTAGTAATTAGGACAAAAGTGTCCAAGATTTTTTACAAATTAGGCTAAGTCGTTAAGATTATAAACTGATCAGGACTCGATCATTCGAGTCTACACTCATAACAAACTCAGTTGCCGCTTCTTTTTAATTTAGAACAAAAAGAAGTCCAGAAACATGGTATTCAGGTATGCAGATCCTTTTTGGATTTTTCTTATTTGTCAAACTTTTGACCTTTCTAGCTTTGAAAATTGAATAGTCAAACCAGATGCCAACATACATTGTCTTGATGGTCATACAAACACACACACATACACGTTTATATGTCTGTATTAGGAATTCGGATGGAGCGGATCAGTAATATGTATTTTAAAAAATATTTCAAAATTTTCAAAATCTAGAAATTAATTACAATTTCTATTTCAAAATTTTGGAAATTCTATATTCATTTCCAATTCGGAAATTTCAAAATTTTCATAAATGTTTCGGAATCGATATATATATTTGGATTTTTTTGAAAATTTTAGAATTTTCACTAAATGCAACCAATCACTATACAAAATTCACAAAATCAAAGAGATCGATCTACAGATTCAACAAAACCCACAAATATATCTCACATAAATTGAACAAAGAATACCAATTTTTCACAAAATCTTAACAGATCTCACACAGATCTGAACAAAGAATACAAATTTATATGTATTTGACAAAAGAAAGTGTGTATATATATCTCTAATATATTAGAAGAAAATTCGGAAATTATTGAAAAATTATCGAAAAACGTGATTTTGGAATAATTTCGGAATTTTCGGAAATCTTTAAACAATTCCGATTCCGTTCCAAAATTTTTCGGAATTTTCGGAATCGGAATTTCATAATTCGGAATTTAATTTTAGCTTCCAAAATCGGAATTTTTCGGATCAGAATCGGACGGAATCGGAATTTTCGTTCCAAATAACACCCTTAGTATGTATATATACATAGATACCCATATGGCTTGAAACACCCCAACACTTTTCCTAACTCTGTCCTCCATTTTGCACTCAACATATACACACACACAATATCCAAATAGCTTCCACAAAAATCATGGCAGGTGGTGATCGTCCCAGCTATTCTCAAGCTCATGATCAATTTCCTCAACCTACAAGGCCAACATATAGCTGTAACTCTTTTTTTTTTTTTTTTTGAGTCGACACAATCAACAAAACACACACTTCCACGACATTTACACACTTTTAGTATGTGTATTGAGTCTATTGACATTTGACCCCTGTGTGTGTCTCCTCTGAAGAAACACTTATTATTACACCATCAACACCTGCAAAGACACCAAAAGAAGAAGTGGAAGCCGTGGATGAGCTAGTAAAAATTCGTATTCAGTGTTTGGGAACCGCGAATTGTTGGTAAGAAAATTCTTTTCTGAGATCGAAAAGGAGAGTTGTTTGGAAGAGAACTCATAATGGAAAGATTAAAAAGTTGTAAAGTTGGATTAATTTCAGAGTTACTTGAAAATATCCCAAAGAGATTAAATGTTCCAAACAGTGTTCAAAGGGATATCAATCTTGATTCGGTCGAAGAGTACTCGCAGAAGCTTGAGCGGTTCATAGTAAAGACTCTTGATTTGGCCGAGGAGCGGTCACTGGTCAAGGAGGAAAAGAAGTGAACAATTTTTATTTTCAATTCCATATTCATTCTTTAATCCCTTTCATATGTATTTTAATTGCTGATTGTTTGGGTGTACAACAACCTTAATTTTTTTTTTAACCACTCTAATTCTTTAATTATTTTCAATTGCAATCATTTATACTGTTGGTGTAGTAAGAAAAGAATTAATTTTTGTGTAGCTGTTTTCTGGCCACATAAGATTGCCAGACATGACAATAAATCAAAACTAGTTGTAGAACCTAATCTTATTTTAAACAATCCCTAAAAAGATCATTATTTTCTACATTTTTCCTTTTCACTTCTAGGATTAATCGTCCATTAAAACTTTAGCTCCAAGCGTATTCCAAATTTGATTCCAAATACATGCTGGAGTGAGATTATCTGTAACAACTTTCTATAAAATTTTCAATGCTCACACAATGCTTGAATTTGGTCCTACTGAGGATCAAATTTGAGATATAAATTTAATAATCATAGCATTGTTCCATTTATATATAGATAGATAGACCTTTACACAAAAATTATACTTTCTGTTCATCTGTTTGACAGTATCTATACAATGAGGAGGAGATAGAATTCAGATATATGTATACACGTGTAGGATTTGTTAGTCTTAATGGGTTGGGCCTGCTTGGTCAAATGTCAAATTGTCCCAGCTTTGTTCTTTCCTTGCATGGCTACGAATGTTAACTCCCTTTTTTGTTTTTTGGGCTGTTTGAAACTGATTCAGTACAAAAGCCCACATCCCACCTTAATGTACAATCAATGGAGGCCCAATATCTGCTGCTGGACAAACCTGTGAAGGTTTTGTTTGGAATCATTTCTCAACCGTACAACAGTGATTGTGGGATCTAAAATGCATATATTCATCTGATTGGATAAATTTTAAGAAAGCATACTTTAAACAGTTTCCAAAGGTGCTTACCAAACTTGATGAACGCAAATTTGAATTTTAATGATTTTTTCTTTTCTCAATTCCCCAGGTAATATTACGATTAGGGGTTCTACTTTAACGCAAAAACCGAAGCCAATTCAAACGGACCCTTAATCCATTGACATGCTTCTTTCTTCCTTTTTGTGTGTGTGAAGGAACTCCGTTGCAAGACTTGCAAGAATGGAAAATATTATATAGAGTTTCTCCTTCAAACCTGTTGAACTCTGTCGTTTTAGAGAAAATGAAAATAAAAAGAGAAAAAAATTGTCCCAAAAAAAAAAAAAAAAACAATATTCGTAGCACGAGATTCATTTAACATAAAATACAAGCATTCCTATGAGATTGGATTTTCATGAGACAGAGGAATATAAAGAACCTCAACAAATGTCACATAAAAGTCTAAGCACTACGGATCGATAAAGGGAACAAAGATCGTTTTGAAACAGTACTGAAGCCAAGTGGACTGATTGATTAGATTTATTATAAGTTGTTAATCATGGATTTCTAAGTAAAAAAAAACAATTTATTCGAAAATGGGACAGTTGTGTGTTGGTTGTATCGATCGATCTACTTCGTTAATTTCATATGGCAAAGCGACCTATAAGTGCACTAGTTAAATGGAGGAGCTCATGTCATCAGTAGGCATCAATAGGAAAAGCAAACCATATATATATATATATATATATTTTAGGCACAGTCAATAAAGTTGATAATTAGGATCTTGTGGTGCTTAAATCAATTTTCCTATGCCTAATTATCACGTATCTTGACTCTTGTCATATTTAATTGAGTTAATGATCAAAGGCTTAGTTTGGCGCTCACGTGGCTTTTAAAAGGAGCTTATAATGAATTTATTACTAAGTTGTTTGATAATTTTATACAAGTAACATACTACTTTTCAAAAAGACATCATAAAGCCAAAAAGCAACCATGAGCTTTTAAAAGCTCTATTTTTAGAGCTTTTAAAAGCTTCTCCTAAAAAAGCCCTAAGTTCAATTTTTGCAAAGCTCATAAACTAGTTATCAAATGAAGTCACATGAAATTGTGCTTTAAAAAAGGAGAAGCACCAAAATGGGGGCCAAACTAAGCCTAAAAATGGTGATTATGTGGAGTACTAAAACTGCTTCTGTTATAAGATTGTACAATACGGAGTACTTGTATACTTGTTATAATTCACCTTTCCTATGCCTAATTATCACTTATCTTGACTGTCATATTTAATTGAGTTCATTATCTAAAAATGGTGATTATGTGGACCACTAAAACTGCTTCTGTTATAAGATTGTATAGTACTTGTATACCTTGTTATAATTCACTTCTTGTCTAAGTACTGAAGCAATTAATACTCTTTTTCTTCACGTGATCAAAATCGAACCTAGTTTATATCCATGTAAGGAACTTATTTTTGAAACAAAATCCCGCATGAAGTGTGCAAGAAACCCTAATTAACTTTTATTTTATTTTTTTTATATTGAGTTTCATCATCATAAATAGAAGTTATCGAAAAACTTGGGTACAAATATTTACGAATTACATGCAAGTACTATTCGAAAACGTAATTATTCCATGCAATGTCTACATGGTCAATATACTTGTAATTGTGAACAAATGACACAACATAGTATACGCACAAGAAGACATTCTAAGACATGCAACATAGTATATACGCACAAGAAATGTACTTATTAGTGACGTAAATATGTTTGGATTTGCAAGGATAATTCATTTATGAAAAGTATTTGGGAGATGGGTTGTGTTACTTCCCTCTTAACTTATTTCCACTATGCCATTGCATCAAGGTTGACGACTCAATTTTAGGTTTTCTGATTAAGTTTCCGGCAAGTACGTACGTAGCTACCTGCTATCTTGAGTCATTATGTTGGGTTATGAATCATATTCAAATTGTACTAATTAATTGGGGATAAACTAGGAGTATTATATTGGAGGCTTTGGAGCCCGAATCCATGTACTCATTTATAATTCACATCGGGAACATTTAATTTGAGCCGACCATGTATAGCTTCATGAAAAAGAGATGGTTTTGAGTGCAAGGATTCAAGCTACTCGCCATATCGTGAGATTTATTATCAAGCATGCACAAATGTATACATATATATATATATATATATACATACAGAGAGAGAGAGAGAGAGAGAGAGAGAGAGAGAGGATGCGCATACACCTACCGTGCATGACATGGGACACTTATCATCGAAGAAAGGTAAAGTGTCAATGTCGACCTATCTTTGTGATGTCACTCCATAGTCTGTCTTTCCATTCGTGAAGTGCCACCTGTCAAGATGTGGACACATTGAGAATGACAAGTGAACAAGGAGTTAAGATGGCCAACTAGACAGCATTTTTAATTTGCTCATATATATATTTTGTTCTTGTATTATTAACGTTATTATTAGAATGTGACACATATCATTTGTTAAAATTTTGAATAGATAATGGATGAACAAAAATGTTCTTAAGTCTCCAGTCTCCCACATTGCTCAAGTAATTAAGTATTGTGCGACTCCGTATGAGGACCTCCTTCCCTTCTACCAACTCTTCATTCACACGGTTCTCAAAGCAGGGGATGAAGGGTACTGGCCCTGTTAGATAATATGTCCCACATCGAATAAATATGGAATTAGCGCACTAGATATATATGTTGGGCGCGCCTCTCCACATAATAATTTAAGCTTTTGAGTTAGATTCAAAGTTTCTTCGCCCCTCCATCATTAGTTTAGCCTTCCGTTCATTTGAAATTGGAGGACGGTGTGGCAAAATTGAACTAGATGCTTGCATTGACAAAACCCTAGGATCAATGCTTTAATCATTTTAATTGACTTAAGCATCACTACTTGTTTGCTTTTCTTCACCAAACCATGGATGTTAGCTGCGATTGTTCTTTAAAGCCAGAAGGGGAAAGTTTCGTATGTAAATTTGTACAAATGTGTGTGTATGCATATAATATGAAAAATCTTTCTTTTTATCAATAAAGATTTGGAATAAATCTCACTACATATTTTTGTCTATTCTGAAATGTATATAGTCCACTTATATATCACACATATGCTAAGTATATACGTTTATACACGTTGATCAATCACAATTTATAACAGTAAGAAAAGTACTAATTAAGAAATGTTCCTAAGCGTTTTCCTAAAGATTTTTCCAGGACTGTTGGTGATTGACAGATATATAGCTAATTGATTTTGGGGAGGCTTGGCCTAAGGTCCCTAAGGTTAGACAACATAGATTTAAAGGATAACCCATTAACAAAAACATTCACAAAGATAAAAGCCCAAGCTTATTTTTTAGCCCTAGTCCACAATCAACATTTCACTCTTCAAGTTCATTGCACTATTTTTATCTTATCATACTACATCACTTCATCTTTCCCATGAAAAACAAAAACAGTGACCTCTCTCTCTCATCCTCCTATGGCCACCATTACCACCACCTCTACCTGACCTCCGTCCACCAACTCCGGCTACCTTAGGCGACCACCACCGATGACTAACACCATTGCCACCACCATCGCCGGCCACCACCACCAAAACAAACCTAGATCGCCACCGCCATCAACATCATCGCCACCACCATCGTCGATGACCATTACCAGTATCATCAACACAACCAAACCAGATCTGGATTTGATTTGAATATTCAGAATTGATCATCACTATTTAATTATTCAAAACAGATCATCATCATTCAACTGCTATGATTGGGCACTATGTTGGATATTCACAATCTGATTGTTATGATTGGCCTGCTATGATCTGGATCTGATTTGACTGTTCAACATCATCACCATTACAATGTTTTGAACAATTCACCACCATTGATCTAGGCTTGGAACATTTGGAAATCTTAGGAGAAATTTCTCTTGTGATTATAAAGAGAAATTTCTCTTAAGATTTCCAAATGTCTTCAACTAAAAATACTCTCTGATTTTAATATCATCAAGCAGTTGAAAATAGTATGGACATCTTTCCTAATCTCCTTTTCACAACACTTCATGGTTCACCAAGATGCAAACAACCATTGAATGAGCATTTTGCACGTTGACAACAAAAGCGAAAATTCACTTAGGATATCCTAAGTCAAAATTCACTTAGGATATATCCTAAGTTAAACTTGACTTAGAATGTTTGATTTCTGACTTCACTTAGGATTTTTGCTCCGAATCATCTATTGTAATTTTCTTTCTCTTTCTGTATAACTAATTGACATATATTGACTGATATATCCAGTCCACGATTTGAAAAGAGAAAATGAAGCTGGTAAAGGAGAGAAAAAGGGCGGAGGCTATGGTGGTGGAGGCAAGGGGAGGTCGCCGGAGGTCCGATGACGCGAGAGGAAAGTCGCCGGAGGTGGCAAAGCTGGTCGCCGAACATCACTAGAGGTGGTGGCCAGAGGTGACGTGGGTGGTGGTAATGGTGGCTAGGGTTTGGCTAGGATTAGACGATGAAGATGAGGGTATTTTCGTCTATGGATATTGGGAGAACTTATCCCCAATGTCTACTTTAAGTTGTCTTTAATCACAATAAAGCTCATCTTAATGACATTTCCACCAATTTTCCCTTGATTTTGTATGTGTTAGTTAGTAGTTGAAGATTCAGTTGTTGGAAGTTGGTTGTTTAAAATATTGAATTGAACCATTCAAAATCAAGACCTTATATCTTCATTCGAAAACATTCAAATTATATATAAATATATATATATACACACACTATATATTATGATGCGTTTGTTGATTCAAAATTCACCAAAAATGAAGGATATAGCCTAATATCTTTCAGTAACTGATTTCTCCAAGGCACACATTGCATCAGTCCAAAAGCATCACTAGCGCAGAAAATGCACAACACAACATGGAATTCTTTACAAACGATTAAAAAAACATTAATTCAAGCCATTCACTCTCTCCTTATTTTTTGGTTGGTGGATACTATGTACTACTCCATAATTTAGGTAGTTAATTAATATGGATAATTCCACAGGTTATGATCTCCAACACTTTCAGTAGTGTCATCAGCACCAAATTCCAGACGAGGAGGGCTAAGAAGCATACCTTCAGCCATATTCACAAGCACATTAGGCATGTCAAATATCAAATCCTCATCCACAAACTCACCATATGATTCATAACATTCTTCATTTTCCGGGAATACTAAATTTACCCTTTTGCCACTAGATAGAGCGTCCACCGCTGCTCCAGCGGCGGCAGCTGCAGAGGCCGCAGCCGCCTGAATATCACGCGGAGACGTCGAGGCCGGCACGGGGAACGAGGAAGCCGAGTTGGGAAAATTCAGCTCGGCTTCCTGCCCCTTCAGAGCTAGCGCCGCCACGTCATAAGCCACAGCAGCCATCTCAGGGGTCGGAAACGAGCCGAGCCATATCCTATTAGGCGTCCTCGGCTCGCGTATTTCCGACACCCACTTTCCACTTCTGCCCCTCCGCCTCACCCCACGGTACGGACTCGGAGGGGTGGACTTAGGAGGGAGTGACACGTTGCTGCCACTGCTAAAATGCGCCATTGGAATGGTATTATATATGTGTATACCAAATATTGCATACAGTTTGGGAAGATAGTTGGAAATTGAAGATGATTTTGAGAAGCCATTTATTGTGGATGGTTTTTTGCGGTTTGTTTTGGTTTCAGTGTTTAGAGTTATGAGAGTGATAAGTGCAAACCAGTTGGTGATGAACTGAGGCCTGTGAGGATTTGGGGTGTAAACCAACTGTGTGTTGGATCTCTGGGTTGGATTGAGGAAAAAACTGCGCCTAGCAACGTCAAGCGTAGTGGAATATAGATGTAAATATAAGTGAGAGAGAGAGAGAGAGAGAGAGAGAGAGAGAGAGAGAGAGAGAGTGTGTGTGTGTGTGTGTACGTGTGTGGATATATCACTTGAGCAATCTTGTAAAGGTGATTTGATTTTATAAATAATGATCAGGAAGCTAGTACTTTCTATTCCATTCATTCCATCCAAATGTGGTATGAGGAGAATTTTGATATGGTGCAAGTTTGGTGGTAGGGGGTTCTGATCCTCTACAATTCAGAATAGTTACACTTGCTGCAACCAATTGAACTATATTGGTTTCAGCACGAGAAATTTCCAATTGCTCATGTCAAACCTTTTGAATTTTGATGACCACCACTAGTAGCTAGCTAGGAATTGAACACTGCAATAAAAATTGAGTTAGATAAAGCTTTATATTATGAATAGGAAAATATATATCATTGCTTTGACATCTCTCGTATGTGATGAAGGATTTGATAATTCCTGTAATTTATGGTTAGTTAAAAAGTTAGGAGATTTAGGTTGTGCTTAATTAGTGTGCGGATATAGAGTGAGAACAAATTGTAGTAGGAAAACGAAAATGACAGAAGAAAGGAAAACATTTTAACAATATCCGCATTGAAGAAAATAGTAGGAAAACATTTTAACTATTTTCATGTGTTTTTTCTAGTATTTTCTTTAATGCTTAGATATCATTGGAATTTTTCAAAAAAAAATAATAATAAATAAATGAATAAATAAAATGAAACTCAAGAAAAGATTTGTATGACTCTTTTGCCTCGATCAGGTCGAATGAATACATAGGCCATGAATAAATTAGTGGGCCTTTCACCCTCTTTCTAGTGACTCAGAGAGCTAATCTGATATGAGTCATATGACAAATGCACTTCAAAGGGATGGAAGTTGAACATGGCTTCGTGAGGGGGAAGAACCTGACTTCTATAGGAGTTTACATCTTTTAATTTTATTGGGTAGCATCGCGGGGAGGCACAATGGGAATCCAGCCTGCTCCACACGTTCTTTGATTGAAAAGAATTTTTTTCTCCACTCTGGGAATTCCAGCAAACAAGGGAAAAACACTCACAAAACTCGGAGTTTTTAATTACACTTTATCCTATTTTCTCACTATTTTCCTTATTTATCAGATAAAATAAAGTAATTCCTCAATGTGTTCTCTCCCTTTCTCCAACTAAATGAATGGCTCAAACAAAGCCTTGTTAGCATTTGTCTCGCACACTCGCATAAATTTTTTAGGTGGACCATTTCAAGCAGAACTACCGTGAGGATCGATGATTGATCGATATATATCATATGTTTCAATTGCTTTTTGGATTTTAGTAGCCTTGCATTTGATAGGCGTATGATCGCCTCGCTGACTCAGGCTGTTTTGATTTATTACACTCTTCGTCCAAAATTAAGAGTTATTTATTCCGTTTAGAATGTCCAATTTTAAAAGTCCTCTTTAAAAAAAAACAATATTTGACTAGATACTTTTGAAGTCTACCCTTCTTCACATAAAGTCTCCCACCACTTTCTTTTGCCGTGACACTGAAAATATATATAAAGGTAAAAAAAAAAGGGATTAGATGGTTAAAAATTTCAACACAATCAAGTACCAATCCTTAAAAAGGTGGAATTCTCAAAAGTGTCCATTAATTTGGGTTAGAGACAGTATTCAAACTTGAGTTCTCTTTTCCAAGGCAGACTATTGAGAGGTTGTAACCTAGCCTGAAAGAGAGGATTTAGAGGGATTTGAGGCAGAGAGTGTTTGCATGTTACTAAAATGTTTATGTGGATTCGTATAGTGAATCTAAGAAATTATGGAGGGAAGTGTCTCCATCATAAAGTTCAAAATTTTTAATCCTACCACATATTATCTTTTGGGTACTTCCACCTTGTAGTTTAGACGCTGTTTAATTTTAGTCCCCAAGCTTGATTTGTCTCATTTTCATCCTTAAAACTACCATAATTGAGTCAATTTAATCCATTTTCTTACTATAATTTCTTTGGTAAGTAAACAAAGAAAACATTTTCTTTTGTGTTTTCATTTCCTTTCTTCGATAACCAAACAAAGAAAATGTTTTCTTTTGTGGTATCCTTTCTTTTACTCCACTTAATCAACCCACTAGAGCTGTGTTTTCGGTTTGTGACACAGTACTCCATTGGGACATCAATTTGAAAGAGACATCATGGGTGCCCAAGACAACTGCAAGTAGCTAGAGAGGATAAGGTTAGTTTCGGATATTCTTATTCTCCAAGGAACTGATCTGTATAGAATATTGTTAGGCAAAACCCTTCTTATTTGGACAATTAATTAAACTATATTCAGAATCAAAATATATACAGGGTGGGGTTAAATACACCCCTTTTTTTTTTTAACTAAACACACCACATTCATTCACGATTTTTTTATCTTTTAACACTACAAGATGGTATATTTAGCAGACAATGTGGTGTATTTAGTCACGCCCTATATATATATATATATATATATATGTATTCAGTCACAGTTTTTAAACACGATCCAACAGCCAAAACAGAGATCCCCTCTTTAATAAAAAGAGGGCGCCTTCTTTAAAGAATCTTTATATATATATATATATATATATACATATATTGCCAACTTCAACTTGGTGTGCAAACCGTGTCCTTGTTACTGTTGCTGCCTCGGGCTGCCGCGTGCAGGCCTTGCTGTATATTTGCCGCCCTTCCTGTATGTATTTGCAAAAAAGTTAAATGCGAAGTAAGATGATTTATTTTTATGCCAAGTATTTATGTGAAAAATTACTCCCCATAAAATACTTCTTCATAAAAAACTTGGAAGTTGAAACAAATGGAGATATTGTCGAAACAACTTTAAAACACCGAGTAATGCTATTCTTCTTCAATTTTGTATCTTAAATGTGGATTTCAATGGATGTAGCAATCGGTGCACCTCATTTTCATTACAGGTTGGTGAAGTGGTCCAACCATTATTGAAGATAGTCTCACTGCCACATAATAGTGAAGTGGTATCCTTGTTTCATTCAATATTTACTAGTAGATTAGGTAGTCCATATTAGGATAATGCTAGACCACATCCAAATCTCACACTCATTCATCCGCGTCCTGACGTGGACCAATAAAGAGAGGAGAGAGATTGTAAATCTCCTTATTTGTCCACGTCAGGGTGTAAATGGATGGGCGTTAAATTCAGGTGTGAGTCTAACATTGCCCTTCATATTATTAGGGCATGTTTGGTTGTCCTTGAATGCAATAATTGCATTCATATTTCGTACACAATTTTACATAAAACGATGATGAGCTTGAATAGTCTCATTTAGAAAAAGAATGCTCGTCTCAAAAATGATGCTTACAATCATGAATTTTGGTATTCTAGAAAAATGGTAAAGTCTCCCACATTTATAAATGGATTCATTCATGGCAATAGATTTCATCTTCAACTTCTATACAAAAATTTGAATAGAATCGTTCAAATTGGAAGAACAACCAAATAGTTCTTAGTGTTCGACGGCCAGTTCACAGTTTTTGAATTGTCAGGAATTTGATAGTCACGTGGATCACGATGTTGGCCCAAAAGTTGGAAGGCCACACTGTAATGGGCATAAGGTTCTGGTGGGCTGCGTTCAGTCTCTGTCCTTCAGTAGTACTGGTCTCAAGGGCCCGGCCTGGCTTTCACTGTTTATTGCTAGAGACGAGAGAGAATTTGCTTCCGAAAGTTGGTTTTTTTTTTTTTTCCTTTCCTTTTGGGTAACTTAAAACATGACACTTCTGGTCCCAACCCCAATGCCTTTCTAAATTCTAACCATCCTTCTATAGATCCAAGGATGACCGACAAGATTTAATTATTGATTTTGATATTTTGGTTTATTTCCTTCTTTTTTATTTTTTTTTTTGGATAAATTACACTGACACCCTCTAAACTTTGGCACGTGTTTTATCACAAACCTCCCCTGAAGTTTAGAACATAACACTAACACCCCCTATCAGAGTTATATGCCTGACACCGTTAATTTCTCTTGTATAAAGACCATATTACTCTTACCTCAAAACCAATATCTACTTTATCCCTCCAGTTCCTTCCCTGAGTTCTCTCTCTCTCTCTCACACACACACACAAACCCAAACGGAAACCCCTCTTTTTTCTCTTTAGTTCTTTGTCTCTCCCAAACCCTAGCCCTCCACACAGCCACAACCACCAATCTGAGTCGCCGCCGCCACCCGTGTCTTTGCAACCTTCAAATGAAATATAGATAGGTTATAATCGAGATCAAACCCATTAGCAATATGTCTGAGTTAGCTCCACAACCCCATTACACTGTTGTGCTAGAGCTTGCCATGAAATTACCCATGATCCTGTTGCTATAAAGCCTTCGATTCCATCATAATCCATTGTTAGCCTTCTTTTGATCCCATAACCTATGTTTGAAGCATTGAATTGCAATCTATCACTTGATTGAAAACTACCCTTATGATCTAAGATACCAATTCGACTACTGTTATAGTTTGTTCTTCCATTTTGGTACACATCAAAATCAAGGTTAGGCTAATAAAAGCTTGATATCTCAAGCCCATCATAGATCAACCTCAATACATTATCAATATTATCAAAGTATAAACTAAAATATCCAAAAGCAAAACTTCATTTCCTCAACCCAGAAATCAATTTCATGTTCTAAGAAAAGGGTTGAGAAGCAAGAGAGTATCAGTAGGAAAATCAAAGCTCTGCCATAAAATTTTACCATTTGGGTCTTTTAGAACAAGAATCTCATGCTTTAGCTTCCATCGATCGCAGCAATGAATGATCTTCGATCTGGTTTGAATTGTTGAATTTCTTTAGGGTGGTTGCCTTTCTCTATAAAACTCGATGACCCGATCATCGGAGCTGATGATTTCATCTCAAAATCAATAGCCCTTCTCTCTCTCTCTCTCTCTCTCTCTCTCTCTCTCTCTCTCTCTCTCAGAGCTGGAAAAATTATTAAGTCCAATAGATTGATATTTTTATACACATATTTGTGTGTATGTGCGTGTGTTTGGCGGTGGTGGTGGTGGTGATGTTGTATCGCCCAAAAAAAATTTGAGGCTGTGATGATGGATTCTGAGTAGATTAGTCGCTAATAATGGAGTTCGTGTCTTGGTAGGGCAACTTGGATCGAGCGCCTTTGGGAGATTCATCTTCTCTTTTAGGCAAACTATTTTTGCAGCCATGGTAGAGTCTCATTTTCCTCTGATGTAAGACATATCTAAGCCTTCTTTTATTCACATAACTATATATATATATATATATATATCTGTGTGTGAATTTAATTGTTGATACACGTATCGAAATTCGTTGATCAGAAAGATGTGAGTGATATACAGATCAAATTTAATTGTATGTATATTTATTTTTGTGCTATATTCATTTATGGATCTATGAACATATGTGTGTGTGTGTGTGTGTGTGTGTGTGTGTGTGTGTGTGTGTGTGTGTGTGTGTGTGTGTGTGTGTGTGTGTGTGTGTGAAAGAAGAAGATAAGGGTATTTTGGGTATTTTGAAAAATTCACTTCCTAATATCAGCTTTTTTTAACGCCAGTTAACGGCAGGGGGTGTCACCTCCTTGAGCAGCAAAAATATAGAAAAATAAATTTCCTTTTTGGGTCCATAGAGAATGACCGGTGAAAGTCACTAATTATCCACACCACACAGTATCAGTCAACTAATGAATAAGAACAGCAATAATCAAACTAAATATAATAATAGTTGTATCTGTTACAAACATCAGAGTGGTCCTCAGGAACCTAACAGGTCTGGAGATAACATATATCCAAGTACCCGTTACAAAAGTTCAACAGAAATAACAGAATATAAATTAGATATAATTTCTTCATCTCTAGTTGGTGTAAGGGTAGTCGTCAATATAACAGTCTTCTCCGACATAACCGGCATCAGTGAGGTCACCCTCTGCATAATCCCCTTCCAGGTAATAGCCATCGATGTACGCATCACCACCTGCATAAAGAGGGGCATGGTAATTTGGACAGGGAATGTCCAGGCAATAACGGTCGTCAGCTTACTGAGAGCTGAATGAATAGAAACTCACAGGGTACCAATTATATAACGTAATAACAAGTTATTGAAGTGTCTAAGATATAGTGTTACAATAGTATATTTCTCTATATTGTCTTAATGTCGTAACTCAACCCTTATCGTCTTGTTAATAACAAACTCAGCACATACTAACCCTTGGGACAGACTTGATTATAAACTCCTGGATACGTACATCAATGCTCTATCTACCACATCACCGCAAGTCATAGATACCATCTATCGCGTAACACCGTAAGTCATAGAGGCCATCTATCGCGTGCACCGCAAGTCATAGATAATACGTCAGTCTATCCCCCGATTTTAAGAATATATACACAGTCCATTGCATGTCAGGGATTTAACGCTTCAAGCATCGACACATCAATTCTATTGCCACGACTTATCATCATCTACGTATCCTCAGCCACCGCGCAAGTCATAGATACCTTCTTCCACGTAACACCACAAGTTATAGAGGTCATCTACCGCGTTTAAGATACTTGTTTACCCAATCACCGCAAGTCATAGACACCTTCGCTTATCTACCGCTTTTGGGAAACAGCTACTCCCGTAATCATCCCAGAACTTAGCAAACCTACCTATCGTTATACCACTAATGATTACATGACAGCCCCAATATAGCCTGACTACTCCGATTAAAAGAATGGATATTGAACTCATACATGAACCGTATAATATCTAATGTCATCACGTTAATCTGTTATTCTTAATCATACTTATCTTTGTTGTCACATTCTCCCTGATCAACCCATGCATAATCGCATATTGGAAGTCCGAATCGTGAATCGAACAATCGAACCCTTTATATAATAAGTCATAGAAACAATTGATGCTCTACAAAGTTCAATCGATTGAAACCATTTCAATCGATTGGGAAAAATAATGTTCAAGCGATCGAAGTCCCTTCGATCGTTTGAACTTTCGATCGATTGAACTCAGTTCAATCGCTCGAGAGTTGTCTTCTCCGAAGGTCCTAGACAGTGAATGTTCAGAAGTGTTAGGACGTGTGTGTGTGTGTATATATATGTGTGTATGGATGTGTATATATATAACCCAAGCACATACTCTCTCTCTCTCTCTCTCTCAAAATCTGGGCAACCAAACCCATACACACGTACAAACGAGTATATATATAAGAATAGGGAAGGGACAGATGGCATTCCAGCACACAAACTGAGATGAAATATCCAGACACGTTGGATCAATCGAAGCTACTTCGATCGTTTGAGAGCAGATCGGTCAGGTTCGATCGATTGAGACCGATTTGATCGATTGAACAAGGGAACGCATAATAAATTCATGTCGACAGAGTTTCGATTGATTAAACAGGGTTCTATCAATTGAAAGCAGAAGTTATCGATCGCTCGAAAAGACTTCGATCGAATGAAAGTGAAACTTCAAGTATGGTCAAGGGAAGTATATGGAATCTCTTCATATTAATAATTACTGAAAATACAGGGTATTACAGGGGGTGTTAGAGTTACCAGCCTACACACCTTAAGGGAGGTCAGTGTAACCTAAAAAACCTCAGGGGGTGTAAGTGACAATGCACTAAACCTCAGGAGATGTCAGTGTTATTTACCCTTTTTTTAAAAACCTTTAGATGTCTTATATATATATACAGTTTTTATCATATGAGGACTCCCTCATTTTATAAAATGCACACTCCTCACTTCTCTCTCAATAAAGAGTTTGTATGAATCCATCTAACCCCCTATTTCTATGGGATTCCTTCTCCAATTCAGCAAAAAATTCCTCCAACTCAAAAATTTTTGAAATCGGTGGGAGGAAAAATAGGAAAGAGAGACGTTAATAAAGAGAGAAGTGAAGGGTGTGTATTTTCTAAAATGAGGGAATCCTCGTAGGATAAAAACTGATATATAGTTATATTTAGGCTTTTTCTAGTGGTTGAAATTAGGCCATAGTAGCTAGCTTACCATATGGGTTTGAGAATTTTCAGAATGTTATTAATTGTTTATCTGTTGCTATATTAATGGCGATCAGAAATTAAATGTAAATCTCTATCTTTTTGTAATTAAAAGAGAGTTCTAGATGTCAATGTCAGCCACTGATTTTTTCAGATGTCTTTCGCATTAGTCATATTTTTATCATATATGGACTTGAAATCCTTATGACAAGTGGGGAAGTTTTGATTAATAAATTAACAAATTTGATCTCTTTTGAGAGTTCTTTCTTTTCTTGCTTCTTGTTATTCATTGGAGTGAACGAGTTCGTAGAAGCGTTGTTTCTCTCACACCGTGTGAATCATCAGATTTAAGAAGGTGATTTTAATTTTATGTCTTCTCGATTTCTAGCCTATATACGATGCATCATCCAATGGGGTTGATCTGGATTCACCTTATTAATAGTATCATAATTCTTCAATTTGATATGTACATCTATATATATAATTTTCCCCCAAAGAGAGAATTATAATGAAATATGATGACAAATAAGCTACTCCTATAAGACTTCGCCCACTACTCATATACTATATGCTAGGAACTATGCACATAGCTAGTAGGTCCTATATATATATATATATATATTATATATGATGGTTGATACAACCTTCCAAACAAACAATGGGCAGATTACACATCTTGACAATTTTGCAAAGATTCGATGATTCAAAATGAGTTACTTTTGCCAACAAAAAGAAAAAAGATTCACCTTTTTCTATTAGTACTACTACATAAAATCAAAATTCTCAATCTTTCTTACAAATCATGATTAAGCTTTTTTAAGGTGACAACTCACTCCCAATATAAAGATAAGACAACTTTTAAATACAATCAATCAAAAAGCTATGTGTTGGTTGGCAGCCTCCTCCACCACCTACCTCACGGTGTTTTCCGGCCAGCAATCAAATCCTCTTTTGACTAATCTTCTCCTCCTCCACTAGCTAGCACTCTCTCTTTAGTGCTCCAATAGTTAGGGTTTTCAATCAAAACCCTTTTTTTTCTCTTTTATTTTCTTTCTATCTTATCACATAACCACTTGACTCAACTCTTTCTTATCTTGTAATTATTATAAGCAATCCCTCTGATGAATTTCATTTTGAATTCAGGTCCCACGATAGATCGATGGATCAGTATCATCGTTTATCGGATGCATGGTGACAGCCATTCATTGAATGCATTTTCAAATCAAGGGTGATGCTTTGAATTGTATTTAATTTATTTATATTTATATATATATATATATATATATTTTTTTAACTTTGTTCAATTTTTTATGGAGTTCTTTTCTATGGTCTGTTAAAAGCGAAGCAACGAAAAATGAGACCAAAGCTTCTTTTTCTTCTTTCCGTTGTCAATGATGAAAACTAACCGTAAAGACTTTTACACTTTTTATAAGCATGGCAATGTTATTATTTGACAATTCAAGTTTTGAATTTAGGATTCATGACTGATTAGTTTGTCCCGCAAACAACATCTCATATATATCTAATTAACTTGAGTATTTTGATCAGGTGATTAATAATTAACCAAAAAATAATATCAAGAAATTCACTTCATATCACTGGTCATGTGAATAGTTCAAAATTTTCAAACTAGTTGCAACTTGCAATGATGTGAAAATCAGCCAATTTAACCATGAGAGAGCATATTACATTGCTCAAATATTTGGGTGGACATAACCTGGCAATTATATTTTTATTTTATTTTTTATAAAGAAATTTCATTTTATAATTAATGTGAAAGAAAACAAATTTCACTTTAAATTAAATAATCGACTGTTTGGATGTCTCAAAAATTTAATTTTTCCATTTATAATCTATTGATATATAAAATTAATTTCTTGAATTAATCTATTAAGAAATTTAAAAGTTTTATCATATTTATTCTGATATGATCATTCAGATAGAATAGTATATACCACTTGTGCAATGCATAATAAATACGGAGTATTAAAAAAAAAACGTATAACTTTTACACATAAGTTACATAACCACAATTTTTTCAAATGACACTTACTTCAGATGGTGGATTGTATAAATACTTTGTCAATTGAGTAATACTTGGGGCACAACCAAAGCCACAACCTTTTGTCCACAACCTTCATTTTGTGTCTATCTCTCTCCTAGTGGGCACTGTGGGGTCACTGGCACTGTGGGACCCATCAAGAGAGAGATATACACAAGATAAAGGTTGTGGGCAAAAGGTTGTGACTTTGGTTGTGCCCCAAGTATTACTCTTGTCAATTATGAATGAAAACAATTCAAATTTGTGGGACGCTGACACAAATCATTGTATTATAATATCATTTTTATTTATGCATGTGGAATAGTACAGATTCTGTTTTCTCAATAAAAGTGTGAAAACAGAAAATAGGAACCGATCATAACAAGAATAAGTGTGCATGATATATATATATATATATATGGTTTTTTTTGGGCAAATTATACTGACCTTCCTTGAGGTATATGATAATTATAGGGACCTCCTCTCTAGTTTGGAAAATAACATTCACATTCTCTCTACCTATTTTTGAGTGTAAGATTACAAATTTACCCCTTATCTCATATTATATATATATATATATATATGTACGTGTGTGTGTGCGCGCGCATTAGATAAAATTATACATACATTATCAAATTTTACATATTTAGATTTATAGTATTAAGCCCTAACTTTATAAAAATTTGCAGCTCGAAAAGCTAAATTTATAAAAATTTCAAATTTAGGCTCTATATCCTTTAGCCTAACTTACAATAGTTTGCTTATAGATTCAGTTTTTTAATATTAAGTCATTAACTTTTTTGTTCAAGTAGTAGGTGAAATATATTAGAGCATTTATTATTTATAGTAATACTATGCTTCCCAAATTTTCATCCCAAATGATGTTAAAGTGGGACAACAGTTGAACCTCGTTAACATCACAACCAATCAAAATCAACTGGGTCCACTGCCACATATGTTGGGAAACACTTTTGGAAAAGAAATTTGGGAAGCATAACATTACCCTTTTATTTATAGATATCAATAATAATTTAAAAACATAAAATATCATCAACAAAATTATCTACTACCAGTATAAAATGAAAAGAATAATAACAATAATGAAAAAAAAAACATCTAACAAATTTTTTAAAAAAATGAATAGTTATATTACATTTTTGTCTACTTTATTATATATATATATATATATAAATAACATGCTCAGTGGAGTCTCATATATATATATATACTCAAATATATATATATACTAGGGCAATGCACATGCAAGGCGTGTACTAACTAAATTTCATTAGAGTAGCTCATTCACAATGTTGGGAGCAAGTTCACAATTTTAAAAATATAAAACTGACAAAAATACAATATAACTATTCTTTTTTAAAAAAAAAAATTTGTTGATGTTTTTTTTTCATTATTGTTATTATTCTTTTCATTTTAAAGTGGTAATAGATAATTTTATTGATGATTTTTATGTTTTTTAAATTTACTGTTGATATGTTTTTTAAAAAATTAATTAGTAAAAGCTTGATTTGGCATATACTGAAATTTTGTCGAAGATTTTTTAAATACTTTTTCATAATTGTTAATATTTTTTTTTCATTTTTAAAAGGTAGTGGATACTTTTTTTAATGATTTGTTCAAGGTTATAACAGTCATTCTCTAAATAGAAGGAAAGTGAGTGTAATTTTTAAAAATACGAGAAAAATCTCTATAATTATCAGATCCATCAGGAGAGGTGGATATAATTTGGCCCTTTTTTTATTAGTAATGTGTGGATGTTAATCAGTCCGTTCATGTAATTGCTACGTACCATTTAGGTGGGACATGATGAGACAGCTAGGAGGGTGGGAGTGGGACGCACATTTCCTAATAAGTAAAGACAAAGGCCCCCAATAACATTGCTTTGGCTAGTATTAGTAGTGTAGTAGTATATATATTAAGAAGAAATGAAGCCAATCATAGAGTTTGATGAGGCAGACTAGGCATGCATGAGTAGGGTCAGTGGTGCAGGTGCTGCAGCACCTGATCAGCGTCCATTCTGGGCCACTCGTGCACCTGTCATACCTTATTCTTACGTGCATGTATGGAACGTTCTGCTCCCTCCCACCCATCTCCCTTCAAATGCAAGCCATCAGATCTCAGACCTGACCCCCTCGTCTCTCTCTCTCTCTCTCTCTCTCTCTCTCTCTACAGTGTCTGACACTCAGAAGAGAGAAAGGCAGAGAGATTTTTTGTAGATTAGAGAAGTGACACCCGAGTTTGGATTGTGTGTAAAAGTTGCGAGTCTTTGTTTTAGTATGAAAAAGGAAAAAAAAATTCCCCTCTTTTGCTGTTTATAATTTCTAAGGAAAGTTTGCTTAGTAGGTTTTGAGAGGAACACAGAGAGAGATGAATGGAATGAAGAGTATAGAGAAACAAAAGAAGAGAAAGCAAGAAGGAGATGAATGATTAATTAAGCAAAAAATGTTTTTTTTTCCTTTTTTTACATGTAAGGGTGAAATGATTAATTAATTAAGGTAGAATAATGCGAGAACAAATTTGCTCACAAGCACTATATTGAGTAAATAAGTGGGCCGGACTTATCACTTTTCATAGTTAATTCATCATTTTTTTACCTATGGTCTTACTTTTTCATCCAATGAGGTATTTGGGTGAGCAAATTTTCCTTTTTAAATTGCAAATTTTCCTTGAGTTAAAACTCTGCTTCTCTTTGCGAAAAGTTGATCTTCTTGAATTATAAAATTTATGGTAAATGACAAAATAAGTAAAGAAAACAACCCTTACAAAGTCATAATGACGGAACTTAAAAGTTGCATGTTTTCTGATGACTAATGTAAACAATGGTTACCTGAACGCTATAGAGTTTTTGGGCTAATTACACATAGATTAGATAATGGTCAGTCTGTTTTCACATAATGGATGAAAATGGAGAGAAAATGAATTTACGAAGGAGGAATAAGTATCTCTAGAAAAATTATATACTTTCTAAATCTTCATCTCAAAATATTTGTATAGCGAGAAGGAGAAAAGGGATGGAAAAGTAGGCAAAATGACATATAAAGCTTTGAGTAATATTATACTTTTTAAATTTTAATATCGAATTTAATTTTTAAATACTTTGACAATTTATCACATATTGGACAATTATATATTGTGATATATACCATATAGTACCACTCATGGAGTATTTGAGATATCCCAATTTTAAAAATCATAACATTGTTTATAAGCTTTTATCATTATACCCTTACATGCATATTATTGAAGTCCGAATGTGCTCTTTTCTTCTCAAAAAATGAATGTGCTCTTTTTCTTTTTCTTTTTCTTTTTTTTCTTTTTCTTTTTCTTTTTCTTTTTTTTTTTTTTGAATGACCAAAAATTATCCTATTCAAAATAGAATGACCAAAAAGGACGTATGGTCCTTTCCCTTTTGTCTCTCAAAAATATTTAGAAAATAATAGATAGGACTGAAAGAATTAAAAATGCCTCGACCCCTCACTTCAATGTATATAACTCAAATAAATTATTGCAACCTTTTTACATACATTGTTTCTCTTAAATTGTATGGTACATCATAGTAGTAGTTTAGTAGTGATTTTGGTGCTAAATATTATACTTAAAGACTTAAAGTACTAAAATGTTGTTACATTTACAAAGTGATTTGTTAAAAAGTCAAGTATGTTTTTTTCCAAAGTTGGGTGATTTTCAATGTTATAATACTTTGGTCCCAAAGTAATGTCAAAATATTATAAGATGATATATATTATACATTTTAAACCACCAAGATGTATCACAGAAGTTCGTATAATCTCTAATACAAATGGAGGGAAATGGGAAAAGAATTTTTTAAAAAAAAAATTTTGACCTTCCCATTTGGCGTAAAATGAAAGATCCCACAGCTATTTATGAAAGTACTTTCGCTCACCCAAATTTAATTTATTGCTCATTCATACCTTCACTGTTTGACATGTGTCCTCTTTTTTCGCATTTTATCCTTGTATGATACACATGTCAAACAGTGAAGAAATGGATGAATAATAGTGAACCAAATTTGGATGAACAAAAATACTCTCACTATTTATATAGCGAAGTTTATATATTACAGACGCACACGTGCATAAATACTCCAAAATTGCCCGCACCCATGGCACAACCCAAACAAAAAATATGTTTAAACTCAAAATTAATCAAATTTTTATGAGAAAAATTCATATATTATTAATATTTAGATATATATATATTTAATATAGAGAGAAATAAAACGTTGAGAGCGGAGAAATGATATATAACTAGAGATGAGAGGAAAATGCAAACTGATAAACAATATGGACAATTTTAAATTTTTTAAAATTTAAATTTAAGACTGTAATGAAGAGTGAAAACAATTTTGAATGGTTTAATAATAATACAGATCAAGAGTTTAAAGTGTCATAGTCATGATCAAAATTATTCCTTCTATACATACATGAAAGTATGCATATAAATAGTGTCATTCCTTTTATATATATGTAAGTTGTCATTCCTTCTGCCAAGTGAGGCATAGCTCAAGTGGTTAGTCATTTAAGTCCCCTCTAATGTATTGGTTCGAAGTTCGAACCTTTCCCTCCCACATGTTATAAAAAAAAAAAAGATAAAAAATAAAATAATAAAAAAATATTAAATAAATAAAGAGATTTGGTGAAGAACCCCTCAATATTAGATAGATTAGCTTCGGGAAATTGAATTTCAAACTCAAACCACTCGCCACTTTTCTAATTTATTGAAAAGCCCCTCGCTGGATGTTTTTCAGAGAAAAAAATGGCTAACTTAATATTATTTGTCAACCTTAAATCACCATAACTTACTCGTTTTGAAATCTTTTTGGGTGATTTTTTTTTTTACTTTCATGTAAGGCTTGGTTTGGTTTGGTTTTTTATGTATTTGGTCGAGATCTACGCATTGGACTTGAAAATTGTACAACAAAATGCAATTTGGAACCTCGTTTTTTTTAATTTTATTTGTCAAAATAGACAATCTTATCTGTTGACTAATAGATAATATTGACAAAAACAACTATAATTTTCTCATCTTTTTGGCCTTTCACTACACCAAAAACGCTAAATTGGCACTGTTTAAAACTGACCAAATCTGGCACTGTTGTTTTCAGTGCCAAAAATGGGGGATCCAATATTTTTGGCATTGTTTAAAACAGTGCCAGATTTTAGTCAAAGCGTATCAGATTTAGAGGTTTGGCACCCTTTCTTGCCACAAATTAAACCAGTGCCAGAATTTTAAGATAGCTTGTCGACACGTGGCAACTTTTGGTCTCGCTATGCGTACATGTCGAGTACATTTATCTGGCACACTTTTGGCACTGCTTAAAATAGTGCCAGTTTTTAATTTATTTAAGTATAAAAACATATTTTATGCCTGGGAGATCAACTATGGATTTATGATAGAGTGTCAGAAAATCAGTTTGGATTTATGCATGAGGGATCAACTATGGAAGCAATTTATTTACTTAGAAGACTAATGAAAAAGTATAGAGAGAAGAAAAAAGATCTACATATGGTTTTTATTGATTTAGAGAAAGCCTATGATAGAGTGCCTAGAGATTTAATTTGGTGGGTGCTAGAGAAGAAATGAGTGACCAAGGGTTATGTCGACGTGGTGAAAGATATGTATGATAAAGCGGTTACTACAATTAGATCACCAGCCGGAGAGACAAGCGAATTCCCAATTACCGTAGGCCTGCACCAGGGCTTGGCCTTGAGCCCTTATTTGTTCGCCCTAATTATGGATGAATTGACTAGACATATTCAAGATGAGGTCCCATGGTGTATGTTGTTCGCAGATGATATTGTCTTGGTTGATGAGACTAAAAGGGGACTCAACACTAAACTAGAATCTCGGAGAGAAGCACTGGAGACTAAGGGGCTAAAGATAAGTAGGACGAAAACAGAATACATGGAATGTACTTTTAGCAACAGTGGAAGTAGAGACAACGAAACAGTGAAGATCGAAGATCAGGAGATCCCAAAGAGGGAACACTTTCGCTATCTAGGTTCAATGATCAGTAGATATGGAGAGATTGGTGATGACGTGACCCATAGAATTAAAGTGGGCTGGCTTAAGTGGAGGAGTGCTTCTGGAGTATTATGTGACCGGAGAATACCAGCAAAATTGAAAGGAAAATTTTATAAGACAGCTATTAGGCCAGCTATGCTCTACGATACAGAGTGTTGGGCAACTAAGAAACAAGACATTAGCAAAGTGAGTGTAGCGGAGATGAGGATGCTATGATGGATGTGTGGTAAGAGTAGGAAAGATAGAATTAGAAATGAGTACATCCGAGAGACTGTAGGAGTGACACATATTGAGGATAAGTTGAGGGAGAATAGACTTAGATGGTTCGGCCATGTGCAACGAAGACCTGTAGATGCACTTGTGCAAAAGAGTGATAAGATCATATTACCTGGAATCGTTAGAGGGAGAGGCAGACCTAGACTGACTTGGGAATATGTAGTGCAACAAGATATGAATATATATAATTTAAATGAGCATATAGCTCTTGATCGTGCAGAATGGAGAAAAAGGATTCATACAGCCGACCCCAATTGATTGGTACACAAGGCTTGGTTTGGTTTGGTTTGGTTATACAAAAATATTTTCATCTGGCATGCTTTTTGGCACTGTTTTAAGTAATGCCAGATTTTTTTCAAGGAGAACCAAAATTTGGCAGCATCATAGCACCAATATATAAAATATCAATAACACCTGTTTCAAAAATATAATCACAACTACAAAGTAGCAATCAATTTATAATAAATCCCTAGTAGAAAATCAAAACATAGCAATCCAACGTATAGTGTATACAAAATATAATAAACCAACATATAATCCAAAATAAAGTTCCTTAACAGAAAATAAAACCACGGAAATCCAAAATAAAGTTCCTAACACAAATGCAACCATAAGAATCCAAAATAAAGTTCCTAACACAAAACAACTACTCATTCTTGATCAATGTCATCGTGGAGAGGGAGTAGGCCATCGTGCCAAAACAAAAATCCACCTACACCCACATCTCCCAATGTGCTACAAGAGGATTGTTTACCTCCCCAAAGCAGACAATCATGCATTATGATCTTGTCAAGAATAGCACGCACTTCCCTCAATTTCAAGTGATGGCCGTGAACTAAAGGGACATCGTTGAGCTGCATTTTCCTACCATAACCACAAAGCTCACCCAAATAAGATAGTATTTTGCATGGAACTAACTCATCAACACTAGAAAACTGAGGTGTAGAGGTAGGTGTGGCACTTGTGGGAGTTGCAACACTTGTTGTATGAGTTATGTGAATGTCGTGGCTACCAAACATGAATTTTCCGCTTTTGAAATCTTTCACAAAATCTATGACCGTGGACTTTAATGCCTCCATCTCTTCTTTGAGGCTATCTACCTTTCCCCTCCAGTCATCATGATCCGTGTTGACTTCTTGAAGCATTTCTTGCGCAAATATGGAAGCCATCATAGCTTTCTTTGAAATTGTAGACCCAACACAACGAACTCCCCCTCTTGTCTCTTTCCCAAATGTGTCAAAGATGGGACCACTATCCAATGACTCCTCCTCACCGCTCTCTTGAAACAACTTTAGAAGCATTTCAACCTTATCCTGCATATAGAGACATTTTAATGAACATTATATTCTATCATGTTTGGAGTAAACGAAAAAAATATTACATTTGCAATTGAACTTACTGCAAATTCTTTGTCATGAGGTGCATAACATCCATTTTTCAGTTTATGGGTATACAACCACAATTCAGCACGATTAGGTAGCGGCCATGCTCCACTTTCCACTTTTCTACACGCCGGGCATAACCATCACGACCCGTATTATGAGTGGTCTTTGTCGGGCAACTTATTTTTATAGCTTTATTCCGCTTTCTTATATCCTTTTGGGATTCTGTAGCCTCATGATCACAAAATTGCTCCCAGTCCTCACTTCTAGTATTTTTTGGGACTTGTTCCTTCCACTTGGTAACATCATCACCTACCAACTTTGCTCGTAACTTTACTTTGAACTTCTTCTAAGCATTGTTGGCTTTTTCATAAACGTACATAACACGTTGACTATCTTTCACATCAGGAAATTCACCCTATAAATGCTTATAATAGTAAGATTTTGACTTGGTAAAAATACTAATATAGATTAAATAATTGAATTCAAATTGAAGATAAAAAAAATATGTAACAATACCTTGTACGCTGTCTATAATTGAGTTTTAGATAGTGTTGGAACATCTTTCCACGACATGTAGCAAATTGGGATATGTGTTCTTGTTAGGTATCCCAACATAGATGAGGATTTGGCTGAATCTTTTCCTCCTACCGGAAGTCCATGCTCATTAAATTTTAATTTCTTTGCAGAAGACCCACCTACCACTGAACAACCTCTAGAAACCCACGATCGCGAGGTTGATACAGGCTCACGCGCCACATCCTCTGATGTCGGATTTGAAGTATCAGCTACTTAAGACATCACTCCTATATGTGTCTTTATCATAACCCAATCAACAAAATACATTATAACATATGATTTCATGAAAGATCAAGATTAAACTCATAAAGAAATACATTGTATCTTTAATATGCAAGATCAAGATCAAGAACAATAATATGCAATTAAGAAATACAAACTTTGGTATTGGCAAAAAAAAGAAAAACAAAAGAAATACAATGTCAAGTAAAGAAATACAAGCCAAAACAAGCTAAACATACCTTAGGAGTTTACAAAATAAAAAATTAACTTCCAATAGGGCCTTCCTATTTTCTAAATAAATTCACTATCCAAAAGTTCACACAACTTCTCATTTTCTTCAAGAACGGAATCATACATCATACGATCAATCTTAAGTGCATCAATTGCTTTGTTCAATCTCTTAGGAGTATGTAAAACGATTGACCACCCATTAAACTTGACATTCTCGCAATAAAACACTTGACTTGCTTGAGATGCAAGAATGAATGGCTCATCATGGATTGCAACTTTACTCATGAGCTTGCTCAAGTTCACCATCACCAATTTCGAGGTAGGGTCAATTTTGCAACCATTCTTTGAGTCCACATCCACCTAATCACAATACAATACCGCATGCCTAAAATTGGTATAAGTTAAATCGAGAATTTGTCTAATAACTCCGTAAAATGTCGTCAGGACCCCTTTCTTATTAATGGCTTTCATGGATACACCACTACTATGAACATTACGATTCTCTTCATGTGCAAAAGTAGAAAATGTATAACCATTACATTGGAACTTTTTATAGCTTATGACCCTATGGAGCGGGCCATCCGCATATGGCAAAATGCCCGTGTCGTTGGCTCTTAAAGCCTACAAGGAAGTAAATAAATTTTTAAATATTGCATAATGACCTTGTGTTGCATAACCCGCTAACATCCCATAAGCAAGAAAATCATGGATACCCCACATCAACATGGCTCTTAATTGAAAATATTCCTCCTTGTCTGCATCCCAAGCTTCCACTCCAGGCCATAAAACCTTCAACTCATCGATTAACGGTTGGAGGAAAAAATCAATACAACTTTTAGGCGATTTTGGCCCATGGATCAACACGGTCAACATTGAGAACTCACTCTTCATGCACAACGAAGGGGGAAGGTTGAGAAGTTGAATGATGGCTGGCCAACAACTGTAACTACGGCCATACAAATTATTAGGGTTAAAACTGTCAGTGGCTATTGCAAGGCAAACATTTCGTGGCTCCTTAGCAAATTGCTTCCTTACGAGGTTCGCACTTGCCCAATTCGAGGAATCTCGAGGATGTCTCAAAAATTCAGAACAAGACTTGGCCCGAGAATGCCAAGTCATTTTTTCTGCTATCCATTTTATAGTGTACAACTGCTTCAACCTAGGAATTAAAGGGAAGTGTCTCATTACCTTTTGAGAAACTTTATGAAACTTCGGCAAACCCTTGCCGTCTATTATCTTTTTCCCATTATCGTCTCGAGAACTCAATACATATCGTGGAGCGCCACATTTTAGACATCTATGATTGTGTTCATGCTCTTTCCAAAATAACATGCAGTTGTTAATACACACATCATAATTGACGTATTCCATACCAAAATCTCTTATCGTGCTCTTCGCTTCAGAATAACTGGTTGTCAAGTTATTCCCTTCAGGAAGTAACTCATTCAGTAATCCAAGAAATGCATATGTGGCACCATCTGACAAACTAAACTGTGTTTTCAAATCATTCAACTTCACAAGAGGATACATTGTCGTATGACATGATTCACCTGTAGAAGGGTGCAGGGGCTCCATTGCAAGTCGGTGTAGGCGTTCATACTTCTTACCTTTATGTGTTTGAGGATCATCTGGAACCTCAGCAGCTGCATAGCCTCTATCGTTTCTTTCACAATTAGGAGTTGAAAGACCAGCTTCCCTTGTGAACATCTCACAAGCATCATTTACAAGTTCATCCAATCTGGGAAAGTTTGATATGTCAATGGGTTCTATAATATCAATTACTGTCCTAGATTGTGGTCGTTCATGGACTTGATTTACAAGTGGTCCTTCCCCATGGAAATGCCATAAGTTGTAGTCTTGAACCATCCCATATTCCATCAAATGAACAAAGATTTCACCCACATGGATATGACCTGTCCCATTTCGACAACAACTACACGGACATGAATGTTTATCCCTAGACATATGTTCAAGTACAAACTCTAAAAACTCTAGCACCCCCTTCCTATAAGCATCAGACTCGAAGTTGTTCTCCTTTATCCACTCCTTGTTGATCGACATACTAAATAAAGTTCAAGAAACATGGATCAATAAGAAACTCTACTAAAGTAAAAATGAATCATAAGTTTTTTATTTTACATCCAAAACAAGGTAGATGACGGCTTGAAAAGTAAAAATATGCAATTACATAGAGTACTAAAGCATTTATATTGACGACCAAACAGAATACTAAAGCAAAGTGATAATTAAGATAAGATACATAAAGATTTTAAGTTTAAAGAATTGGATTAGACAGAGACCTTTTTATAGGCTGTAGCAAATTTTGTCGCTCTAAAATCAGGTTTGTCGGTGAATCAGCTCACAAATAGTCTAGACCCTAATGATTACAAGTAAAAGAAAAAAAGCACAATGAGGTCAAAAGAAATTAAGAGATACGGAATAGACGATCACCTGAGCAGTCTAAATAATATCGAAGGAAAGGTGAAGAAAATGTATGGGATCAAAAGTGAAATAAGATGTTGGTCTTCCAATTTGTTCGATCCAATACTAACAAATAGCTACAAGAATCATACGAAATGAATGTGTAAGATTAGATTAGATTAGATTAGATTGTTAGCCCATTATATTTATGAAGAAAAATTAGGTAAGTTATACAAAACACCCTATAGGGTGTTTCACACAACATAATTAACCATATGTGATTCAATTTCTCAATATACAACAGGGTGTTTCACACAACATAATTAACTGTATACATATAGGTTTGAATTCTAACTTGTGTATCCCATAAGATTCAGAATTTGGAGTCAAAACTGTGTAACTAAATTTCAAAAACACATTTTTCTTTCAAGAAACATCAACATTTTTGAAGAAAATGTATGTACCCATATTTAACATTACCTGTTATTTTTCCACATTTTTTTGCTCTAATGCCCTTTTATAACTACATATATATATATAGATATGTGTGTATGTGTGTGAAAAAAAGGAACAAGTTCTTCTTGCACAAGCTAGCCTTCTACAACTACTCTGAAGAAGAAGAAGAAGAAGAGGAAGAAGAATAAGAGGAAGAAGATGATTATTTCAAGAATTTTAACAATAATACCCCAAGAAATTGTGGGCTAACCCCTTTCAACATATTAGTTTTTTAGTCCTTTCAACATGTTTTGCTTCTGTGAAATTAGGAGATGTTTTAATAGTTAAAAGAAAAAGAACATTTGTAGCTTACAATGCATTGATCTTTCACAGAACAAGGAAGGGACTGTTTGTTGGGTCCTCCTAAAAACGAGATTACTGAAGAGAGTGATGGTTCAACCACTAGAACAAGGAAGGGACTGTTGTTTGTTGCTTACCAGGAAAAAAAAAAGAAAGAAAAGAAAAATGAAACTAGACAAGAGAAGAGATCATACCTTAGAGTTTGAGAGAGAGAGAGAGAGAGAGAGAGGGGCCATCGGAGATGCAGGCGGCGACAGCACAGGTGTCGTCGGCGGTGGTAGGGTAAGTTAGTTGGCGGTGGTGGTGGTGAGGGTCACATTTGGGGGTTTTTTCTCCCTCTATTAGGGTTCTCAGGAGAGAGAGAGAGAGAGAGAGGGGGGGGGGGGGGGGAGAGAGAGAGGGAAAAATGATTTGGGGGTTTTGTTTTTTTTCTTTTTCTTTTTTTTTTTTGGGTAAAAGTATAAGCTATATGTTCAGTCAACACACATTTGGGGGGGGGGGGGGGAATTTTGGGGTTTGTTTGGCATGCTAAAATTTTCAAACTGGCAGTGTTTGAAACAGTTCCAGATTTGTCAATGTTTTAAACAGTGCCAGATTGGCCTAAAATCGTGCCAAATTTTGGCACTGTTTGAAACAGTGCCAGATTAAATTTGCGAGAGGGTGCCAATTTGCCCTTTTTGGTGTAATGTTTTGAATGTTTTTTTTTTTTTTTGTATTTTATGTATTTCCTCGAGATCTACACATTGGACTTGAAACTTTTTCAAAAATAGATAAATTGCAGCCTGATTTTAAGATTTTATCTGTCTACAACAAGCAATATTATCTATTTGTATTATCGACAACTAATAACTTTTTCAATTCTTCTGCTTTTTGGGTGATTTTTTTTAATGTTTTTTTTCAATATCTACACATTAGACTTGGAAACTTTACAAAAATAGGTAATTTGCAGTCACATTTTGGGATTTTTTCTGTCTGCAAATAGATAATTTTATCATTTTTTTTTTTTTACTTTTTGTGTTTTTTTTATCTCATGTATTTTTTCAAGATTTATGCACATATGGTGCCAATTTTCAAAGGAATGTGTTTTTGATATAGGAACTTGAATATTTTTAGGCTTAAGATGGCATTTTCTACCAAAACAAGAACAAAATTGTCACGACCTATCCCGCTACGCGCGGAAATAGAACATGTGACACGCAAACAATGCTCATCCAAACAATCATAACATAGCAGCGGAGAATATAAACACAACAATGATAAAAACAACTCCCAAGATTCAATGGATTATGAAAATCAGAGTTATAAAAAGTTTTCCCCTTTTAAAACACTTAAAGAAGTCATTGATTTTTGAAACAGCAATCCAATCGACTGTGACGGGGACCCAGTCGACTGCTCCGCCAATGATAGAGAACCTGAAAGTTCAACAGCACAATTCAGTTGGCTGCGACTTGAGTCCAGTCGACTGCAGATTCCCAAACCCAATCAACTGATCTCATCCAGTCGACTGCTTGAAGTCCTACAGAATGTCAAGTTTTGGTTGTTTCCAGCTGACTGTTTTTTGAGACCCAGTCAACTGCTTCCTTTGAAAATTGAAAGGAAAATTTTGTTAAAGTAGTCCAGTCGACTGGTCTTTCGGTCTGGAAGACTGTTTTGGCAATCCTGCACATTCTGCAGAGTTCTAACATTCTAAAACTATACCATTCCATTCAGCTACATGCACACGCCAAAACAAACCAAACTAAGCTTAACTATATTACAATCGTTTCAAAACATAATACAAAAGTTTTACTACAGATTACACAATAATGATCCATTCCAAGATTCAATTACAACATATTACAAACTTCCCAAAATCCTTATTACAACTCTAGGAATGGAAGCAAAAGTATGAACAAAGGTGATCCGTCGTCCCCTTGGCCCACTCCTCACGCTTCTTCTTGCCTTTCTTTTTGTCACTTGTAATGGAGTTAAACCCCACTGCTCAACTATATGCTGAGTGCACAATTCTGAACATATGCTTATATGACAATTCATGTTTAAAGACATCAAAATACATCAAATTAGTCTCTAGTGAGAGTGGTACATTTCCATCGGCCGGTAAATGAGATTGATGTCGTGGAAGGCTATACTCTTCCACACATGTAGTGCTCTGGCTGGGCCTTCCTCCAAACCAGGCACAACAACTATCAATATCATAATCCTCAAACTTCGAGGAGCTTACCCCCGGATGGAATAACACCAAACCCCCCCACCCCTTGACCCACATAGATACATAGCATTCTCATATAATCACATAAACGTGTTTTTATCGCAGTTTCACGTGCATAATTAATGGACCTACTTAATACATGAATTTTGCCCGGATCCAAAATATCAATTCGGATATCAAAAACATTTAATTTCCTATAATTCATAGGCTTGAAATTCATACCTCGTGCGATCACCCTATAACTTTGAAGGATTAACTAGAGGCCCGATTAAACGTCTGATCTCCGATTATACACGATTCCTATAAGTTATACCTGGTTTTTCCCAAAATTCTTAGAATTAGATTTTTGAAAAAAACTAAGCCAAACAAGGCCTAAGAGGTATCAAAACGAAGCTCTTACCTCGAGTAGTTCGAATATGAAATCTGGAGGAAAACTGATGATTGGAAGTTTGTCGTTTGTTGTCGTGAAGCTCGAAGCCAAAATCTCCATTTTCTCTCTCTTGGTTTGTGAGATATTTTGAAAATATCTCAACTACATCTATATATAGGCATAACTCTTGAAAATTACGTTTACCTCCTTACTAGTTCTCAAATCTTCTAATTATCCTCTAAAATGTTGCACACGTCCAATTTATTACTTCACGAGTAAAAACTATAAATTATAAAAGTATTCGCTTTAAGTTCCGTCTATCGCCGTAATTACGTCCGAAAACTAATTTCCTTTTAATCTCTAGATAACCTACCTTTTATGCAACGCATCCCATTGGTTATCGCTAAAACCATCAAAATGATCCTATATAGGATTAAAACTATCAGAAATTACACTACATAGGTAATTATTTCACTATTTACATATACCAGATATTTCAAATAACATTTAAGTCATATAAATGTCATTTACTCTTGTCAATGCATTATGAAATACTATATTCCCGTGTCCTCAATTGACACTCCACGTTGACCCACATGCAACCTCAACTCATTTATTAATCAACATTAATAATTCTCAAAACCATTCATGCATTTAGAATGAATATATATTTTTTCCGGGACGGGTCAGACAAGCCTCCCCTCTATAAAGGAAGTTTGTCCCCAAACTTATACCTCATAAGTAAAAAAGATAAGGATACCCAATCTTCATCTCTTCCTCATTCTCCCACATAGCTTCCTCAACCGTATGACTACACCACAATACTTTCACCTTTGGAATCGTCTTAGTTCTCAGCACTTGCTCTTTCAGATCCAAAATCTCTACTGGATGCTCTATATAAGTCAAGTTTTCTTGGATCTATAACAATTCCGGTACGATGATCTTACTCGTATCCGTTATACACCGTCTTAACATTGACACATGAAACACGTTGTGTACAAATGCCAACTCCGCTGACAACGCTAGTCGATAAGCCATTGGTCCTACCCTCTCTGGGATCTCAAATGGTCCTACAAACATTGGGTTAAGCTTCCCCTGCTTCCCAAATCGGACTATGCCTTTCAAAGGCGATACTCTTAAGTATACAAAGTCTCCTACTTCGAATATCATCGGTCGTTGCTTAAAGTCGGTATAGCTCTTATAATGACTCTGAGCCACCTTAAGTCACTCTTGGATTAGCTTCACCTTTTTTGTAGTCAACTGTATTATCCCTGGTCCTATCAACCTTCTTTTGTCAACCTCGATCCAACAAACCGGCGATCGACACTTACGCCCATATAAAGCTTTATACAGTGCCATTCTGATACTTGACTGAAATCCGATTTTGTAAGCAAAATTCAATTAATGGCAAGTACTTCTCCCAATCACTCCCAAAGTCAAGAACACACAATCGAAGCATATCCTCTAATGTCTGAATCATTCACTCTGACTGTCCGTCGGTTTGAGGATGAAAAGCAGTACTGAAACTCAACTTGGTACCATAGCTTTTTGTAAACTTTCGCAAAACCTCAATGTAGAAGTACTATCACAATCCGATACAATCACTGCTAGAACTCCATTTAGTCTAGCAATCTCTTTTACATACAACTCTGCTAGTCTAGACGGCTTAGTCGTCTTGATCGGTAGGAAATGAGCTAATTTTGTCAATCTATCAACTATAATCCAAATCTTGTTATTCTTGTTAGGTGGTCGTGGAAATCCGAAAACAAAATTAATCGTGCACTACAACAAAAATGAGTTTTAGCGACGAAACATGTTGACGCAATTTATATTTCGTCGCCAAAAGTAAAACATTAGAGACAAAATTAAATTTTGTCGCCTAAAATGATGAAAGGCACATACATTTAGTGATGAAATAATTATTTTATCACCTAAAGTGTCAATTTTGGCGACAAAATTATAATTCGTCGCCAAAAGTGAAGCTTCTAGCGACGAAATAATTATTTCGTAACCTACAGTGAAGCATTTAGCGACAAAATAAATTTCCGTCACCTAAAGTGATGTCTATGGCAACAAAATTCTAATTTCGTCGCCAAAAGAATATCTACGGCGACAAAATGTAATATCATCGCCTAAAATGAATTATTAAATTAAATGTTTTTCCTTAGATTTGGTGACAAAATATATTTTGTCGCCTAAAGTGGTATCTATGGCAACAAAACGATAATTTCGTCGCCAAAAGTGATATCTATGGCAACAAAATGTAATTTCGTCGCCTAAAGTGAATTAATAAATTAAAAGTTTTCCCTTAGATTTGGTGATGAAAATATATTTTGTCACCTACAATGGTATCTATGGCGACGAAACTATAATTTCGTCGCCAAAAGTGACATTTGCGGCGAAAAAACGTAATTTCGTCACCTAAAGTGAATTGATAAATTAATTGTTTTTCCTTGGATTTAGCGACAAAAATGTGTTTTGTCGCCTAGAGTGGTATCTATGGCTACTAGGCGACGAAACTATAATTTCATCGCCAAAAGTGATATCTACAGCTACAAAACGTAATTTCGTCACCTAAAGTGAATTAATAAATTAAATATTTTCCCTTAGATTGGGCGACAATTATGGCGACGAAACTTTAATTTCGTCACCAAAAGTGATATCTACAGCAACAAAACGTAATTTCGTCGCCTAAACAGAATTAATAAATTAAATGTTTTTCCTTGGATTTAGCGACAAAAATGTATTTTGTCGCATAAAGTGGTATCTATGGCGACAATGTAATTTCGTTGCCTAAAATGAATTAATAAATTACGTGTTTTCCCTTAGATTTGGTGACAAAAATAAATTTTGTCGCCTAAAGTGGTATCTATGGCGACGAAACTATAATTTCGTTGCCAAAAGTGATATCTAAGGTGACAAAAAGTAACTTCGTGGCTAAAGTGAATTAATAAATTAAATGTGTTGGCCAGAAATGGAAACCTTAGGGGGGTGAATAAGGTTTTAGCAGAAAAGTAACCTTTTTAAAAATTAATAGCAATATTAAACACAATCAAAAACAATAAAGTACAGAGAGAAGGGAAAAGGCACTTGCGAACCGAGTTTTCAAGTGGTTCATCAATCCACACACCATAGCCTACACCCACCCCTCAAGAATACCTCTTGAGGATTCCTTTAATCAATTTACTTCACGGGTGTATACCAAATCATTACAAGTGCCTTCAATCTCTTCCAAATAAGAACACCTCTTCTTTGCACATAAGGGTTACTAACCCTCACCCTTTACAAATGATTTGAATTACAAATTGAACTATCTCTCTCTCTCTAGAGTGGATGGATACAATAATAGCTCACACAACAACTCCTTGGTGAGTGGATAATACAAATGAAAGCTCACTACAATTTGCTCTCTCAAGAATTACAAATGAAGAATAAGAGCAAATTGATTAACTCACACAACTATGGCTCAAAAGTGAATGATTAAAAATCAACTAGTTGTGTGATTCAAATGATGTTTTCCAATGGAATAATCAACCTTAAATGGTTTTGGAAAACATTTATTTATAAGCCTTGAAAGATTATAGTAGTTAGTGGCAAAATGGTAAATAAAAGGCCTTTCAGAAAACTAGTCATTACTGTTGTTCTGCGCAATCCAGTCGACTGAGGTCGCAATCCAGTCGACTGCTTTTCACACAGTTAGAATTGTGCCATAAAACCAGTCGACTGAAGTAAGGGTATGGTCGACTGTTTTTCAAACAATTTAGAAATATGCCATAAAACCAGTTGATCGGCGACGAATAGTTGTCGTTTATAGTCTTACAAATACCCTTTGTTAGCCCATTTCATGTAGTTATTAGCTTTTTTTTTAATAAGTATTCTAAATTTTGTAGGATTTGGAGCTTTAACTTGAAAATGCACAAAAATCCATTGATTAGTGGCTTTGGAAGTCATTCTGGGCTCAAACGGTGATTCCGGTGAAAGCTGAATGCAGTAGCAGCCTTGGTAAATCGCATTTTTGACAACGAATACTTTGGATTTGAGAAATTTCTCCAAAGATATAAAATGTAGATCTTTGAGTTACGAACGCGTGGCTGTAAACGGTGAGTCAATCTGAGTTTCGAGCAAAAAGTTATCGCAATTCTACGAAAGTCGCGCAGTGAAGCGAAAAGTACCTCGCGCGAGCGGGCCGCGCAAGCGACCTATGAAAAAACCAAAAACGCGTATTTTGTTAAATTAAAGTGTCCAGCGAAGGTGGTTTGTGTATATGACGTCTAGAAACGTAAATATAGCAGTTTAGTACGATTTGACTTAGGAAAGCTTACTAAATCCTTCCAAACTCTATATAAATCCTATTCTAAATCAATTTTGTGGTTACACATCATTACACAACATTAGATACATTCCTATACAACTAAAACTTTAGCCATTGAAGAGAGGAAAGCAAGGAGAAGAAGAAGAAGACCAAGGATTCCCATGGCCTCCTCCATCAACCTCTTGCCGTTCATCAATTCTATGGCCAACTAAACTCAAGATCTAGGGTTTCAATGAAACCCTAGCCAAGTAATAGGGAGTATTTTATGTTTTTATTTTAGTTTTATTATGTATGGATGACAGTTAGATGTTCTGAGGATTTTTATAAATAAATCGTACTCTTATTGATTAAATCGTTACTTTCAAAGTTTACTCTTGTCTTAGATCTATTTTGATGGTAGTGTGCTTAATGATCTATGTTTGCTGTGCTTGTTTAGATTATTTACATGTAATGGTGCTTAAATTGAATTGTGCTATCAAGTATCTGAATAGTCCATGCCTAGATTAGACGGATTATACCACTACCCTAGTTTAGTGTGGGATAATTCGTGCTAACCGAAGATGGATTATGTTGGTGCTTGAACCATAGTTATTTTCTTGACGGAGGAATAGGGCTTGTAGCTACAATTCCCCATTATCATCCAACTTAATAAGCTAAAGTAATTCGTAAATACCCTTATTATGAAGCTAGTGGTGGATTTGCAATCCTAGGTTCCTTAAACTAATTATAAAAATAAATATTTAATTACTTTCATAATTTAGATTTACTTTTATTGTTATTAGTTTAATTCAAATTAAATCCAAAATCCATTTTTCTTAATTAACTAAATTTAGGTTTTAAAAATTAAAGTGCGTAGTATTCAATCTCTGTGGGTTCGACATTTACTTCCACACTGCAATTTTTTTGAAAGTAAAGCATAAGTTAAGCATACTTTTATATCTTAATTTTGACAAGATCACCAGTTGACTAAATTAAGGGTCCGGTTGACTGAAACCTTTAAGCAGAACCTACGCTATTTTCAATAGATTTGTCATCATCAAAACGAACAAAAATAATTCCTTAAAGAAATTCAAGGCTAACAAAATGTATTCACTTAGATTTGGCGACAAAAATATATTTTGTCGCCTAAAGTGATATCTACAAAACTATAATTTCGTCGCCAAAAGTGATATTTATGACAACAAAATGTATTATACAATTTAATTAGTTAAATAATATAATTTTCAATAACATTATGTTAAATAATTTTATGTTAATGTTAGTTTGATTTAATTAGTGAAATCTATGTTAATATATATTATTTACAAATAATAATATTTAATTAGTTAAATAATAAATTAATTAAATATATTATAGTAAATAATATTATACTATTATATATGATAATTAATTAAATAAAAATATAAATAATAGACAAAAGTGGAGTAATTTTTGCGATTTAATTTCTTTGAGAATTGTTGAGAATTACCTTATTTCCGAATAATATTATTAATTGCATATATGTATATGTATATTGGGGTATCTGATATATAGTTTTAATTTTTTTAATGCTGAAATCAAATTTATAAAAGTTGTATCACATGGTTTTACCACGTATTATGATAGTGATTGGTGGTACCACACAGTATAACTGGCACAAATAGTACCAATTGAATTATTCCTTAACTATAGTACCGGTTGAATTAATTAATTAAGATCCTTAATTGATTTCTAAATTGATTATAATAGATGTCAATATGTTTCAATTTATGACCATCACTTTAAAAAGTCCACATGTTAATGGCAATTGAATTAGTTAATTAGGGTCCTTGGTTTCTAAATTGATTTTAATACATATCAATCTATTTCAATTTATCACCATCGCTTTCAATAGTCCACAAGGACTACAACTGAGATATTGTAAGAATCACGGGTATTTGGTGATGAAATTGATTATATATGATCTAATTGTACGTACCACATATTGTGAGAGTGATAGATTGTACCACATGGTATAACTGATAAACCATTTGTATAAGATTATAACAGATAAACTCCCACCAACTTGAAAAGCTCAAATCGAGGCTCAAAATTATCTTCTTTTTTTTTCGCAAATTGAAAATCCTATGCGTAGATATAGAAATAAGGGTTATTGAGGTCTCGTATCAATGAATTAGTCACTCACTATAGTACCAATTAAATTAGTTAATTAAGATCCTTGATTGATTTGTAAATTGATTTTAATAGATGTCAATAGTGATAGGTTGTACCATATGGTATAACTGACAAAGCATTTGAGAATTAATTTAGGATCCAAAATTGATCCCAAAATTAGCATTTAAAATTTATAGTGCAATCACCACACTGTATGACCCAATTAGTAATGGACTTTTTTTGACATTGCCAATGGTTTTTTTTCCGTTACAAATTTGTAAGGGAAAAAATTGTTAGAAATGTCAAAAATCTAGTGGAAAATTGAAAAATCCGTTACTAATTTACCTTCGTGTGTTTTATTAATTTTTGTAACGGATATAAAACATTTCTAATGGTTGTATCCATTACAATTTTTGAGATAATGAAAAAAATTAATATGAAAGTAATAATTTGTAACCATTGGATCTCATAAAAAACTAGAAAATAAAGAATGCATTTATGTTCACCTAAAAAATTACTCACTCAATGCTCACCCAACTCTCCCATTAGCCAATGCAGTTGAATCTAAGATTAAATAAGAATTAATTAATGGATTAAAATTCTGGGTCTCATTGCATTGACCAATGAGATAGTTGAGTGAGCAATGGGAGAACAATATTTGGGTGAGCAAAATGCTCTCGAAAATAAACGCAAATTAGTGCTAAAATTTCCCTCCACCCTAATTTTTACCCAAAAATTACCAAAATTTTTTAGAAAAATTCTCCACATAACTCTCTCTCAACCATCCACCGTTCCTAACCTCCTCTCCCCATCCTTCCTTTCCATCGCCGACACCATGCCCTCGACGGCCGAGACACGACCATTTGCCGGCGCAGTGCCCTCCACATCTGAGACATCCCCACCCCAACCGCTACTCACCAACCATTTTCTCCCTCCCATCTGGTGTACCACCACAGCCGCTACACCATCGCAACCTCCAGCCCCTTCATCTCCTTTCCGCTGCCCCTAGCCCCTAACCCCAACCACTTATTTCATCTTCCCTAACTCCCCACCATAATTCGTCGCCATTGCATATGATGAATTGATGAGGAAATTTTTTCGTCACTAATGCAAAATTGCTATAAAAAAATGACTCTTTTGCCGACAAAATGCACATCAATGGCGACGAAAATTGTGATCAATAGCGACGAATTATTTCGTCGCCATTTTTTTTGTCTATGGTGACAAAAGATAAATTTCGTCGCCAGGGACTTTTGGCATCAAGGCAAAGGCGACAAAATTGGCGACGAAAATGGACTTTTGGCAATGAAATTTGCTTGTCGCCAAAGCACATTTTTCTTGTAGAGGTGATCTCATCCTATTTCCACCCTAACACTGGTAATGGTTGTAGTAATCCTGCAGGTACTTGTCTCTCTGCCTTGACTTGTTGACATGCCGAACACTCTGATACAAACATAGCAACTTCCCATTTCATACCTCTCTACTAAAAGTTCTCTTGCAAGTTCCAGTACATTTTGTTACTTCCCGGATGAACTGAATATTTAGTACTATGAGCCTCTTCTAACAGTCGCTCTTTTAAGTCTTTTACATTCAGTACACACAATCGACTCTCAAGCATCAACACTCCTTGTTTTAAAGTGAAACCTAGTCACTTTTCCAAAGGCATCTCATCTCTCATTTACACAAGTAACAATCGTTGAACTGTTCCACCTTGATCTCATCTATAATGTCTCCACCATTAGTCTCTGGAATTACATCTAACTCCAAACGCTCCATCTCCTTTGCCAATTATTTTTGCTGTGTTAGCTCGTCGGCTGAATTCCTTGTCGTCTTCCGACTTAAATCGTCGGCTACTACATTAGCCTTTCCCAATTGATACTCAATCGAAAGATCATAATCCCTCATCAACTTTAACCATCTTCTCTCTCTGTCTCATGTTCAAGTCTCGTTGAGCGAATATGTACTTCAAACCCTTGTGATTCGTGAAGATCTCACATTTTTTCCTGTATAAGTAGTGCTTCCAAATCTTCAAAGCATAGATTACCATGGCCAATTCAAGGTCTTGAGTCGGATAATTAACCTCATGTGTCTTCAACTATCTAGACGCGTAGGCAATCACCTTGCCATCTTGCATAAGTACACATCCTAAACCATGATGCGGTGCGTCACTCTGGATCACAAACCCCTCGGTTCTGGATGGTATCGTCAGAATAGGTGCTCTTGTTAAACGTGACTTTAACTCTTGAAAACTATCTTCACATTCTGGACTCCATTCAAATATAATGCCCTTTCTCATAAACTTTGTCATAGGAAATGAAATCTTGGAGAAATTCTTAATGAATCGGTGGTAGTACCCTGCTAACCCTAAGAAACTTCAAATTTCTGACACTGAAGTCGGTCTCTGCCAATTAGATACTACTTCCACTTTGTGAGGATCAACTGAAACTCCATTCTTGTCAATCACGTGGCCCAGAAAAGTAATGCTAGGTAGCCAGAATTCTCATTTCTTAAATTTCCCGAATAGTTGCTTCTCTCGCAATATCTGAAGTATAGGTCTCAAATGTTTCTCGCACTTTATCTCGCTTGACAAATAGATAAGAATGTCATCTATGAACACGATCACAAAATCATCTATGTAGTCTTTAACGACTCAGTTCATAAGATCCATGAATACGGCTAGTACATTTATAACTCCAAATGCCATGACTAGGAACTCATAGTGTCCATAGCGCATCCTGAAAGTTTCTCAACATCTTCCACTTTTACTTTCAACTGATGGCAGCTCGATCTTAAATCGGTCTTGCAAAATACTTGTGCCCCACAAATTTGATCAAATAGGTCATCAATTCTAGGCAATGGATATTTGTTCTTGATTGTCAAATTGTTTAGTTCTCGATAGTCAACACACATTCGCATTGACCCATGTTTCTTCTTTACAATTAATATTGGAGCTCCCCACGGTGATATGCTAGGTCGAATGAAACCTTTGTCAAGTAACTCTTGTAGTTGGATTTTTAATTCCTTCAATTCTATGTCATTCTATACGGTGCTTTCGATATGGGTATTGAGTTTGGCATTGTCTCAATGGTGAACTCGATCTCTATTTCAATAAGAACATTTGGTAAGTCATCTGGGAATACATCCTGATATGCTTGTGCTACTGGAATGTCTTCTACCTTCAATTTAGTCGCCGAAGTATCAATTAATGAACATATTCAAGGAATATCAATTCCACGGGTTCACATCAAGAAATCCCTAACATCTCTTTCTCAACAACTTTCTTGCTGGGATAGCTGAAATCAAATACGGTGGCGGTGTAACCCCACTCCCTTAAAAACAAAAGTTCCCATGCACTGGTGATAAAAAATTAACCTCTTTCCATTCACAGTCTATCGGGGCTTGGTTAAGGGCTAACCAATCCATTCCTAGTATCACGTCAAAGTGGTTCACAACAATCGGTATAAGATCTACGGTCATCAACTTTTCACCTAGTTTGATCTCACAGTCCTTGTAAGTTGTAGACATTACTACCGGTTGACTAAGTGGTACAATATTGGATAATTCATATCCTAGTTGTGTGGACTTAACATTCAAATGTTCAACAAAATGATGCGATACAAATGAATGAGTAGATCCCGAATCAACGAGTATGCATGCTAAGTGCGAACATACAAGCACCATACTTGAGACCACTGTATCCGTAGCAGCCACATCCACGGGATTTATCTGAAATGATCTCCTCTCGTGCTGCCCTATCTCTGGCCTCCTATCATTAGACTGCTTAGGCTTGGAACCACTGGAAGCCATAGAACTCGCTCCTTGTTGGTGATGCTTCCTTGGACAATCTGTCGCTCGATGTCCCAAGGTACTATAATCAAAACACTTGATTTGCGAATAAGGTATGTAACTTGTTCTGCTTATCCCTTGGATTTTATTTTGGGAGTTAGTCATAAAACATCGGTCTGTGTGTGGTCGGTTGTAGAGTGGACGCATTGGTATAGTACTCATCGATCTCCTTTGTCCACCGAACCCAAGACTAGAGCCAGATCCTCTCGCGAAAGGCCTCTTGAATGATCCACCCTGGTTCCGGTCACTACCCTCATTATCTTGCTTGCCTTGTTGATTTTGCCTCGATCTTTCCATTCCACTTTCACCTACAAGCACCGTTTGTTGCACTGCTGCCACAGTCGAATGTTCATAGGTCTCTACCCTCAAACGAATATTCTCTCTTAGTCTTTCTTCAATTTTTTTTGCTCTATCCTCCTCCTCTGGAACTGAACCTTTTCCGAATCTCAACAATGCATTTATACTTGGAAGTATATTCGGTTATAGTCATGTCTCCCTGTCTAAGATTATTAAACTCTCTCTTCTTCACATTGTGCGCTGCCCTTGGAAAGAATTGGAGATTAAACTCCGCCCTGACTGCCCTAGTTATCGGTGCCCCTTGATCTAGGACGTTCACCCACCGATTCTGAGCTTTACCCTTCAACACATTACTTGCATTCTCAATCTTTAGGGTATCGGACATCAGGATAGACATGCAAATCCTCTCCATATCCATGACCCAATATTCCGCTAGTGTCATGTCAGACGTTCTATGAAATTCCATTGGTTTCTTTCTAGGAAATTGCTCTAATACAGATCTCCCTCCTCGATTCTCAGGTATATGCACCATGGCTATCGGCCCTGGCTCCAATGGAGATGTTGGAGGCAATCACTCTGCTATATTCCGTATCAAGTCTCCCATGTTTTCAATCATTTGTCATGTGGTCATTCGTCACTGTCACTCCTGATTGTACAATCATGTCAATCTCAATGCATAAACACTATGCAGGTATGATAATAATTATAATAATTTATGTATAACAACATACATATGCATTAAACATCTCTACAATATATGGATGCATTGTAGAAAATGTGTCAAAATCACTCAACACTCCACTCGTCATCGAACGTTCCCAAAGTTTTATTACCTATAGCTCTGATACTAATAAATGTCACGACCCATCCCACTACGCGCAGAAAAAGATGTGGCACGCCACCAAGGCTCATCCAAAGCAATCATATAGCAGCGGAAGAATATAAATATAATAGTGATAAAACAACTCCCAGAGATTTAATGGATTATGAAAATTAGAGTTATAAAAAAATTTTCCCTTTTAAAACACTTAAAGAAGTCGTTGATTTTTGATACAGCAAATCAGCCGACTATGGCGGGGACCCAGTCGATTGCTCTGCCAATTACAAAGAACCTAAAAGTTCAATAGCCCAATCCAGTCGATTGAGACTCAATTCCAGTCGACTGCAGGTTCCCAAACCTAGTCAATTGGCCTCATCCAGCTGACTGCTCGGAGTCTTGCAGAATGTCTAGATTTTGCGTTGTTTCCAATCGACTATTTTTTGAGACCCAATTGACTTCTTCCTCTAAAAACTGTACGGAAAATTTTGTTAAAGCAGGGATCCAGTCGAACGGACTCTCGATTCGGTTAACTGTTTTGGCAAATCCTGGACATTCTGCAGAGTTCTAACATTATGAAGCTATACCATTCCATTCGGCTACACGCACATGCCAAAACAAACCAAACAAAACTTAACTGTATTACAATGATTTCAAAACATAATACAAAAGTTTTACTACAGATTACACTACGATGATCCATTCCAAGATTCAATCACAACATATTACAAACTTCCCAAAATCCTTATTACATCTCTAGGAATGGAAACAAAAGTATGAACAAAGGTGATCCGTCATCTCCTAGGCCTCACTCCTCACACTCATTCTTGCCTTTCTTTTTATCACCCGTAATGGAGTAAAGCTCCATTGCTCAGCTATATACTGAGTGCACAATTCTAAACATATGCTTATATGATAATTCATGTTTTAAGACATCAAAACACATCAAACTAGTCTCTGGTGAGAGTGGTACGTTTCCATCCAGTAAATAAGATTGATGCCGTGGAAGGCCTTCATCTTCCACGCACCCTGTGCCCTGGCTGGGCCTTCCTCCAAACCAGGCACAACAACTATCGATATCACTATCCTCAAACTTTGAGGAGCTTTTCCCGAATTGAATAGCACTAAACCCCCCTTGGACCCACATAGACACATAACATGCTCATATGATCATATATACGTGCTTTTGTAGTAGTTTCACGTGCATAATTAACGGGCCTACTTAATACATGAATTTTGTCCATATCCAAAATATCAAGTCGAATATCAAAAACATGTAATTTTCTATAATTCATAGGCTTGGAATTCATACCTCGTGCGATCGCCCTATAATTTTGAAGGATTAACTAGAGGCCCGATTAAACGTCGGACCTCCGATTATACGCAATTCCTATAAGTTATACTTGGTTTCCCCCAAAATTCCTAGAATTAGATTTTTGAAAAACTAAGTCAAACAAGTCCTAAGAGGTATCAAAACGAAGCTCTTACCTCGAGTAATTCGAATATGAAATATAGATGAAAACTGACGATCGAAAGTTCGTCCTTTGGCGTCGTGAAGTTCAAAACCAAAAATCTCCCTTTTCTCTCTCTCTTGGTTTTTAAGATATTTTGAAAATATCTCAACCACATCGATATATAGACACAACTCTTAAAAATTATGTTTACCTCCCCACGAGTTCTCAAATCTTTTAATTATCCTTTGAAACATGGCACACGTCCAATTAATTACTTCACGAGTGTAAACTATAAATTATAAAAGTTTTCGCTTAAGTTTCGTTTGTCACCATAATTATGTTCGAAAACTAATTTTCGTGAAATTTCTAGATAACCTACCTTTTATGTAACGCATCCCATTGATTATCGCTAAAACCATCAAGATGATCCTATACAAGATTAAAACTATTAGAAATTATACTACACAAGTAATTTCACTATTCACATATACCAGATATTTCAAATAACATTTGAATCATATAAATATTATTTACTCATATCAATGCATTATGATATACCATATTCCCGTGTCCTCAATTAACACTCCACGTTGACCCATAGTCAACCTCAACTCAATTATTAATCAACATTAATAATTCTCAAAACTAACTATGCATTTAAAACAAATATATTTTTTTTCGGGACGAGTGTGACAAAAATGGCCTTATGAGTTAAAGAAATGTAGCTTGGGTTTTAGCTTGAACGAGTTTTATTTTAGGAGGTTGTGGCTGAAGACATCTGCCCCCCCTCTAAAAAAAAAAAAATTTGTCATTTCCTTTTATTGTGTCATATGCTCAATTTCTTTTTCTTTTTCTTTTTATTTATTTACTTGTTTTATATGTAAAACAAAAAAAAATACAAGATAATTAAGGTTAAAAGATGAACAAAACTTAATTGAAGGTTTTTTTTGAAAAAAAAAAATGAACAAAGCTATTAACATGCCAGGTTTGACTGGGTGGTAAAAAATGAGTATGCTTGTATGTTAAATTAATTGAGTAGATAAGATATTTTACTGGGTAAAAGATTATAAAAATGAAGAACCAAAGTTTAAAATGATGAACTCGTTTATTGAATAATGTTATGCTCTCAAAATTTACATCTTAAATATTGTGGTAGTGGGATAAGTACTAAATTTTGATTGGAATATGTTGAAGTGACCACACAGTGATTTATTGTCACATCATTTAGGATTTAGGAAGCATAATATTACTCTTATTTATTTATTTTTTAAAAAAATTAAGAAATTCAATTTTAAAATAAAATATTTTGTAAAAACCCACGAGGGGCGGTTTGTGAAAATATGCTAAACTTTAAAGTGGGTCACCGACCAATTGAGAGTAAAAAAGTCATTCAACTATTTTTGTTAATAGTGTTAAGTCGAATAGTCTGACTGAAAGGGTCAGTGTCATGTTAAAAACTTCACATTTAGGTTTGTGAAAAAGCGATAAATCTCGGGAAAATATCAATGTAATTTATCCTACATATAAATAGTGGCGTAGCTCACCATTTATATGTATATGTGAGCGAAAGTTTCTTCCACTTATTCCTGTAGTTACAATTTTTGGGAGGTGATTTTGGTGGTAGTTATAATTTTTTTTTTCTTATCTTGTTATAATCTTTTTTTCATTCGGGTTGTAATATTTTCTTATCATGATACAATTTTTTTTATGACAATTTTTACTTATGATGGTTACAAAATTACAAAATTGCCATTTTTTTTCATAAGTTACAATTTTTCATCATTAAGTTACAATTTCTCACACTAATTTTTCCCTCATTTGTCTTTTTCTCTTGCGCACATGGTGCGGTCAAATCACCATGCGCACACCTAAGATTTTTCCTAAAAAAAAAAAAAAAAGGTGAGGAGGACAGTTCTAAGGCCATGTCAAATAGGAATCGATTTTTTTTATATGAAGTACAATGTACTGAGTGTCAGAAGTGTTTGCTTGTAATCACATGGGGCTGATAAAATGGAGTAATTTGTGATGTACCCAAACAAAGGGACGAAAATTAGGAGGTCCATCATTTCACTTCGCAGGCTTTGACGATTATTGAATTGAGTGCACTTTTGCTGACTTATGTTTTGGATCATTAATGTTCATCATCTTTTTTAATATCGGAAAAATTAAAAATCAGTTCATAATTTATGAACAATTTAAAAGTCAATCAAGTACTTTTTAAAAAATAATTTTTTTTTGATTTAAGTGTATAAATTAAAAATCAATTAACTATTTTTTTAAAATATTTAAATTACCCCTCTCTCTCTTCCTTTGGTCTCTTCTCTCTGCTCACATGACCACCAACACCAACACCACCACCACCTGCCGCCGACGTCGCCGCCACCACCACTACCCTTAAAGGGCCACCACCACCACTACTAAACCCAACCCAAACCCCACCACCACCATCCACCACTACCACCACCAAACCCCAACCTCTCTCTCCTTACATGGCTACCAACTCCACCACCTGCCGCCACCACTACCACCACCAAACTCCAATCCCTTTCTTTGTTCTCCTCTCTCTTTCTCTCTCTCTCTCTCTAGTAGGAAGAAAAAGCCATAGACGGCCATCACCACCATTGACCCCCACCATTGTAGGGAAAAAAAAGTTGCAGGTTTTGGAGCAACTGGCCAAACATAAGGAGTAACTCACCAAACGTTATTGGGAGCAACTATCCAAATGTAAGGAGCAACTCACCAAACAGTATTGGGAGCAACTTTTCAAACTTAAGTAGCAAGTCTCCAAACGTAAGGAACAACTGTCCAAACGGTTTGGGGAGTTGGTCCCAATGCAGTTTGGTTAGTTCTTCCCAATGCCGTTTGGTTAGTTGTTCCCAATGCCGTTTGGTGAGTTGCTCCCGATAACGTTTGGTGAGTTGCTCCTTACATTTAGTGAGTTGCTCCTTACGTTTGAAAAGTTGCTCTCGATACTGTGTGGTGAGTTGCTCCTTACGTTTGGACAGTTACTCCTAATACCGTTTGGTGAGTTGCTCCTTATGTTTGGCCAGTTACTCCAAAACCTGCAACTTTTTTTTTTTCCTATAATGGCGGCGGTCAATGGTGACGGTGGCCGTCTATGCCTTTCTCTTCCTCCTAGAGAGAGAGAGAGAGAGAAAGAGGTTGGGGTTTGGTGGTGGTGGTGGTCCTTTGAGGGTGGTGGTGGGGTTTGGGTTTGAGTTTGGTGGTGGTGGTGGTGGCCCTTTAAGGGTAGTGGTACTGGTGGTGGCAGCGACAGGTGGTGGTGGTGGTAGTGGTGGCGGCGGCAAGTGGTGGTGGAGTTGGTGGCCATGTGAGGAAAGATGAGAGATCAAAGAGAGAGAGAGAGAGAGAGAGAGAGAGAAAGGGGGGGGGGGGGGGGGGGGGGGGTTGGGGTTTGGTAGTGGTGGTGGTGGGTGCCCTTTGAGGGTGGTGGTGGCGGCAGGTGGTGGTGGTGGTGGTGGTAGTGGTTGCCCTTTGAGGGTGGAAGTGGTAGTGGTGGCAGCGGCAGGTGGCGGTGGTGGGCTGGTGAGAAGAGAGAGAAGGGATCAAAGAGGGAGGGCAATTTTGACATTTTATACATAACTTGATGTGTTTTTAATTTTTAAAAAGCACATGACTGACTTTTAAATTATCAACAAATTGTTGACTGATTTTTAATTCTCCCTTTAATATAGTGGGATATAATATTTTATACTTCGTCCTTTTTTTTAGTCCACCTTTGGGAACTCAATTTATTAAGAGGACAAAAAGAATCTACATCTACTTTTCACAATTGCCCATAATTATTATAATAACTTTTTTAGTTTTGTCTTGGTGTAGATTTCAACGAAGGGTAGTTTTGGAAAGTAAGTAAAAATTGTATACCGAATTAGGAAAGTGGACACAAAATAGAATATAAGGCTCAAAAAAAGGGGACGGAGGAAGTACCATTAATTAATTTTTATTTAATTTTGGGTCTCACTGCATTAGCCAATGAGAGAGGAGGGTGAGCAATGGTGAACCAAAAAATGGGGGAACAAAAATGTATTATATTAAATTATATGTTTGAGTGCATTTTTACTCACCCATTATTCACTCACCAATAATTTTCTAACACATGTTCCATTCATGTCCTATTTAGTACTCCCTCTGTCCCATTTTATGTGTCCATCTTTCCTTTTTGGATGTCCCAAATTATTGTCCACTTTCTTAAATTAGTATATAAATTTTACTTAGTTGCCCCAACTACCCTTCCTTGCAATCAACACCAAAATAAAAATAATAATAAATAAATAATAATAATAAAAAAGTGCAATGATTATGGGCAATTATAGAAAGTAGGTGTAAATTCTTTTTATCCTCTTAAATAGTTGGATTCTCCAAGATGGACACATAAAATGAGACGGAGGTAGTAATTTTGTTGATAAAATATGAGCAAAATGGTAATAAAAATAGACATGTGATAGAAAATTATTGGTGAATGAGTAAAAATGCACTGTATGTATTTTCAATTTGTTGGTGCATCACAAATTTATAAGTGTGACACCTCAGCATCCATTCTGCATATTAATTGGTGCAACCAACCTAGTAGTGCCATGTTATTTATTTTTTATTTTTTTATTTTTTAATACTTACCTGGATGCACGCACGCACGCACGCACACATACAACTCAAATCCAAGTAAGTGTCCAAGAATTTTACAAATTGAGGAACAAGAGGGCAATTCTACAAGAGTAAAGATTTGGGCACACACACTCCGCAGTTTCTCACTGATGTTAGTGTGACTTATTTGTGCAGTGTTTGTGCCCAAATCTTTACTCATTCTACAATAAACAAGGATAGAAAAATTCTCTCCCCACTCCCCATAGGAAGATTCAAACCCCTCTCCTCCCCTCCCCCCCTCCCACCCCACCAAAATGGAAAGAAGATGATACCACTAGGCTAAAGTGCCCTTGGTATTAGTGTCATGTTGATTTATACGCCCAAGTACATCGCCTTGGGGAGCACTAGTATTATTCATGAAGAAGAATGACGGAACACTCCGGCTGTGTATCGATTACGAAGAATTGAACATGAGTCAACGCAGATGAATGGAGTTGATTAAAGATTATGACTTCACATTAGAATACCATCCTGATAAAGCTAATGTGGTCGCTGATGCTTTGAGTCGGCAAACCAGGAAAACAGTTGCCTCCATGATGATTAGAGAATGACGGGCATTAGAGACATTGACTGAGTTCTATGTACAAAATATTGAGGAAGGAAAAGGGCAACTTTTTGGATGTCTTATCCTACGGCCTACTCTTATTGACCGCATTATTGTTGCACAGAAAGAGGATGAGAAGTTTCGGGCGTGGTTTGTTAAGATGTCAGAGAAATACATGATCGAATGGAAAGTGGGGAATGGTGGAGGATACAGATGTAGAGAGAGATTATGTGTACCAGATAGTGAAAACTTGAGAAAGGATATTCTGGAAGAAGCACATAAGACGAGCTTTACAGTTCACCCAGGGGGAAAAATGTACAAGGACTTGAAAAGAAATTTCTGGTGGGAAGGTGTGAAGAAGGACGTAGCCGAATTCGTATCCAAGTGTTTAACGTGTCAACAAGTCAAAGCCGAACATCAGAGACCCTTGGGATTGTTACAACCCTTACATGTTCCAAGTTGGAAGTGGGAGCACATTACCATGGATTTTGTAGTTGGATTACCCCGGTCATAGCGGAATCATGACGCCATTTGGGTAATTGTGGATCGATTAACGAAGTTTGCTCATTTTATTACCTATAGTATGACGTACTCGGTTGAAAAGATGAGCCAGATGTACATATAAAAAGTTTTGCGACTTCACGGTGCACCTATGTCGATTGTGTCAGACCGTGACGCACGTTTCACTTCTGGATTCTGGAAAAGTCTGCAAGAAGCTATGGGGACCTCACTCAAAATGAGTACTGCTTTTCACCCCCAGACAAACGAAAAAACTAAGCGTGTTAATCAAATCATGGGAGATATGCTTAGGGCTTGTGTTATCGATTTTGAAGAATCACGGGAGACATACTTGCCTTTGGTTGAATTTACCTATAACAACAGTTATCACATGCGTATCGGGATGACTCCATTCGAAGCGTTGCACAGACGACCATGTCGTTCTCCATTATGTTGGGCAGAGGTCAGAGACACAGAGTTGTTGGGACCAGGTTTGGCTAGAGATACCAACGAGAAGATTTCCCTGGTCAAAGAAAGAATGAAACCGCATAGAGCAGATATAAGAGTTATGCTGATCGACTTCGAAAGGATTTGGAATTCAATGTCGAGGATCACGTACTTCTTAAGGTTTCACCAACTCGAGAAGTGGTACGCTTTGGTCTTAAGAGAGGGAAGTTAGCCCCGCGTTTCATCGGACCGTTCAAGATTTTGGATCGTGTCGGTAAAGTGGCTTATCGACTCGCACTGTCACCAAAGATGTCTGGGGTTCACAATGTATTCCATGTTAGCATGCTGAAAAAGTACTGTCACACCCCAATCCACCCCCGATGGATTAGGACACGTGTAACAAGAGTAACCGCACCCAAAACACACACTAATTAGAAAGAAAATGTGAATAAACAACTTTAAAGAACTCTATTGTGACAAAATAGCCCCCAAGGGCAAAATGGTCATTCATAAAGTATGTAAAATTTTTATACCAAAAGTTAGATTTTTTAGTCCTGGTTCCAACGCAACAAACGGCGCGCGAATCCGAGTTTTCTAGAAAAAGTTATGCACGTTTCCGTAAAAGCGGACGTGCTGTGAAAAATTACAAGCGGATCGATCCCTTCATAAATGTCGGATCGATCCATTTATATGAGTCTCTCGCAGAATGTTCCCTTAAAAGGGCGGGTCGATCCCTTCATAAATCGCGGATCGATCCCTTCACAATTCTGCTGCTAAATTTTTTTGCTGTCAAAACAAGTTTTAACTTACCAAAGCACAATCAAATCACATGGAAACTTTATGAAACTTTGGGAAATCAATTCCAACACATTTCTAAACATGTTTAAACTTAAGTCAAGCTTGGATCACACAAACACATTCACAATTTGATCAAATCAATCATAAACTCATTTCCTTTGATCCAAAACAAACTTTTCAACTTTGAAACTCAATTCTCATCCAAAGTACTTGGGATTCATTGGGAATCAACTCAAACTACAACCAACACCATTTACACAACCAAACTTGTCCACGACGCTTGCAACACATCCGAACATGCCGAGATGGTCTTAATTACTAACTTGCACCATTTGAGCAAAACAAAAGAGATTATACATAGGTTCTACTTTTCACTTCCAAATACATAGTTATGATCCAAATTCATTCCCAACAACCCAAATATGAACATCAACATAAAAGAAACCATAATTACACCATTTTACAAGTTCAAAAGAAGTTCTCAAGCATGAGGCTCAAATCTCTCCCATCTCTCCCATCCACAAGTCAAGACTTCAAGCCTCAAGTCGAGGACCTCAAGCCACTAGTTACACCGTAATATAAGTTTAAAACGTATCTACAAGTTCCAAAACCCTTCTCCCCTTTTCCCCCGAGCACGTCACTTTCTCTCCGGGTATTGCTCCGTACCTGCGGTGGTTGTTAAATACCACAACAGAAAATAGGAAAACGGTTTTCTTAAGCAATTTGCTTAGTGAGCATTCTAAACATGACTGAATGTTTAACATGTGCAATGCAACAATAAACATATAAATCACATTTGTGATCGCCGAGTCATCGGTTCAATGATTCATTCAGACCCGAAGACCTCCCTTGGTCCCGTGGCCACTTCTATTCCTTGGACTTCTGTCTTTCTCGGATTCTTCCTCTTCACCACCCTTATTCTCATAACTAATGAATCATTGTCCCGGGCTCATTGAATACCATATAGACATATAAGCATGTAGGCACATATTCATAGCAACTTTTCATACAATTGACATGAAACCATAATTTCAAGAATTTCATATCTTCAAAGCATAATTTCAACAACCCAATATAATTAAGGAATATGGAACATCTTAAACCACAATCATTTTTAGGCTAGAAAACTCACCTTATTCACAGATTTTACCCAAATTAAGCCAAATTATGCAGAATTTCCCCAAATTGAAGCTCAATTCCTACACCACAATGAATCCTACAAGAATTCGGTAGACGAAGTCTCACCGTTAAGTATGAACTACCAAAATCCAGCGAATTAAACATAAATTAAGGGTATGGAAATGTCCGTCTCACCTCCACGAGTCCGAAAGTGGTCTCGGATCGTAAATCCGACAAACGGCGGCGACGGAACGGCGAGATTTCGACGTCGGTGACGATTCCGTCTTCTCTCCCGGTGAGCTCTCTCTCTATTTTTGTTTTAATTTCTGTGGATTTTTGGAGACAAAGCTCCTCCCTATGACACATAGCAACTCATGCATTGAGTTGTCATCATGTTTTGGTTTTTCTTCCAATTACACCCCCAGAACTTTCTAAGTTCTTATTATGAAATCCCCCGCACATTCCATTAACTACCCAATTATTTAATGAGTGTTTGTCTAAGTCCCGCATGGGTCCCAACGTGGGTCCCACATATTTTTGTGAAATTGCTATCGCACCTACAAATTTTAAATCTGTTTCATTTATACCCTTATAACACTAAATACTACACATAAATCAACATGTAATATGAAAGCATATAAGCAAATATTCATGTAGCCACATAAAATGCATTTAATCATTTAAAATGCAAATTACCAATTTACCCTTCGCTGGGTTTCATTTCCATACCTGTCCCACCTCACTGGGGACTTTTCCAACTAGTGTCCCTCTCTGAACACTTTTTACATGGGCGAGTCCAAGCCTCCCCTTAATCCGTTTATACACTAATTATACTAATTAATGCATATTAACATAATAATTAACCCGTTCTCCGGGTACGGGTGTTACAAGTACATACGAGATCCCTCACAAGTGGTTAGTTTCGAAGATATTGAGACAAGTCATAATGTTTCCTATAAGGAGAGGCCCTTGAAAATTCTGGATCAGAGTACCAAGAATTTGAGGAATAAGGATATCCCGTTGGTGAAGATTCAGTGGAATCACCATGATGAGATGAAGCCTCGTGGGAAGTCGAAGCTAATATGAGGAAGAAGTATCCGAAGTTATTTTGAGACTAGTTAGTCTAGATTTCGGGGGCGAAATCCTATTTAAGAGGGGAAGGATATCACAACCTGTATTTTCTTTGCTTATTAATTGTAATTTCCATATTTTAAGTTGCATTATTCATAGTACTTACTTTTATTTTATTAGAAATTCTTTAATAATTTTTTTAATTTCAGGAATACCTGTGTCATGTTTTAATAACTGATTATTTTCATAAGGCCGGTAATACCTGAGATGAATTTCAAATCTGTATTTTTAAAGCGGTGAAAATGTTTACTTTTGACTCAAACTGTATTTTTATTAAACCAGAAAGATATTTCTTGCGTTAATATAAACTTCCCAAACGTTGTTCTTGTATCAATCCCTGTGGACTCGACACCCTACTTCCAACATACTACGTTTTTAATAGGGTAAAATAAAAACTTGATTTTGACACCATCAAAATGGCGCCATTGCCGGGAATTGGCGACAACGTTAAGTTGTTTAGTTTCTAATTATATGCGCTTTTGCATTTGATCTTTTTATTTTGTCTTTGTTTTGAAGGATTAGCTACTCTTGAATTGCTAAACCTCCATCTAGGATGTTGATGACACATTAGCCTCGCATGGGGAAGGTACTAGTATCTCCTTTGGTTGTTGTTCTTTAAATTTTTGGCATATGTAATTGATTTTTGTGATTTCTTACATAGCTGTGCTTAATAGAAGTGGTGTATTATTGCACATGAGTCATTCTAAGAGAAGTTGACTTGTCTATCATGTAGCTTAGTTAATGTAGGGTGGATGTGTCATTCTAATCAAATGTGTTGCATAGTGTAGTAATTTACCACTTACTTGTTATTGTGATAGTTATGCTTTGCGTTAAGATGCTTGACTCACATCCAAAAGAATGTGATGTGTTCCATCATGTAGTTTAGTTAATGTAATTTAGTTGTAGGGTGGGCAAATCATGTTAATCAAAGTAGAGTTATAGTATAGTAATGCAAAGTTTGATTGTTTTGCCAAACTTTCTAGAACACTTCTTTTAAAAGAATATTATTTCTCTTTTGCATGTTGGGCTAGTGGTAGAATCAACATTCTAACCTTCAAATTCATCCGCATCATCTCATTATCATTCCATTTTTATTTCTTTTGTGTTTTGGTTTTTCTTTTTTATTTTCTTCTTTTATTTGCTTGATGTGCTCTGTAGTGATTCATGTGCAGGAATATCATTTTTGTGCTTATTGGAGATCGCTCCTTTTGTTGGTGATATCACTCTATCCCTACTCATTTTTCTCCTTGTTTCGAACCATTTGCATTAGGGACAATGCAATGTTCTAGTTGGGGGGTGTGGGATATTCACCCATCATATTGATGTTCCATTTTTTTCTTGCCATTAATTCTCCAAGCATGTTTTGGTTGTTAATAAAAGAATAGATGATTAAAAAAAATTTAAATTTAAATTAAAAAATAGTTTCTAATGATTTTAGTATAGTTGCCTCGTTCTAATGCCGAGCGATGACGCTTGTCTTAAGTTTTCATTCGATATTGGCATGCATAACTTGTTGAATCCCATTAGTTCTATAACTATCTTGATTATAGTAAATTTCATGAAGTTCAAATCTTGGATTATCGAGCACGTTGTATGACTACTTGTGTTAGGATGATGTTTATTGCAATTATTACCTGAAAATTGTTTAAAACATTTGTGGAGACTTTACCCTTGTGAGCTTTAGATCCTTTTCTCCCTTGTTGAGTGTTACATACTTCAATTCTCTCTTTTTGAAAAACATACATAAGTCGTAGATAATCTCATCTTCTTGCTTTGATTGTTCATTAGACGAATCTTTTTGTGGAATGCAAAACTCTTGATTGCCTGTCATTGTAGTGGAGAACTAAGAATCACATTGTCCGAGAAAATGATTTTAGGTCCTTCCTTTTACCATTTCTAGCCTCAACCACACATACCCTTCCTTTACTTAACCATACATCTTCCGTATCCGTGTTTGAATTACATTTTGGGATGTCTTTGTATGAATCGTGTTTGTAAAGTGCAAAAGAGATTGAGTCGTGTGGTTGTGAGAGTATAAAGAAAAAGTAAAGAAAAGAAGCTATATATATATATATGTAAAGTAAAGAATTAAAAAAAAAAAGAAAAAAAAGAAAAAAAAAAAGAGCTTCATAGACAATTGTACTTCTCTTTTTGAGCTTCAAAGAAATATTTGTGGATGATTCATCTCTTGTGGTCATTTGTATCCATACTTTCCAATAAATCCCAAGTTTGTACACAAACATCTCACTTCATTTCCCCTTGTTCTTCACCTAACATCACTTTCCCACTCTACAACCTCCTCAAGGTCTTAATTGATCCTCAAGTTGTGTGATTCAGAGTTTGAAACGGATGTGACAAGTAGTTAGAGTTATTCCACATCCTCTAGTGAATAGTATCTTTCATGAGATTAATTTTTACTCATTTTTCACGCTTACATTTTTCATTATTGGCATGTGCGTGGCTTTGATATCCATTTCCATTACTCTTTTTGCTCGCATGCCCCGAGTGTATTACCCATTCCAAGTGATTCTTTTTTAGAGTGTAATACCTGTGAGAATTGAGTTGAAGCGCATTTTGAACGAAATTTGGATTATGAAAGCATTGCCATCTTCTTGATAGTTGTAGTTATGCACTTCACACCACACACGCATCCAAGATTGAGCTTAATGAAGTTTATCTAATAATCCTGATAGTTTGAGAACTTTTTGGATTTGCGTATCATGTGCTAAAATCTTTTGAAAATTTTTGGGACTATGTTGAGTGTCAGCGTTAGATAGTGGGCAACTATCTTGAGGAAAAAAAGAGTTTGTGGGTATCATTCCAAGAACCCTCCGGAGACAATACTCTGCCTCTATGAGTAACCTAGAGGTTTAACGGCTTATTGCATACGCTCAATGCAATCGTGTTCCCCACGAAAACGGTTTATCTTTCATTTTAAATAAATTGTTGTGCAAGGTTATTCTTAAATCTCTTGATATTTAGCTTTGTTGCTAAGAAACTAGCAACATGCTAGTTGGGGGGTGTGATTCGTGTCCAATATTGCATTTTTAACTTCATGATTTTTCGCTTAGTGGACACGAATCGTTACTTAAACCGGAGATTTAATGGATAAATTATGCTTTTGATTGTTCTTGTTGTTACTTTCGTTGAGCTAATAAAGATCTCTTTCTTGTAGGTTATGCAATCTTGGGTGAAGTGAAGCCTAACCCTTGTAGTATTCATGTAGTAAAAAGGGGAAAAGAAGAGATTTCAGGAAGGGTGGATCGATCAGTACTTTTGAGGGGATCGATCCGTGTGTTTCTTAAGGAATTACTATCAGTTTCCAAAAGAGCGGATCGATCCGCCATTGAGAAGGGATCGATCCGCGATCTTCCTGTGACATTCTACGACAATGAGCCCGAAATGGATCGATTCGGCTAGAAGAGCAGATCGATCTGCGTCTTCTCGAGAAACCAGTAATTGCCCAGATGAAAGGCGGATCGATCCGACGTTGTAAAGGGATCGATCCGCGCTTGCTGCATTCTCCCTCTTTTTATTACAAGTTTGCCATTGTGTGGGTTTTGTATAAATAGAAAGAGACAGGGTTTTTGTAGAGATATATATTATCTTTTGGTGTTTTTCTCCTGACATTCTTCTTCTTCTTCTTCTCTCATTTTTGGGAACTCACTTGGGTTCCCTTCCATTTCTTCTTCATTTGTATAAACTTGAAGCTTAGATTAAAGTTTTAATGGCTAGGTATATTTTCTATCTCTTCTCTTGTGATGATATTGCTATGCTTTCTATTATTAGTTAGATTTACTTAGGTTGTGGATCATGAGCTCTTGGATTTAATGTTGTAGCATTTCTAGGGTTCATTTGTGTAGGATTCAAAATTAAGGGCTTCATCTTATTTGTATTGCATTTTTTATTGTCAAAACTTAGACTTTGAATCCTACCCTATGTATTTCATATGGAATATTATGTACCTAGTGTTTTGCACTCTATGTGTTTGATAAATGTTGTGTGTGGGATTTAAAACTTGGGGTCTTCATCTTTGATGTCAAGCATCTTTGATTGTTAAAACTCTTGGATTTTAAATACTATCTTTTAAAGGCTTCATAGGTGATTTGTCCACCAAGTAGATTAGCTAGTGTAGGGTGGAAAAATCATTCGGATTAGAAGCCATAGAGGCTTCATCTTGTATGTCATGCATCCTTGATAGTCAAACATTAGCTTCAAATCCGTTTCTATGGAAATCTCAAAGCTTCCTTCATCTTCACATAGATGCACTCCTTGTGTTTGATAATATGTCACAATGAAGTGTTACCTTAGAATGTGCTTGAAACACTAGTCCATTTCATCTTGTTGTGACCCAAGATGGGGGGAATGATCCCAACCTATTGATTTTTAGATTAGTATTTATTTATCCTTTTCTCTTCCAAAACCAAACAAAAAGCCGCAAGACGCAAAGTCATTTATATTCCTTTTTATCATCTTTTCTTACTTCTTTCTTTTGAGCATTTTAATTAGCTACTAAACTTCCCAAACGTTGTTCTTGTGTCAATCCCCGTGGACTCGACACCCTACTTCCAACATACTACGTTTTTAATAGGGTTAAATAAAAATTTGATTTTGACACCATCAATATCATTAATTGATTATCCAAGATGGATTAACAAAAATTAATGATCACATAGTTAAAATTAGAGAGGCAGTGGTCTTTTGTTGTTCAACGCCTAGACGTTACAAGTATTTTATGGTGTTTGTAAACAAAATCGTCTTAATCCAAAGAAATTGCAAACTAATATTAAAACTCGTTAGAATTCTACTTATCTTATGATAGATTTTTGTAAAAAGTATAGTGGTATTATTACTCAATTTGTTAATGTTAATTATCCTTTACTAAACTTGACTTCATACGATTGAGATATGGCATTAGACTTTCATGGATTTTTAGAAGTATTTTACAATGCTACAAATAAACTTTCTGGTATTTACTATTCTATTTATTATTTAGTTCTTATGGAATTATATTATATGGCTCATACATTTCATAGTTATAAACAAAAAATGACATTTTTATTAATATTTGTGAGAAAATGGAAAAAAAAAGTTTAAAAAATATTGGTCTAACATTCCACTTTTATTTTACTTATCTGCAATCTTGGATCCTATAATCAATTTTGATGGTGTTTGTGAAATGGTTAAACAAATATCTTAATTGATGCAAGGACCAGAAGGTGAGCCTGGTCCAGAAATAACTACTTTTGAAATGGAAAATACTTTGGAATCATTATTTCGTATTTACTATGAAAAATCTACAAATAAAGAAAGTGCTACTTCTTCTTCTACTTCTAATATTGAGTTAAGTTTGGGAGTGTTAAGTGGTTCCTGGGCAAGCCAGTTTCTCAGTTGAAAGAAACAAAAGGGTGTTAGTCAATCATTCGTAAGTAGTTCTAACGTTTGGTGAATTAAATAAGTATCGAGAAATCGAGTGGGAAAGCCGATTAACTAACAAGGAAATGGTCGATTTAAATCTTTTGACATAGTGGAAAGAACATGTAAGAGCTTTCCCTATTCTTACCATTATGGCTCGTGATCTACTAACTCCTTTGGCTTCCACAGTTGCATCAGAGTCTGCATTTAGTGTAGGTAGAAGGGTGCTAGAAGAAAGGAGGAGCATATTGTCTCCTGATATGCTTGACTGCTTTATGTGCTTAAATGATTGGGACTGTGCACAATATCGAACTCAAAATCGCCAAGATCCTATTCTTGAAGGCTTCGCAAATTTGGAAGTCATTGAAGAAAATTGAAGAATAAAGAATTGAAAAATGAATATGAAGAGTTGAAGATCATTCAGTTCCAAACAAATGTAATACTCCTGGACCGCATGAATATAAACTGTGAACGGCTTTAAAAAAAAAAAATCAATTTTGTAAAATGTAATCTTTACTTTTTATTATACAAATTGATGATAAGTCACCTTTATTTTTCATTAGACTATAATATTTAAATATCAAATACTAGTAATATGTAATCTCTTTAATTTCTATTGAATAATAAAATCTTTATCTTTTATTTTGTTAAATAAACTTTTTTTTAGTAATCACTAATCATTAATGAATAAACTATACATATAAAAAAAACTTAAAACTTAACTTCCCAAACATTAAACTTTAAACTTGAAGTCTTAAACTTCCTAAGTCCCAACCATTAAAAAAGAGTTAAAACTCCCCCCAATTCCCAAATGGCAAACTTGAAACAATTTAAAATTTTAAACTTTAAGGGTTAAAATTTCCCCCCAAAACCCCGGCCCGGCCCATCCACGAACCCGTCCACGAACTCGTCCATGAGCCCGTCCATGAACCCGGGCCTAAACCTGGCCCGCTCCGGGGGCGGACACCCCCACTCCCTTCTCAAGCCCGGCCCGCCCCATTTGACACCACTAGATTAACCAAGTTTGTTTGAATGATTTTTTTGCTTGCCCAACCCTTAAAATCACCCATATATATATAGTTTTTCAACATATATGACCGTTGGGGGTATTTGTGGGGGTGCAAAAGTAAATTTTAAAATATTTAGAAAACTAGTTGTTATGTTGTTCTGGGCAATCTAGTCGACTGTATAAGCAATCCAGTTGACTGGAAAAAGTATAACAGTAGCTACCTTTCAAAAACACAAAATAGTCAACTTTTTTACCATCCAGTTGACTGAATTTACAATCCAGTCGACTGAAATATTTATAGTTTAGTCGACTATTTTTGGCAGACTTACAGCCCTATACTAAAATGGCTATAACTCCTACAAAACTCGAATTTGCGATCTGTTTGAAGATTCGAAAACTAGATTCAAATACCTTTTCAACCATATAAAACTCAACATCTAGTTCCTTACCAAATTAGATTAAGTTTGCCTTTAAAGATGGCCCATTTGCAAAGGGTACTTGATTTTGACTTAGCTACTTGAAAACTTTTGTGAAATAAATTTAATTGAGTGGTCTAAGTATGTTTAGGTCCAACTAATGTTGCTTGAGCCCATATGAGTGATTGATCAAAATGCTTTACAATTGAATCCTAGTCTTCAACCAAGGATGAAAAATCTTCAAGCCTTCAAGCTTGATCCTTGTTGAGCTCAATCACTCTTGGGCTTCAACATATGCTATCTCATGAAATCAAACAAAGTTAGAACATTTAAAGAACATAATTCAAGAGATTAGCACAATGAAAATGACTTGATAATAGTTTGGAATAGAACGACTAAGAACATGCTATTATCAATAGATTTGTCATCATCTAAACAAACATAAATAATGCCTTAAAGAAATTCAAGGCTAACAAAAATCAATATCAAAAGTATTGTTCGTATATATATATATCAAAAGATGTACCACATAGTACACACTAGTCAAACAGTGTACCACATGGGACATAGGCTAAAACAGTACTAAGGTCAGCTATTTACAATACTACTACTACTAGTAATATCTATACAAAGCTATGGTCAAATAGCTATCTCTTAAGCTCCCAAAAATCATGCAGACAACATGTCCTGATATATAATTAACAAAATCTAAACCCTCTCCAGATCTTGACTCAAAAGTCGTCAGCATCTGATCCTGCTGGTGATGCCTCGTCCTCTGAAACAATATCCGTCTCCTCAAAGGGATGACCCTCAACCGGTGCGGCGAGATCTCTGACTACCACTCCGATATCCCAATCCTCAACTATCTCTACATCTGTGTCCTCAACCATGTCTGCCATCATCACCTTATTGGCAACGTCGACGGGTATAATAGCAAATCCATCAGCTATATCTAATGCCCCTAATAATGCAGCCTTTTCCATAACAAATCCCGCTGGCTTTCCGACCATCTCAGCTATCCACCCTACTGCCATATCAGCCATGATTGCCATATGCATTATAGGTCCGGCTGGTAACTCAAGCATAACGGGTACCTCCAGCACAACTACCTTCTGTCAGGATCATCCTGCTCTACTATCTCCATAATCACGTATCCCTCTACCACTGCATCATCCTCAACAACCACTGTATCTGCCTCAATGGCCTCGGGGTCCTTTACTGGATCCTCTAGCTCTGGCTCCTCATAAGGAACATACTCTGGCTCCTCCGGGTCATTTTCTGGCTCATCATCATCGTCATCATCTGCAGGCTCCTCCTCTGTTGGGTCCTCATCGTCCCCATCCTCTGGCTCTGGGTCCTCCTCACCCTGAATTAGCTCAGGCTCCAGAACTAGTACGTTAGGTACCGATAATGGTGGCGCTATCAGTGTTGGTGCAGCTGTAGGCTCTGGCGGAACAAGCCTGACTATAATAGCTCCCAACTCAATCTTGTCGACCTTTGGCTTACTCTGAATCAATTTAGGCATCTCCTGACATATGGCTGCTAGGGTTATAGCGTAGTAACACACATTCATGCATATCTTTGTTAGGTGTGTCGTGCCCACAACATAGAGAGAAGTCCACATCTTCTCCTTCCAAATAACGACTAGATATCTGGCAAATATGGCTCTGGTATATCTCTAGTAGGCTGGTTCTACTATATCGCCATGAATAATATGTCCGCCAAAAGAATCATACATAAATAGGTAAAACTCTAAATCCTTGTTATCCTTCAAAAGAAACTATCTATCGTCAGGAGGACAAACTTATCTTAAACTTATATCTCATCTCAGGTATCTTAAATACTAGGACCAGATGATGTGGAATCATTAGTGAACGAAAGTATCCAACCTAGAGCTCTGATACCAAAAAAAAATCTGTCACGCCACAGAGCAACAAAAATAGAGAAAAATAAATTTTCTTCTTGGGTCTATAGGTGTAATACCCTATATTTTCAATAAATATTTATGCAGAGAGATTCTATATACTTCCCTTGTTCACATTTGGAATTCTATCTACGATCGATCGAGGATCTTTCAAGCGATCGAGCATTCCCAAAGTTCAAGCGATCGAACCATTTTCGAGTGATCGAAACCTTACTGACATAAATTTAATACGTGGTCCCCATTTCAATCGATCAAACTTTCTTCAATCGATCAACCTGACCGATCTGCTCTCGAGCGATCGAACTTGTAATTATCAGAATTCTAGGTTTTACGCAAAAACAACCACCTGCACCCTCTCCTTTATCTATATATACATTGGTTCGTATGTGTGTGAGGTTCAGAATACTTGATAGTTTGAGAGAGAGAGTTCATGCTTGTGTTATATATAATATATACATATATTATACACTATACACATCCATATATATATATATATCATTATATATACTCTGTAAGAGAGAGAGAGAGAGAGTAACAAAAGAAGAAGAAGAAGAATCAGAAGAAGAGAAACAGAGGCAGAAATGAAGAGAGGAGCAGAGAAGAGAGAGAGAGAGAGAGAGAGAGAGAGAGAGAGAGAGAGAGAGGTCGCCATTAAAACTCAGAAACTCAAAGCTTTGCCAAACGCACCCTACGTAAGTTTTTACTCACTTAGTATTTTTATTATAGTGTTACATAAGCTTTTGATATGTTTAGACATATTAAAACATCCTTAGGACGTCTGTTTCTATGATGTTCAGAATCTACTAGAGACTTCGATCGCTCGAACCTTATTCTTCCTCAATCGATCGAAAGGATTTCAATCAATCGAGACATGCAGAACATGGTTTAGTTCTTTAGTTTATTATATATAAGGTTCGAATACTCATTTCTCGATTCGGACTGCTATTATGCGATTGTGGGTGGATCAGGGATAATGTGACAACAAAGATAAGTATGATTAAGAATAATGGATTAATGTGATGACGTTAGATAGTATGCGGTTCATATATGAGTTTAATATTCGTTCATTTTAATCTGAATAGTCAGGCCACATGGGAATTGTCATGTATCGATAGTAGTACTGAGTTTAAGTAGGTTCGATAAGTTCTAGGAATGGTACGTGGAAAGACTCCTGGTCAAAATATACGTTCACATGCGGTGGATGGTTTATATCCTTAACAAGCAGTGAGCGGGACCTATAGTCCTAAGGTAACCAGATGATCCATGTTATATCTTTAATGAGCGGTGGATGTTTTATATCCTTAACAAACGGTGGATGGGGGACACTGGTATATAGCGATAAGTCGTGGCAATAGATTTGATATGCTGTTGTTCAAAGCGTTGTATCCCTGACATGTGGTGGATGGTTTATATCCTTAACGAGCGGGGAATAGACTGATGTGGTGTCCATGAATGCGGTGGATGGTTTATATCCTTAACAAGCAATGGACAAAATGATGGTATGTCTATATATGTGACACGATTGAGTCTGTTCTTTAGTCAGAGTAGGTTGATTATCGGTCTTGGAATAATCAGACGATAAGGGTTGAGTTGCGTGGGAATACAGAAGAGATATTATTTAGTAGAACTATATCTTAGACACTTTAATAACTTGTTATACGTTATATCATTGATACCCTGTGAGTTTCTATTTCACTCAGCTCTGAGTAAGTTGACGGCCGTTATTGCCTGGACATTCCCCGTCCAAATTTCCCTGTTCCTTGTAATGCAGATAATAGAGCTTACGACGATGGCTACTATCCTGAAGGGAATTATGCAAAGGGTGGCCCCACTGATGCCAGTTACGCTGGAGGAGGATGTTACGCTGATGATTATCCTTAAGCCAGTTGAAGACTGAAGATAGTTATCTAGTTTATATTTAAGCTTTATATTACTGTTGAACTTTGTTAGTTAAAGGGTACTTGGGCATATGTTGTCTCCAGACCTGTTGTGATCATGTAGACCACACTCTGATGATCTATAATAGTTAGAAGTGGCTTATATTTCAGTCGATGTTATAACTGTTCCTGTTGTTTTAGTTGGACTAGTACTGCGTGGTGTGGATAATTAGTGACTTTCACTTGTCATTCCTTGTGGACCCAAAAAGGAAATTTATTTTTCTCTATTTGTGTTACTCTGGGGCGTGATAGGATTTTTTTTTGTACCAGAGCTTTAGGTTGTGATATTTTTGTTCACTAAACGATTCCACAACATCTAGTCCTAGTATCTTAAGATCCTTGAGATGAGATATGAGTTTAAGATAAATTTGTCCTTTTGACGATAGTTAGTTTTCCTTTGCAGGTTAGCATTATGGATCCAGTATTCCATAAGTTTGTTACCGATGCCTATGGAGGACACGTGATCCATGCAGATACAGTGGAGCCAGCTGATCTGGAGTTTTATCATGACCGCATACATCAGACAGCTAGTAGATATCTGAAGGAGGATATTTGGAAGGCTCTTTACGTGACTAGGAAGACCCACCTTATAGAGATGCGTATGGATGCTTACTATTCAGCGAGGATTGGCAGAGATATTTACTAGGAGATTTTATGTTTGATCCAGAGTAAGCTGGAGATGGACGCTATTGAGCTTCGAGTGGTTCTTGGAGGACCTGTTGAGGTAGTACCTACAGTAGCACCACCATTACCAGTATCTGAGGTACCCATTCTAGAGCTACAGGAGCAGCCTAAGGAGCCAGAATCACCAGAGGTCGAGCCAATAGTGGATCATGAGCCAGAGGAAGATCCCGCAGGGGATGTCGAGCCAGTCGAGGATGATGAGGAGCCAGAGGAGGATCCGAAAGAGGACCCAGAGCTAGTTTGATCAGGATATCATAGCTGGATAGGATGACATAGGAGTAGTAGGAGATGAGGGTATAGATCATGTTGCAGTCGAGCCAGAGGAGATTATAGTACCAGAGATACTCGTTGTGTTTGATTTACCAGCCGGACCCGTTCTTCATATGGTAGCCATTGCCAACATGGCAGTCGAGTGGGTGGTAGCGATGGTTGCACAGCCAGCCGGAGTTCCGATAGGGCAGGCTGCATTAGTAGATAATATGGCCCTAGTTGGGGATTTTACCGAGTTGACGTCAATGTAGCCGAGCTAGCTTTTGGTATTAAGGGGATGGAGGTTGATGACATGATTATCGAGGATTGGGATATAGGAGTGGTAGTTGGATGAGCAGTAGCACCAGTAGAGGCTGATCCACCTGTGGAGATGGATATTACACCAGAAGATGAGGCACCAACAGGAGGACCAGATGTCGACGACTTTTGAGTCAGGGTCTACATGGTTTAGCTTTTGTTAGTTTATATCAGGACATGTTGTCCACCAGATTAGGAGCTTGAGAGATAGCTATTTAACTATAGCTTTGTATAGATATTATCAGTAGTAGTGGTGGTATTATAAATAGCTGACCTTAGTATTGTTTTAGCCTTGTCCCACGTGGTACACAGTTTGACTAGTGTGTACTATGCGGTACATCTTTTGATATATATGAGCAGTACTTTTGATTTTGATTGTATGATTACTTTGATGTGTTGTTTAGTAGAACTGTTAGTTCTTGTTGCTTCTTGCTCTATCTTATTTTTGTTTTCGCGAGAAGACTTTCAGCTGATCATTTAGTCTCTTGTAGGCAACATGTGTTATCATTATGGTAGGACCCTTGAGAAATCACCAAGCGCGTATTAGAGCCCCAATCCCAGAGGGAATGGACCCATCTGGAGTCTTTGAAGCATTTATGCAAAGGATGGAACATGTAGGGGATACCTACAACTATGCTACAAATCAACGACCGGTCTAACCCCCAGTTGCACCGTTCCTATAGAGACAAATAGGAGACAAGTTATTAGCAAATTTTCGTGGGTCACGTCCTGAGAAGTTTGATGGACTAACAGAACCATGGAAAACTGAACAATCAATAAGAGAAATGGAGTTGATCTTTGAAACATTAGAATGTAGTGAACAAGAGAAGTGTCGTCTTCCTACGTTCCAGCTCATCTACGCCACCGCAGATTGGTGGGAAGCTGAGCGAGCCACTATTGGGATAAATGCTGTGAAAGCAATGCCTTAGGAGACGTTCAAGGGAAGTTTTTTGGAGAAGTGTTTCCCAGAGGATGAGAGAGATCAACAAGAAAAGAATTTTCTCAATCTGGTTTAAGGAGGATGGACTGTTCGAGAGTACACAACATAGTTCGAGCATCTATCTTGTTTTGCTTAACATATGATAGACACTCCGCAGAAGAAGGTGAAGAGATTTCACCAAGGATTGAACCCCCACCTCAGACATATGCTGGTTGGCCATCTGAGTCAGTCATTCGAAGTGATTATCAGAATTGCTGCAGGGTTGGAAAAGGATTCTTATCCAGCATAGCAACCACAGATAAATCGACCTCAGTCGTCAAGAGGATTTCAACCATGAAATTTTCAAAACCAACCGCTAAGGAGTACCCAGAGTTGGAGACCTTAGGGAAATTATCACAGGAATAAGAGAACCTGGGAGGGAACCAGAAAGCCACAGCAGGGCTATACTCGTCCCCAGCAGTATCACCAGTAAGGATATTAACCTCAAGTTCTGCTAACAGCCCTACCAACCAATAATGGAAGATGCTTTAATTGTGGAAAGCCAAGGCACATTGCAAAGTTCTGCACAGCTTCCAGGGTTAACCATAAGATGGGTGCTAACTGTCAAAATTGCAACGAACCAGGGCATTTGAGCAGATATTATTGTGCATCACGAGGAGGGTACTATAGGGCACCAGTTCAAGGGATTCAAGGACCCCCAGATCAGACTAGAATAAATGCTATCATCCCAGCAGAATCAAGCTTTAATGCTGACGAGCAGCAACATTTAGGAGGTACATTGGTACTCTTTTATAGTCCAATTAAAGCTTTATTTGATACTAGAGCTGCACGTTCTTTTATTGCTGTTAAGATTGTGCGTCAGTTGCGTTTAGAATCCTAGATACTTGAGCCAACACTAAATGTTGTGTCACCTTTAGGAGTGACTGTTAAGTTGGGTAAAGTATGTAAGGATTGCCCATTGACCTTAAGAGATAGAAATCTTCCAACAGACTTAGTAATTTTGTCAATGTCAGAGTTCGACATTATCCTAGGGATGGATTGGTTGACTAAGTATAATGCTAATTTGGATTGCCCTACTAGGACGATTGTGTTTTCGATACCAGGATGTCCAATGATTAGATTTCAGTGTCAGCCGACAAGTGACATATTTCTTGCGAGTAGTTTGCTACAATCGGGAGTGTGAGTACGAAACTTAAGATGGATCAGATTCTTAATGTACAAGACTTTCAGGATGTATTCTAGGATATTAAGGAACTTTCACCAAAGAGAGAAATAGACTTTTGCGTGGAACTAGTACCTGGTAAGTTGCCGATATCAATGACTCCATATAGGATGACACCAACTGAGATGTTAGAACTGAAGAAACAAGTTTAGGAACTTAAAGATTTGGGATTTGTTCGCCCAAGTACGTCACCTTGGGGAACACCAGTCCTATTTGTGAAGAAGAAGGATGAAACACTTCGACTCTGCATAGACTACATAGAGCTGAACAAGGTTACGATCAAGAATAGATATCCACTACCTTGGATAGTTGATCTATTCGACCAGTCACAGGGATCAAGGATCTTTTTAAAGATCGATCTACGTTCGGGATATCATCAACTATTAGTTCGACCAGAGGAAGTGTCGAAGACTGCATTTAGGACAAGATATAGGCATTACGAGTTTTTAGTTATGCCTTTTGGATTATAAATGTTCCAGCAGTATTCATGGACTTAATGAATAGAGTATTCAGACCATATCTGGACAACTTCATTATAGTGTTCATCGACAACATACTGATCTACTCGAAGATGGAAGAGACCACAAGGAGCACTTACAGATTGCTTTACAGACACTTCGAGATAGCAAGTTGTATGCAAAGTTCAGCAAGTGTGAATTTTGGCTACAAGAGGTCAAATTCTTGGGACATGCTATATCTCAAGACGGTATTATAGTGGATTCATCTAAGACTGATGCAGTCTTAAGTTGGAACAGACCGACCAATGCGACAGAAGTCAAAAGTTTCCTCGGCTTAGCAGGATATTACCGAAGATTTATAGAAGGATTTTCCAAGATAGCATGACCTTTGACGAATTTGATGAGAAAAGAGATAAAGTACGAATATAGACAAGCATGAGGGTGCATTCTAGGAGTTAAAGAAAAGATTGACTTCAGCACCAGTCCTTGCGATACCTAAGAGCGGATAAATGTATGTGATCTATAGTGATGTATCACACCAAGGACTTGGGTGTGTACTAATGCAAGATGGGAATGTCATTGCATATGGATCAAGATAATTGAAGGTACATGAGAAGAATTATCCGACGCATGATTTGGAGCTAGCAGCAATAGTGTTTGCATTAAAGATTTAGAGACACTATCTCTATGGATAGAAGTTTGATCTATTTTTCGATCATAAGAGCTTGAAGTATTTATTCTCTCAGAAAGAGTTGAATATATGACAACGAAGATGGATGGAGTTACTCAAAGCTACGACTTTTCATTACAATACCATCCAGGTAAAACAAATATCGTAGCACATGCTTTGAGTCGTAAACCTCGATTAGCGATCGTAGCACTATTAATTCGAGAATGGAAAGCATTAGAAGTTTTAGCTGAATTCAAACTTCAGCCAGTGGAACCAATGGAAAGACTACATTTTGGATGTCTGATGGTACATCCAACTTTGATTAGTCGTATCATAGAAGCTCAACAAATAATGGAAGATCTGAAGTTATGTTTTGCCAAGATGTCAGTCAAGGAACCAGAGATCTAGAGTATCGGTATAGACGGAGCCTTACGATGTAAAGGTAGACTCTGTGTACCTGACGAAGAAAATCTCCAAAAAGAAATATTGGATGAAGCGCATAAGTCACAGATGACTATTCATCCAGCAGGTACGAAGATGTACAAGGATCTAAAAAGGAACTTCTGGTGGGAAGGAATGAAGAGAGAAATAGCCGAGTATGTATCTCAATGTCTTACTTGTAAACAAGTAAAGGCAGAACATCAGAAACCACTGGGGTTACTGCAACCGTTATCGATTCCTCAATGGAAATGGGAACACATTACCATAGATTTTACGGCAGGATTGCCGAAGTCACAGAAGAATCACGACGCTATATGGGTTATCGTGGATCGACTTACAAAGACGGCACATTTTATTGTCTACAGTATGATGTATTTAGTGGAACATTTGAGACAGATGTATCTACAACACGTAGTACGGTTACACGGTGTACCTGTGTCTATCATATCAGATCGAGATTTGCGTTTTACTGCAAAATTCTAGAAGAGTCTCCAGACAGCGATGGGAACAACATTAAACTTGAGTTCAACCTTTCATTCGTAGACCGATGGGCAGACTGAACGAGTTAATCAAGTAATGCAGGACATGTTATGCGCTTGTGTCATTGATTTTGAGAGTTCTTGGGAGACGCACTTACCTTTGATTGAGTTCGCCTATAACAACAGTTATCATTCGAGTATAGGGATGGCGCCGTTTGAAGCTTTGTACGGAAAACCTTACCGATCGTCGCTTTATTGGACCGAAGTCGGAGATACTCAACTTTTTGGGCCAGAGATGGTATGAGAAACTAGTGAAAAGATTCAGATTGTACGTGAAAAGATGAAGACAGCTCAGACGCGACACAAGAGTTATGTTGACAAGCGATGCAAAGACTTGGAATTCGCAGTTGGAGATGACGTACTTATCAAGGTTTCACCTATTCGTGGTATCATCAGATTTGGTCAGAAGAGAGGCAAGTTATCGCCGCGATTCATCGGACCATTCGAGATTTTAGAGCGTGTTGGAAAAGTTGCTTATCGCCTTGTGTTGCCGCCAAAGATGTCAGGAGTGCACAACGTTTTCCACATCAGTATGTTGAGGAAGTGTGCTCATAACCCAGCACACGAGATCAACTTCAAGGATATTGAAGTCAATGACAACATTTGTTTAACGAAGGACCAGTACAGATTCTAGATCGTGGGATCAAGAAGCTCAGGGACAAGAAGATTCCGTTAGTAAAGATTCAGTGGAAGCATCATGATGAAGGAGAAGCTTCATGGGAGCTAGAGTCAGAGATGCAAGAGAAATTTCCATTTTTGTTTTAGACCTTATCTGTTTTGAATTCGAGGACGAAATCTTTAATGAGTGGTGGATGATGTAATACCCTGTATTTTCAATAAATATTTATGTAGAGAGATTCTATATGCTTCCCTTTTTCACATTTGGAATTCTATCTTCGATCGATCAAGGATCTTTTGAGCGATCGAGCATTCCCAGAGTTCAAGCGATCAAACCATTTTTAAGCGATCAAAATCCTGCCAACATAAATTTAATGCGTGGTCCCCACTTCAATCGATCAAACTTTCTTCAATCGATCAAACCTGACCGATCTGCTCTAGAGCGATCGAACTTAGTTCGAGCGATCGAACTTGTAATTATTAGAATTTTAGATTTCATGCAGAAATAGCCACATGCACCCTCTCCTTTCTCTATATATACATTGGTTCATATGTGAGTCAGGTTCAGAACACTTGAGAGTTTGAAAGAGAGATTTCATGCTTGTGTTATATATAATGTATATACATATATTATACACTACACACATCTATATATATCATATATATTTTGTGAGAGAGAGAGAGAGAGAGTAACAGAAGAAGAAGAAGAAGAAGAAGAAGAAGAAGAAGAAGAAGAAGAGAAAGAGAGGTAGAAACGAAGAGAAGAGCAGAGAAGAGAGAGGTCGCCATTAAAACTCAGAAACTCAAAGCTTTTCGAAATGCACCCTACGTGAGTTTTTACTCACTTGGTATCTTTATTATAGTGTTTTATAAGCTTTTTGATATGTGTAGACGTATTAAAACATCCTTAGGACGTCTGTTTCTATGATGTTCAGAATCTGCTGGAGAAGACGACTCTCGAGCGATTGAACAGAGTTCAATTGATCGAAGAGACTTTGATTGCTCGAACATTATTTTCCCTAAATTGATTAAAAGGATTTCAATCGTTCGAGACATGCAGAACATGGTTTAGTTCTTTAGTTTATTATATATAAGGTTCGAATACTCGATTCTCGATTTGAACTACTATTATGCGATTGTGGGTGGATCTGGGATAATGTGACAACAAAGATAAGTATGATAAAAAATAATAGATTAATGTGATGACATTAGATAGTATGCGGTTTATGTATGAGTTCGATATCCGTTCATTTTAATCCGAGTAGTCAGGCCACATTGGAATTTCCATGTATCGATAGTAATATTGAGTTTAAGTAGGTTTGATAAGTTCTAGGAATGGTACGACGAAAAACGCCTGGTCGAAATGTGTGTTCACATGTGGTGGATGATTTATATCCTTAACGAGCAGTGATCAGGACCATGTAGTCCTAAGGTAACTAGATGATCCATGTTATATCCTTAACGAGCAGTGGATTGTTTATATCCTTAACGAGTGGTGGATGGGGGATCACTGGTATACAGCGATAAGTCATGGCAATAGATTTGATGTGCTTTGTTTAAAGCATTGTATCCTTGACATGCGGTGGATGGTTTATACCCTTAACGAGTGGGGGATGGACTGACGTGGTGTCCATGAATGCGGTAGATGGTTTATATCCTTAACGACTGGGGGATGGACTGACGTGGTGTCCATAAATGCGGTAGATGGTTTATATCCTTAACAATCAATGGACAGAATGATGGCATGTCTATCTATGTGAAATGATTGAGTCTGTTCTTTCTAGTCAGAGTAGGTTGATTATCGATCTTGGAATAATCAGACGATAAGGGTTGAGTTGCGTGGGAATACAGAAGAGATATTATTTAGTAGAACTATGTCTTAGACACTTCAATAGCTTGTCATACGTTATATCATTAATACCCTGTGAGTTTCTATTTCACTCAGCTCTCAGTAAGCTGGCGACCGTTATTGCCTGGACATTCCCCGTCCAGATTACCATGTCCTTTGTAGTGCAGATAATGGAGCTTACGACTGTCACGACCCAACCCACTACGCGTGGAAATAGGACACGTGGCACGCCACCAAGGCTCATCCAAACTTCATCTAACGATACGCAGCAGAAAGAACTTTAAAACAACCCTGGGTATTTTAAAACTTAGGGAACATTACCATCTGAGTTTGTAAAATCCATTGAAATCAAAGTTATAAAAAGTTTGGCCAAAGGAAAACACATTCAAAAGAATCAGTTTTGAAAACAGGGGTTCAGTCGACTGCTCCTAGGGTTCATTCAACTGTACTGAGCAGAAACCAAAACCTAAAATTCTCAACAGAGGTCCAGTCGACTGATCAGGAACCCAGTCGACTACTCAGTCGACTGATCAAGGTCCCCAGTCAACTGTGTTAAGCAGAACCAAAATTTATCAGTTTTCAAAAGGGGTCCAGTCGACTGACCAGGGAATCCAGTCGACTGCTTTTACCAATACGAGAAGCAGTAACCAAAATCAAAAGTGGTTCAGTCGACTGATCAAGGGTCCAGTCGACTGCTTCTCTTACTATTCACTTTCAGTGTCTCAATCCTACTAGATCCAGTCGACTGATCCTGGGTTCAGTCGACTGCTCCCCTGCTGGGCAGCCCTGTGTTGATAATTAACAACTCATGCTTTCTCCACACAACACCAATACAACCACAACTGATTTTCAACATTCAAAACATAACTACAGACGTTCAATTACAGAATTACCATGTTACAGAACAAATCCAAAGATCTATTACACCGTACTATTACAATTTCAAATCCTTACACAAGGTTTTAGCATTTAAAATAAAACATGTACAAATGTGGTTCCCCGGTGTTCCTCGGCCTCACTTCTCACGATTCTTCTTGTCTTTCTTCTTACCTGCAATGGAGTACATCTCCACTGCTCAGCTATATGCTGAGCGTACAATTCTAAATGTATGCTTATATGACAGTTCATGGTTTAAGCATCTAAAACACATAGAAATGGTCTCTAGGGTGAGTGGTACGCATTCATCCGGTCGATGCCGTAGGAGGCCCACCTCTCCCATGCATCTCGTACACTGGTTGGGCCTTCCTCCATACCAGGTACCGTGTCCTGGTTGGGCCCACCTCCAATCCAGACACAACCAAAATTCCAACTCCATCACAATCACAATCCTCAAGGTTCGAGGAGCTTACCCCGGATGAATTTGCACCAAACTCCCCTTTGACCCAAGTAGACACATAACATGCTCACATAAACAGTTATACGTGATTTTCATATAATTTCACGTGCATAATTAACGGGCCTAATTAATACATGAATTTTGCCCGGATCTAAGAATATCAAAAATGATGTTCAAAACATGAAAATCCATATATTTCATAGATCTAGAATTCATACCTCGTGCGAATCTCTTCAAAATTTGAAGGATCGTCTAGGGAGCTAATTAATCATCGGATTCCAAATTATACGCGATTCCTACGAGTTTTACCTGGTTTTCCCCAAATTCTAGAAATTAGAGTTTTTAGAAAAATTAGCCAAACATGGCCTAAGTAGTATCAAAACGTAGGCCTTACCTCCACGAGTTCAAATCTCGAATTTGGAGAAAATATGACGGACGAACGGTCGCCGTTTGTCGTCGCAAAGCCCGTTGGCTCCAATCTTCTTTCTCTCTCCTCTCTCTAGATATTTTTGGCAAGTTTTTGGATGAGAATGAATCTCATCCATTACTATTTATAGGCAAACGTTCTGGAAATTACGTTTACCTCCCCGGAAGTTCCTCAAACTTCTAATTAGCTCTCGAAACTTTTCACACGTCCATTTTATAACTTTACGAGTGAAAACTATGAATTTCAAAAGTTTCCGACTAGGTTTCGTTTGGGTCCAAAATAACGTCCGAAAACTATATTCTGTGGAATCTCTGCACAACCTACCTTTTTAATTAACGTATCACTCACGTTCTCACCACAGTTCTCAAAATGATATATAACAATATCGAAACTATCAGCAATTATACTACACAGGTATAATTCACTATTCATAGAATACCAGATAAGTCAAATAACATTTAAATCATATAAATGTCATTTACTCGTGCCAATGAAAATCTCAATTACCAATTTCCTCGTGTCCTTACTAACACTTCACCGTTGACCCACAGTCAACCTCATTTAAATCCAATTATCAAATAACATTGATAACTCACAAAAATCAATAGGCATGATAAAACAATGATTTTCTGGAACGAGTGTGACAACTCTCCCCTCCAAAAAGGAAGTTTGTCCCCAAACTTTACCTCATGCGTCGAATAAGTACGGATACTCATTCCTCATGTCTTCCTCACTTTCCCATGTAGCCTCTTCCACCGTGTGACTACGCCATAATACTTTTACCATTGGAATCGTCTTAGTTCTTAAGACTTGTTCCTTTCGATCTAGAATCTCTACTGGTTGTTCCACATAAGTCAAGTCCCCCTGAATTTGCAGCAGTTTAGGTACAATGATCTTACTCGTATCAGTCATACAACGTCTCAACATTGATACGTGAAATACATTATGCACATGTTCCAACCCTGATGACAAGGCCAATCGATAAGCCACCGAGCCTACTCTCTCTAGGATCTCAAAAGGTCCTATGAATCTCGGATTGAGCTTTCCCCTCTTTCCAAATCGTACAATGCCTTTTGAAGGCGATACTCGCAAGTATACTAAATCTCCCACTTCAAAATTCATCGGTCGTCGTTTAGAGTCCGCATAGCTCTTATATCGACTCTGAGCTTCCTTAAGACGTTCCTGAATCAATTTCACCTTCTTAGTAGTCACCTGTATTAACTCAGGTCCTAATAACTTTCTTTCTCCCACCTCGGTCCAACAAACTGGCGATCGACACTTACAGCCATACAGAGCTTCATATGGTGCCATACCAATACTGGACTGAAATCCGTTGTTATACGCAAATTCAATTAACGGCAAATGGTGCTCCCAATTACTCCCAAAGTCTAACACACACAATCTCAACATATCCTCTAGCGTCTGAATCATGCGCTCTGACTGTCCATCGGTCTGAGGATGAAATGCAGTACTGAAACTCAATTTTGTACCCATAGCTTCTTGCAAACTTCCCCAAAATCTTGACGTAAAACTACTATCACGATCTGATACAATCACAGCTGGGACTCCATGTAGTCTTATAATCTCTTTCACATACAATTCCGCTAACTTGGACTGTTTAGTCATCTTGATCGGTAGAAAATGAGCTGACTTGGTTAATCGGTCAACTATATCCCAAATCTTATCATTCTTATTACATGATCGTGGAAATCCTGAAACAAAATCCATCGTAATCTCATCCCACTTCCATTCTGACACAGGTAAAAGTTGTAATAATCCCGCGGGTACTTGTCTCTCTACTTTAACCTGTTGACATGCCGAACATACGTATACAAACTTAGCGACTTCACGCTTCATACCCTTCCACCAGAAGTTTTCTCTCAAGTTTCTGTACATCTTATTACTTCCCGGGTGCACTGAATATTTCGTACTATGAGCTTCTTCTAGAATCCTCTCTTTCAAGTCTTTCACATTTGGTATATATAATCAATTTCCCAGTTTCAACATTCCTCGTTCCAACACAAAACCAGGTCGCTTCCCCAAAGGTATCTCATCCCTCATTTTGCACAAATAGACGTCGTTAAATTGTTCTTTCTTGATCTCTTCAATATTATCTGGGTGTGCTACAATCGCCATCATCAAGCCATCATTGGTCCCTGGAATCACATCCAATTCTAAGCGTTCCATCTCGTTTATCAACTCCTTTTGTTGTGTTAGCTCGTCGGCTAAATTCCTCGACGTCTTTCGGCTTAATGCATCGGCTACTACATTCGCCTTTCCCGGATGGTACTCAATCGAAAGATCGTAATCCTTCATCAACTCCAACCATCTTCGCTGTCTCATGTTCAAGTCCCGTTGGGTGAAAATGTATTTCAAACTCTTGTGGTCGGTGAATATCTCACACTTTTCCTCGTATAAGTAGTGTCTCCAAATCTTCAATGCATGAATTACAACGGCCAATTCCAGATCGTGAGTCAGATAATTAATTTCGTGCGTCTTCAATTGTCTCGAAGCATAGGCAATCACCTTGCCACCTTGCATAAGTACACATCCCAAACCTTGATACGACGCATCACTATAGATCACAAACCCCTCGGTTCCGGATGGTATTGTCAGAATAGGTGCTCTCGTCAACCTCGACTTCAACTCCTGAAAACTGTCTTCACATTCCTGACTCCATTCAAAAATAACACCCTTTCTCATTAACTTTGTCATCGGCAATGAAATCTTCGAGAAATGTTCAATAAAATGACAGTAGTATCCCGGTAATCCCAAGAAACTTCGAATTTCAGATACGGATGTCGGCCTTTACCAATTAGATACAACTTCTACTTTGTGAGGATCAACTGATACTCCATTCTTGTCAATCACATGATCAAGAAAAGTAATACTAGACAACCAAAATTCACATTTCTTGAATTTACCAAATAATTGTTTCTCTCGTAATCTTTGAAGTATCAACCTCAAGTGGTTCTCGTGTTCTATCTCACTTGGCGAATAAACAAGGATATCGTCAATGAATACAATCACAAAGTCATCCAAATAATCCTTGAATACTCAATTCATAAGATCCATGAACGCAGTTGGTGCATTGGTAACTCCAAATGGCATAACTAAGAACTCATAGTGTCCATAACGCGTTCTAAAAGCTGTTTTCTCAACATCTTCGGCCTTCACTTTCAACTGATGATAACCCGATCTCAGGTCTATCTTGGAGAACACTTGTGCCCCACGAAGTTGATCAAATAAGTCATCAATTCTGGGTAACGGGTACTTGTTCTTAATCGTTAACTTGTTCAGTTCCCGGTAATCAACACACATACGCATGGAGCCATCTTTCTTCTTTACAAACAATACTGGAGCTCCCCACGGTGATACACTTGGTCGGATGAAACCCTTGTCAAGTAGATCTTGTAATTGGATTTTCAACTCTTTCAGTTCTACAGGTGCCATTCTGTACGGTGCCTTTGATACGGGTCTTGAGTCTGGTATAACCTCAATAGTGAACTCGACCTCTCTCTCAATAAGAACATCTGGTAGGTCACCAGGAAATACATCAGGATATTCTCGCACTATCGGAATGTCTTCTACTTTTAATTCGGTCGCCAAGACATCAGTCACTGAACATAGAAATCCCTGACATCCCTTTTTCAACAACTTTCCCGCTCGGATAGCTGAAATCAAATACGGCGGCGGTGTAACTCCACTCCCTTGAAAGCAAAAGTTTCCATGCATCGGTGATCGAAAATTAACCTCTTTTCATTCACAATCTATCGTAGCTTGGTTAAGAGCTAACCAATCCATTCCTAGTATCACATCAAAATGGTTCACCACAATCGGTATAAGGTCTACGATCATCAACTTCTCGCCTAGCTTGATCTCACAGTTTCTATATATCGTAGACGTCACTACTGGTTTACTAAGCGGCACGGTAATGGATAAATCATATCCTAGTGGTACGGACTTAACATTCAAATGTTCCACAAAGTTATAAGATACAAATGAATGCGTAGATCCCGAATCAACGAGTATGCGTGCTAAGTGCGAACATACCAGCACCATACCTGAGACCACTGTATTAGTAGCAGCCACGTCTCTAGGGTTCATCTGGAATGATCTTCCCTGACGTTGCTCCGTCCTTTGTTCCCCGTCACTAGATTGCTTAGGCTTCGAACCACTGGAAGCCATAGAACTTGCCCCTTGTTGCGAACGCTTCTTTGGGCAATCCTTCGCTCGATGTCCCAAGGTACCACAATCAAAGCACTTGAGTTGCGGATAGGTCGCAGAACTCACACTGTTTCTCCCTGTAGATCTGTTCTGAAAGTTGGTCAGAAAACATCTACCGGTGTGTGGTCGGTTGTAAAGCGGACACAACGGTATGTTACTTGGTACTCTCCTGGAATCATTAAAACCAGAACTAGAGCCTCGTGAAAATGACTTCTTAAAAGATCCCCCCTGACTTCGGTCACCACCCTCATGACTTCGCTTTCCTTGGTGATTTTGTCTCGATCTCTCTATTCCACTTTCGGCTACAAGTGCCGTTTGCTGTACTGCTGCAACAGTCGAGTGCTCATAGGTCTCTACTCTCAACCGGATATTATCCCTTAAACCCTCTTCAAATTTTTTCGCCCTATCTTCCTCCTCAGGCACTGAACCTTTACCAAATCTCAACAACGCATTATACTTGGAAGTATACTCCATCACAGTCATGTCTTCTTGCTTCAAGTTATCAAATTCTCTCTTCTTTGCATTATAGGCGGCTCGCGGAAAGAACCGGCGATTGAATTCTGCCTTGAACCCTTCCCAAGTAATCGGTGCTCCTTGATCTAAAACGTTTACCCACTAGTTCTGAGCTTCTCCCCTCAGCACATCACTTGCATTTTCAATCTTCTCCCCATCTGTCATCGGAATAGATCAGAAAATTTGCTCCATGTCCATTATCCAATGTTCTGCTAACGTCGTATCGGGTGTTCCATGAAATTCCATCGGTTTCTTTCGAGTAAATTGTTCAGATATTGGTCTCATACCCCTATTTTTGGGTGCATGTACTACAGTTATTGGTTCCACTTCAATGTGGGGTGTGGGAGGCAGTCGCTCCGCTATATTCCGTATCATTTCTCCCATATTTCCCATCATCTCTGCCATTTCATTCATTCGTCGGGTATGGGGTGATAACTCTCGGTCATCCATGATTACAATCATGTAGTTCTCAATGCATAAACACTATGCATGTACAACAATAACAATAGTATGTATGTAAAACAACATCCATATGCATCAAACATCTCTAAGATGTATGAATGCAATTTAAAACATGTGACAATTCACTCAACACTCCACTCGTCGTCGAACGTTCCACCAAGTTTTGTTACCTCTAGCTTTGATACCACTAAATGTCACGACCCATCCCACTACGTGTGGAAATAGGACACGTGGCACGCCACCAAGGCTCATCCAAACGTCATCTAACGATACGCATCGGAAAGAACTTTAAAACAATCCTGGGTATTTTAAAACTTAGGGAACATTACCCTCTGAGTTTGTAAAATCCATTGAAATCAGAGTTATAAAAAGTTTGGCCAATGGAAAACACATTCAAAAGAATCAGTTTTGAAAACAGGGGTTCAGTCGACTGCTCCTAGGGTTCAGTCGACTGTACTGAGCAGAAACCAAAACCTAAAATTCTCAACAGAGGTCCAGTCGACTGATCAGGAACCCAGTCGACTGCTTAGTCGACTGATCAAGGTCCCCAGTCGACTGTGTTAAGCAGAACCAAAATTTATCAGTTTTCAAAAGGGGTCCAGTCGACTGACCAGGGAATCCAGTCGACTGCTTTTACCAATACGAGAAGCAGTAACCAAAATCAAAAGTGGTTCAGTCGACTGATCAAGGGTCCAGTCGAATGCTTCTCTTACTATTCACTTTCAGTGTCTCAATCCTACTAGATCCAGTCGACTGATCCTGGGTTCAGTCAACTGCTCCCCTGCTGGGCAGCCCTGTGTTGATAATTAACAACTCATGCTTTGTCCACACAACACCAATACAACCACAACTTATTTTCAACATTCAAAACATAACTACAGACGTTCAATTACAGAATTACCATGTTACAGAACAAATCCAAAGATCTATTACACCGTACTATTACAATTTCAAATCCTTACACAAGGTTTTAGCATTTAAAATAAAACATGTACAAATGTGGTTCCCCGGCGTTCCTCGGCCTCACTTCTCACGATTCTTCTTGTCTTTCTTCTTACCTGCAATGGAGTACATCTCCACTGCTCAGCTATATGCTGAGCGTACAATTCTAAATGTATGCTTATATGACAGTTCATGGTTTAAGCATCTAAAACACATAGAAATGGTCTCTAGGGTGAGTGGTACGCATTCATCCGGTCGATGCCGTAGGAGGCCCACATCTCCCACGTATCTCGTACACTGGTTGGGCCTTCCTCCATACCAGGTACCGTGTCCTGGTTGGGGCCACCTCCAATCCAAACACAACCAAAATTCCAACTCCATCACAATCACAATCCTCAAGGTTCGAGGAGCTTACCCCGGATGAATTTGCACCAAACTCCCCTTTGACCCAAGTAGACACATAACATGCTCACATAAACAGTTATACGTGCTTTTCATATAATTTCACGTGCATAATTAACGGGCCTAATTAATACATGAATTTTGCCCGAATCCAAGAATATCAAAAATGATGTTCAAAACATGAAAATCCATATATTTCATAGATCTAGAATTCATACCTCGTGCGAATCTCTTCAAACTTTGAAGGATCGTCTAGGGAGCTAATTAATTGTCGGATTCCAAATTATACGCGATTCCTACGAGTTTTACCTGGTTTTCCCCAAATTCTAGAAATTAGAGTTTTTAGAAAAATTAGCCAAACATGGCCTAAGTAGTATCAAAACGTAGGCCTTACCTCCACGAGTTCAAATCTCCAATTTGGAAAAAATATGACGGACGAACGGTCGCCGTTTGTCGTCGCAAAGCCCGTTGGCTCCAATCTTCTTTCTCTCTCCTCTCTCTAGATATTTTTGGCAAGTTTTTGGATGAGAATGAATCACATCCATTACTATTTATAGGCAAACGTTCTGGAAATTACATTTACCTCCCCAGAAGTTCCTCAAACTTCTAATTATCTCTCAAAACTTTACACACGTCCATTTTATAACTTTACGAGTGAAAACTATGAATTTCAAAAGTTTCTGACTAGGTTTCGTTTGGGTCCAAAATAACGTCCGAAAACTATATTCTGTGGAATCTCTACACAACCTACCTTTTTAATTAACGTATCACTCACGTTCTCACCACAGTTCTCAAAATGATATATAACAATATCGAAACTATCAGAAATTATACTATACAGGTATAATTCACTATTCATAGAATACCAGATAAGTCAAATAACATTTAAATCATATAAATGTCATTTACTCGTGCCAATGAAAATCTCAATTCCCAATTTCCTCGTGTCCTTACTGACACTTCACCGTTGACCCACAGTCAACCTCATTTAAATCCAATTATCAAATAACATTGATAACTCACAAAAATCAATAGGCATGATAAAACAATGATTTTCTGGAACGGGTGTGACAACGACGATGACTACTATCTTGAAGGGAATTACGCAAAGGGTAGCCCCACTGATGCCAATTACGCTGGAGAATGATGTTACACTGATGATTATCCTTATGCCAGTTGAAGACTGAAGATAGTTATCTAGTTTATATTTAAGCTTTATATTACTATTGAACTTTGTTAGTTAACGGGTACTTATTATAGTAACCTATATTTTCGTGTTTAAATTAACGATTTAGATTTCGAGTGCGATTTTAGCAAAAAATTGGTCACAGGGGTATTTTGGTCATTTTCTAATTTTGTAAGTCATGAACTGAAAATGTAATTTTTGGAAAAAGTTGCGTAAGGTTAAATGATTTGCTATTCGTATTGGAAGTTAAGAGTTTTCGATCTCTATTTAGAAGACATCTCGATTTTAGTCATTTTGAGAAAATATCCATTTTTGTATTTATACAACCTTTTCTGTATTTATACGACTTTTTAAATTATATTATTTAATAAAATAATTACAAGAATAATAATTATAATAAAAGATAATATTTTCCTAACTAGAATTCCTAAACTAAACTACCCAACCCATATTCATTTGTGTAGGTGTCATGTGAGTTGTGTTGTGTGCTTGAGTGTTTGTGTAGGTGTCCATGTGAGATGTTTAGTGTGCTTCAGTGTTTGTGTAGGGGTTATGTGAGGTGTCTTGTGTGCTTGTGAGGTGTTATGCGAGGTGTCTTGTGTGCTTGAGTGCTTGTGAGGTGTCTTGTGAGGTATCTTGTGTACTTGAGTGCTTGTGAGGTGTTGTGTATAATATATATACATATTGGTGGCCTTCCCCCTTTCCCTATAAAATACCCCTCCCATTAGTTGTTGAAAAAGAAGAAAATAGAGAAAGAGAAAGTTAGACCGAGAAAGAAAAGAAAGAAGAAGAGAAGTGTTTGGGAGTTGCTCAACATCATTTATAGGTATTGGGTTATGTACAATACGCTTTCTAATTCTCGAAGTATTTCTTATTATCTCTATTTGTACTCTTTTGCAGTTTTATTGTGCTTTCATTTGGAATCCATGAATATGTGTTGTTATTGGTCTAAAGGGTCCATAAGTAATGAGCACCCACCAACAGGCCAACAGGCCTCAGGGACCGACGTACTGGAGACGGGTGAGGTGAGGTAAGGTGGCTCTTTGCTGTGTGACTTCTTTGGTGAGAGCGGTTGAGTAAGTGGTTGAGTAAGTGCTATGGAACTGAATGGTTCATGAGCAGGGGGCACCTACTAACAGGCCAACAGGCCTTAGGGGCCGACATACTCGAGACGGGTGAGGTGAGGTTGGTGGCCTTTGCTGTGTGACCAAGAAGAACCTAGTATGATGCTCTTGGTATGAGCGTTTAGGTAGTGTGAGCAGTTGGGTTGTGAGACTGGTCAATTTGATTTGATGTCGTTCTATTTATTCGTTTTTTATTATCCTTTGAGCCTTTATTACCCATGTCATTTTGTATACTTCCCGGTATGGTTTTTAGATGCAGGTAGTACAGGTAACCAAAGCCTGGAAGAGATATAAGGCTAAGGATGACATAGGAGATCCATGGAGAATATAGACATGTTGGGAGTTTTAAGGAAATAATGTACTTTTATTTTAAAGAATCAAAGTGTAATTCATTTTATTTTTTCAATGAAAATATGTTTTATTTTTGCGGGGCGTCAAATACTTGGGCAATTGTTGTCTCCAGACCTGTTGTGATCCTGTGGACCATACTCTGATGATTTGTAATAGTTAGAACTGGCTTATATTTCAGTCAATGTTATAACTGTTTCTGTTGTTTTAGTTGGACTAGTATTGGGTGGTGTGGATAATTAGTGACTTTCACTTGTCATTCCCTATGGACCCAAAAAGGAAATTTATTTTTCTCTATTTTTGTTGCTCCGGGGCGTGACAATAGGGAATGACAGGTGAATGTCACTAATTGTCCACACCATATAGTACTAGTCAACTAGAAGCAACAAGAACAGTAATAATATCAAATTGAATATATTACAAAAGTCATAACTATTATAATAACATCAGAGTCGTCCATAGGAACATAACAGGTCTGACAACAACGTACATATGCCCAAGTACCTGTTAAACTAATAAAGTTCAACATAATATAAAACTAATAACTATCTAGTTCTTCAGCTGGCGTAAACGTCATCGTCAGCGTAGTAGTCTCCCCCGACATAACCATCCCCGGTAGGAACACCCTCTGCATACTCCTCCTCTGGGTAGTAGCTATCATCACTAGCTCCAACACTTGCATTAATAGGAACATGGTAGTCTGGACGGAAAATGTCCAGGCAATAACGACCGTCAACTTACTAAGAGCTGAGTGAATAGAAACTCACAACGTACCAGTTATGTAATGTAATAACAAGTTTATGAAATTCATAAGATATAGTTCTACTAAGAAATATCTTTTCTTCATTCAACCCCGCGTTACCCGAATCCACGTCTTATTATGCAAAGACCTATAGACACTGACTCATAAGACACAGATCTAATTGTAATATTCTTGGATACACCACTACTCTGTCTACCGCAGTTGAGAACATAGAGTATATATTCTCAGTCCACCGCAGGTCATGGATGCAATGCTTCGAGTAACGTCATATTATTCTATTGCCACGACTTAGCGATCTTTACCAGTGATCTCCCATCCACCGCTTGTTAAGGATATAACATAGATCACCTGACTATCACTGAACTACTTGGTCCTACCCACTTCTCGTTAAGGACATCTCACCGTCCATCGCTTGTTAAGGGCATAATATGACCAAGCGTCCATCCACGCACGAATTCCCAGAACTTATCAAGACCTATCTAAGTATCATACTAGGACTGATACATGACATCCCATTGTAGCCTGACTACTCTGATTGAAATGAACGGATATCAAACTCATACATGAACCACATAGCATCTAACGTCATCACGTTAATCTTGTTATTCTTAATCGTACTTATCTTTGTTGTCATAGTATCCCTGACCCACCTATAATTGTATGCTGAAAATTCGAACCAGGAATTGAGTGATCAAACCCTTTATATAATAAACCAAAGAAACAATCCATGTTTTCCTAATGCCAATCGATTGGGACAAAGGTCAATCAATTGGATAAAAACTATAATAATCGATTGAGGAAAATGAAAATCAATTAGATCCAAAACAATGTCAAAGCAATCGATTGGGTTACAAATAATGGCAATCAATTGGTAATCTATCCAATCGATTGGGACTCAACTGATGGCAATCGATTGGGAAAAGTCCAATTGAATGGTACTTAGTCTTCCCCAGCAGAAATGTAAATTAGTATATATATATATAAACATCTTAAGGACGTATTTAATATGTCTAATCCATATCAAAGCTTGTAAAAACATCATATAGTGAGACCAAGTGAGTTTAGAACTCACCTAGATATGTGTGGGGTATTTTTGGCTTGAAACTTCCAATATTCCTCTCTCTTTCTCCTCTTCTCTTTCTGTCTCTGTCTTTGTCTCTCCTTCTCTTTCTCTTCTTGTTTTTCTCTTCTTCCATCTCTTCTTCTCTCTTGGTCCAGCAGAGTGTGTGTGTGTGTGTGTATGGTTGTGTGTATATATATATGTATATGTATAGATGTGTGTATATATGAGTATCTACCCTCTCTCTTTCTCTAAACCAATTGATCAAAATTGATCCAAGGCAATAAATGAGCTGGTATATATAGAAAATAAGAGTGCCATGTATTAACACACTAATTAAAGTTGAAAACTTATCTCTGCAAATGTCAATCAATTGGCAGCAGAAGCAATCGATTGGTTACAGATATTTTATGGCAATCGATTGTGAGTCAAGGACAATCGATTGGTATATGCCACGTAATGAATTCAGGTCGGCAGAATGGCAATCGATTGTTAACCAAAAAATGGCAATCAATTGGTATGCAAAGGCAATCGATTGGTATCTAAAGTTTATCAATAGAAGGATAAGGTTATATAGGTACAAATACAAAGTCTTATTTATTTAATACATTCCAAAAATACAGGGCATTACACGGCAGTGGGGCCATGAGATATTGAGGCATTAATGATGACCAAGTAAAATAGTGACACATTGTTTTGGTAACTTGGTTAGAGGAGTGATCCTATGTGGTAAGGTATACCAAATCAAAGACTCTGATTGGACAGAATTTCAAGGGGCTTATGGGATAAGCTATGGTTGAAATTCGAGTTAGAGATGGTTTCTAAGGTTTTTAGGTGTTGCAGATTCATCGGTGGGTGCAGATTTGTGAGACTTTGCACGGATTATCCAATTTGGATTTTTTTGCAATATATCGGATGGTACAGCAGGTCGTGATCTAGAGTCTAAGAATGGTTTTGGTACTACTATGGTGGTAGCGGATTTCGTATGGTGGAGCTGTCCTCATACTCCATTTTTTACGGACATTTCTCTTGGATTGTTAGATTCTGGGTACAGTACGAACGTGGTTCAGGAAAAATATTTGATGGATTCCAAAAGGGCTGTCGATTGTCCTTGGGTGACTGCCGACTAGTATTGTCGCGGGGTGGAATGGTGATTTCAAAATATTTTGTTAGACAAGTTTGCTATTTGGGTGGTATGACTTAGTTCCCAAATTTGCAAAGGAATCGATAATTTGTATTTCCAGATGATCTCTATAGGTTAAGCTTGGTGTTGAAGGTAAGGGTTGGAGTCATGAAAATCACACATAGTAGATGTTCTCGACGGAAAGAGAAGTGTGAATGGTTTTCTCGTCTGGTTGGTCCTTGATGGATGAATTCTTGCAAGTGAGTGAATTATTATTTTCACGATTTAGACGATGGTGAGAGGAAATCCCGTTGGAGAGAAAGAGGGATCAGGGTTCTTCTCTGGAGTTAATGGGTATAATTAACTCGGGCCTGTACATGTATTAGTTGATTGAATCAGAGGTGGTGAGACCGTGTTTATTTGAGAGTGTGCAGACTGGTATGAAGATAGGCAATGAATTCATTTACGGATTGGCAAGCGGTGGCAAAGCGGGTAACTTTGTGTTTGCTAGTCACGTATAATAGAATGGTTGAGCAGTTTCCCCACAAGTGATAGAGGGGGTGATTGTTGGGATTATATCACATGTGGGACAATCCCACGGATTTAGGGATTGTTGATTCTGCCTAGATTTCTGTTGTGATAATTTTTCTTTGGAGTGGATCTCTGATTTCTTGTTGAAAGGAATGGTTGGAAATTCTATAAATTGGGATGTTGTATAGGAATTTAGGAAGCCCTTGGTATACTAAGTTGGGGGTCTCCCCTCATGGGGGTGCACGATCTAGGATGAGAGAGATATTAATTACTGGAGTTTTCTGTGAGAGTTGTTTACAATGATAGGATATGAGGTAGAGATGAGTATTTTTTTTTTATCTTTGTGATTTCTCTATGTTACCGTCATTTTGTCAAGTTCTTTGGATATTATGCGTGGGTGTACAAAGGGTTTGATTGTTGGGCTATAGGATTTAATTCAAAGTGTCTTGTACTAATTGTTCATTCTCAATAGTGAAAGAACTAGACTCTCGGGTGGGATGTAGGCGATTTTGCCGAATCACGCACGTAGAAATCTGTATTTTCTTTGGTGTGCATGTTTATTACTGTTTGTGTGTTTATGTGTGTTTATTGGGAGAATTTGGTTCCGCGTTTTAAAATTTCCAACAATACTTCCCTTCACGTTTCAGGAATCTCACTTACCTAGGGGTGGGCATTCGGTCGGTTCGGTTCGGTTTGAAGAAGTTCGGTTCGGTTTGGGTTCGGTTCGGTTTGAGAAAATGTCAACTGTTAACTGACCGAAATGAAATTCGGTTGGTTCAGTTCGGTTAACTGAATTAGTAATTCAGTTCGGTTTTTAAAATTCAGTTAACCGGAATTATATATATACATAAAATAAAATAAAAACTAAATGTGATTTTTTAAATCATCAAAACTAAGAAATCTGTGAAAATGAAAATAAAAATAAAATAAAAATTCTAGATCAACACCTCTTAACATATACAAAATGGAAACTAATCTGAGTTAAAAAAAAATTAAAAAATCTAAATGGATACCAAAGCTCAGACACGAAAACAAACATATATACATATGTATATATATATACATACCAAACCTCTTGATACCAAAGGTCCAAAGCTCTTACCTCTTGATCTGATGTAATACACAGATTTGTTGACTTGTAGTGCAGAGAGAGAGAGAGAGAGATCTGCTCAGAATTTGAACAAGTTTGCTCGAATAAGCCCAGATCTGATGACTTGTAGTGCAGAGAGAGAGAGATCTCCAACAAGCCAAAACCAAATCACAAGTGTTTTGCTCTAGAACACAAAAAATGCCCCACTGGAAAAACATGGCCAAACATCCAACCAAATACAACTCCACAATCTGAAATCAATTAACTCACAAGAACAATTACAACCCCCACAAATTGGTGCGGTCGTCCAGTCGGCGGTCATCTCGCCATCGTGAGGTCAGGGACGACGGAACGTCGTCTTCGTGAGGTCGTGAGTGGTCGTCGTTAGCTGGGTGGGGAGGCGCAGCCAGTGAGGTGACTGGTGGTGGTGACATGGTGTGACCGTGTGAGTGTGACTGTGTCCGCCGGCAGCTGGCCGCTGGTGTGGTGACTGGTGAAGTGAAGACTGAAGAGTGAAGAGGTGAAGAGGAAGAGATGTGGTGTGCGGCGCTGTTGAGTCCTCTCCACAGAAGTCAGATAAAAAATGAAGAGAAAGAGAAAGCATGTGTTTTATTTGCCCTAATATTCTCGGTGGTATATATATCATTTCCACAATTCGGTTTTCGGTTCGGTTCGGTTTTCACAAGTGGTACTGAAAACCGAACCGATTTAGTTAGAACAGTTCTGTTTCAGCCTGTATTTAGTTTAGTTCGGTTCATAACTGAACCGAATTGACTATTTTATTTCGGTTCGGTTAAAAAATTCGGTTGACTGAACTGTTTGCCCACCCCTACACTTACCTCCCTTATTTTTAAATCCCTTAATTTTCTAGCGATTTGTTAAAGAGAGGGGGAAACTAATACTAAATTTAAAAATAAAAAAGGTAAGTGAAATTTCTGAAATGTGAAAAAAAATATGTGTATTAAGGCCAAACCATAAGGGACGTAGGTGATATTTACCTTAGAATTTATGACTTGTGTTCAACCGTGCTTGGAATGAGCTTAGACCTTTCGAGGAGCTCATGACCCAGCCTACAAGTGATTGACTTGTTTGACTATTTTAAATCAAGCCTGTGCCATATGGGAAAATTTTGTTAAATTTTTTTTTTGAGCAAAAAATTTTGTTAATTTTTGAACTAAAGTTTTTTAATGACTACCCTATCAATACTCCCAAAAAAATTGTTTTTTTTAAAAAAAAAAAATCAATGTACATGAATATTAAGCCTAATAGGGGTGAGTTTGCAGTAGAAAAGTAGAAAAAAATATATTAATCCAAGTTAAAACGATGACGTTTTAACTAGAATATTTGTTAGATTTTGCAATAAATATGCTACGTTTATGGTTTGTATGGATTTTGTACGATTCATACTCTGGTAGATCATTGGTTAGGCATTGGGATCGTTCCAAAGTGTGTACGTGCTTTTTGGTACAACCCATCTACTATATAGTATCACTGTTTTGAGATTTTCGTATGAATACAGACTGATGTTGATCGACCCAATTTTTTTTTTTATTTAAAATCAGTCATCAAGAGAAAGAGACATTTGAGAAACAATTTATCGTTGCTTTAATTAATAAAGGAGCTGTTTTAAAAAGTAATAATAAAACATTGACAGTGAAAATGACCATTGATTATTGACAATTGACAAGTGGTAGTACTCAAATTAAACTTCAAATGAAGTCAGGTTAAATTTTTAGAACTTTGAGAGAAGTTTCAGTATTTTGACGTCACCTTGAGAGAGGTGAGTATAATTAAACCCCAATTTTTGTAGTATTGCCAATTGTCATCTTCTAGAACCCCATGCTTCTATTTTGTTATATTTAAGGTATATGATTCCATACTGAGGATTTAATTTATTGAAAGTTGCTCCATTTGTTGTTTGATTGTAGTTACAATATAAGTTATATATGAGCATCTGTATTATTTCATGATATTATGTATGGGTGTGAGAGGCCAAGTTTGCAAAAATATTATCGTTTCTCCCAATGTGTATGGCATTAATTCTCGTATTTTATTTATAAACATACTTAGTTAGCTGTCTTTTATCTTTTAACACTCTTAGTAGTTTGCTATTTGGAGAGAGAGTGTCAGTTTGAAATGGTTGTGGCTTTTGCATTTAGACATAAAGGTCATTATCACAATATCATGAAAAATAGGACAAGTACATTAGAATAAAAAATTACATATTTTACATTATATTAAAACAATTCTCTTGCGTTCCGTCCATGTTCATTCAACCAAAAAAAGAAAAAAAAAATGCACTTTAAGGTTGGAGCACCTCTGTACTTTTTTCACCAAAAACATGCTTCTAAGACTGTAAAATATTTTTTAAAATTAGTCAAAATACGCTACGATTTGCATTTTGAGCTTCACACGCATGTCTAAGTTCAATATTCCTTTGACAAGTTATTCCACGAGTGCATTTTTTTTTTTTTTGGAACCTCGACGGCACGAGGAAGATTAAATTGATATCAAAAAACAAGGTACACCTAATTAGCGTGGGGCATTAGACCTTACCCTCCTAAAACGACAGTCCAATTAATCAGCCAAAACGAACTAAATCATCAAGCCAGAACCAGCAAGGAAAAGCAGCCACTGACTAACAGCAGCAGACCCTTGATGTTTAACCTTAGCCCAAAAACCAGCAAGAAATAAAGACATAGCAAAATTAAAGAAGCCAAAAACAGAACAGTGAGACCGTAAAATATCAAAGAAATCTGTGAATGAAAGTACGCAGTCTTAATGACCCGGTGATGACTTCCCCCCAAAACAGAAGCTTTCAAAACAGGGTCACCCTTCACAGCCAAATGATCAAAGCAAAGCTTCCAAAGCAGTTGATCTATGCGCACATGACTTTGCCAAAAAGTCTGCCACCGCATTAGCGCTTCTCGGAATATTTAAGAATCTTGTGACTATATTCAAAGAATCAAGTTTTCTTAGGTTGGAGAAGATTGCATTTGCTATCCCATTATGTTTCCACGGAATGGAGTCCAGGCTAGTACCCACGCAGTGGCCACGATAGAATCACTTTCAATGTGAAGTTCCTCACAAGAACCAACATTTATATCAGCATAGTTTACAGCTACCTGCAAAGCTTTAGAAATAGCCAAAAGCTCGGCTATATTGGAGTCCATTATTTCGACATTGGCTGAGAAAATGGCCAAAAAAGCGCCATTGTTGTCCCTGAGGACTCCCCCAATCCCAGAAGGCCCTGGCTTTCCATAAGAAGAGCCATCAACATTGAATTTTACCGAGCCGCTTTTAGGTGGTAACCAAACACAAATTTCCTTTAATTTCTTCGCCTTCCGAATGAAGCATCCTTGTGTGATGTTTCTCAGAAAATCATTGCAAGAGATGTGGAAGTTGGAGCAAGTTGACTTTAACCACCAGAACAATCTGATTTTGATGGTGACGATGATTTCTTCAAAGCATTTGACTGAATCAATGAAAATGATATCGTTACGCCAAAGCCAAATGGACCAACACACCACATAAAAAAGACTTTCCCAGGAAAGAGCAACTTCATAAGATGGGCATAAGGAGCTCCAATGGTTCCACCAAAGTGGGAAGGAAGCGGAAGAGCAGGAACTAATGCTCCACCAATTAAGGCAACTCCCCCAAATTTTCCAAGACACTGGGCAGTGAAGAAGAAGGTGATCCACTATTTCTTCAGCATTACCACACAAAGCACATTTCACGAGTGCATTTTTCTCACCCATTTAAGGGTTAGGTGACCATAACCCACGTACTTCATTGGCCAATGCAGTGGGGCCTACGATTAAACATCATTTATTTAATCGTAAGTCCCACTGTATTGGCCAATAAGATGCTTGGGTTATACTCACCCAGGGTGAGCAAATGTGAACTCGTTATTCTAAACAGGGCAAAGTGTATTTGTTTGTTTCAACCTCCAAGTTAGAGATGAGAATTTAATTGACCACCATGGAATTAATGAGTTCTTTTCCATTCTTCTTGTGCAATATTTTCATTTTCAACCTCTTTAATTTTAGATATTTTATTTTTAATTCAATTTTCACTTTTCACAAATGCTACTTTTTTTTTTTTGAGATCTGGGGAGGGGATGAGGTTCGAACACCGAACCTATGCATTGGAGGAGACTTATATATGTCAAGCTCTTTGTCACTTGAGCTATGCCAACCTATGCTCACAAATGCTACCTTTAATTTTAATAAGTTGGATTTCTGTTGGGATTTTTCTTATAATACAAGAGTCACGGCCTTCAATTGCTGTATACAATTTAAAATTTAAATAACATAAAATGACATACGAATAAATTTTAACTAAATAGCAAGAGGAGGAATTTACATTTTTAGTGTTCTTAATCACTTTAATTTGTACACACACACACACACACACACACACACATCTATATATATATACATATATATATATATATATATTGTGGAGACCGGCAATTGGGCCCATGTTTGTTTTTTCAAAACAAATTAGAGTCACCACTTAATTTTAAGGAAATAAATTAAGAAACCACACTTAAAAGGAAACTGATCTTTTTGGAAACCAGAGATTTCTAGCTCCAGAGATTATGGAATGAGAGGGGAAGGAGCCCGGCGGACTAAAACACATCTTCTCATCCTATCTCGTGATAGGCCTCTACTCAACATCCTTATGATCAAATTAATAATTGAAATGTGCCCTCAAATAATACATATATATATATATAGATTATACATTTCAAAAGCATGTTGAAAGGGTGTAAGATTGCTAACGATAAAAAAAAAAAAAAGGCATACAAAACCAAGTATGTTCATCTAGCAAGCGAATGATATACAATAGAGAACTAGAGAACTTACCCGGGATTCAGCTGCGAATAGAAAACATGCAATGCATACAAGATAGGAACAACCTAGGAAAAATGGTCTCTAATTCATATATACACATAAGGGAAAACCCTAGTGTAAGATGTCGTGCATGGAGTCGAAAGTCGAGAAAATCAAATAATGAAGTAAATAAGGGAAAATTCAAGGAATCATACCTCGAGAACGATACAAAACAGAAGTTAGTCCACATACTTGAACATAAATATTATCAAATTTCACCTAAATCTAACAAAAATGAAGAAAATCAGCAAAGTTATGAATTCTTCCAAACCAAGGAAGTCACAACTCCCCTATAGATACACAAATCTCAACGGGATCGAAGATCCAGAGGGACCTTAACCAAGAGCCAGTGTTATGTCCATATAGAAGTGATATGGCTCCAACATAGTTGAGGAGAATTCATCACTAAGTTCAATCAATCACAATCTATTCTTAATTATGATCTAATGTTCCAAAATACAAGCACTACTTCTAAATATGATGATCATGAATGTATGGGAATGAACAAGACACAAATTATTTATTGATTTGGATCTTTTACCCTCTGGATTTAAGTCCAATTATTCTTATTCAAGACATGATTCAAGCCATAAGACATGAGAAAATCATTTGGTTCAAAGTGGGTAAGACTTACCAAATATGTCCCAAGATTTCAAAATTTATAGAGAAGAAACTATCCTTTCAAAAATAGAAAACTCATGGTTCCCATGATTGATCTTAGCATTTTTTTAGTGTGGCATGCCTCTATGAATCTAGCATCTAATACAAAAAGAAAATCAAAGATCAAATGATCCAATCTCTAGGAATTAGACCAAGACCAGACATCACTCATGATTTATCTAGTCTGTCCAGAGATTTTGTATGATTTATTAAAAATAGCAAATTAATCTCAAACCTCTCAAATTTCTTGAAGAATGTAGTCCACTCATCATAGTTTATAGGAAAAATAGTTTAAAGCCTAGCCTACATGGTTAAGGCTCTGATCCAAACATTTTAAAATAGGTTCATTGTTCTGGAATTCTGGACAGAGAATAATTAGATCACAAAAGCTATGATCGAACTATGTTAACCACATAATTGGAGCAAAACAAAAATTACAGTGATAAGCCTTTGTGCTATGAACACATTCCAATTAGTCTTATTCAAATCTAACGGATCATAATTTAATAAAAAAAATCTTTGATCACAGCTTGCCAATAAATTCACCGTACCATTGCTGAATTGTCAATTATTATTTGAATCCAACCGATCCATAATTCTAAAGAAAATTTGGACCAAGTATTGATTATGACCACTAAGACAACAATCAAAACATCAAGAATCTCCATGGTTTCAACCTTGAAAAGACCTCAATGAAGATCTCGAAGGATTTACTCAATCTCATGAATATGCTTAAACACCTGGGCTTATTTGAATCTAAAAACCAAGCCATGAAAATTGGCTTGTTCTAAGTCCAATTTTTCTCTCAAGTTGATGATCCTTGAGGAATCATGACTTGTTTTGTTTGATTCTCCTCTCAAATCAATGATCCTTGGAGACTAAGAAGACTAACCCACATAAGTTTCAATGAAATATAAAGGGATTCCGTGAAACTCCGAGTTGATGGACTCAAATCGCGAATAGTGAGCTTGGATCCACCAATTGTACATAAACATGGTTAAGAGAAATCTTAATCTTCATATGAATCATAAATTTACAAAAAATTAAGCGATCAAACTTAAAGGATTCAAATGGGATATTGAAGATCCCATGAATTCAAAGAGAAGAGCATGAAGAAAAAGAGGTAAAATCTAACCAAATTGTTGATCCAAGTCAAATTTTACTTAGAAAACTTGTTTCACATCCAATCCATGATCATTTAGATCCAAACCAACAAATATAAGAGAGAATTCAATCACAATTCAAGTGGTATGTGATAAAAGAAGAATAGAAGAGACTTTTTGAAAATGTGTAAAAATCCTAATCAAAGCTATGAATTATGAATGAATTATGAGACGAAATGGACTTGGATTAAAGAATACCTCTGAATTTCCTCAAATTACTATAGTTGGTGAAGATCTTCAAGGGTTCTTCACACTCTTCTTCAAGCTCTCTTCAATGGCTTCTCTCCCAAATTCTGTTAATTCTCAAAATTAGCCAATAATTCATCAACCCCTTGCAATGGAGATGTATATCTCCTTATATAGACCACTTTAAAGGAGGTTATTTAGGTAAATTCGAGGTGTATGTTTTCTGCATGTGATGGATGTTCAATACACACTTGAGATTCTAGAGACAAAATAAGACTGTTACAGGCTGCAGCACTCAGTGAGTTGTTTGCGGCACTCACTGAGTGCTGGTCCAACACTCGCTGACTGTCGGCGCGGAGTGCCGCCGCAACCGCCGCATGTCGTTTTATTTTCTCTTTCTTCTTCTATTTTATTTTTTGTTTTCCTTTCTAAAATCCTTTTCAAAATTGTTTTTTATTTTATTTTCAAAATTCTTTCTCCTTTTTCTTTCTTTCTTGATGATAAAAGATTATTATTTTTATTTCTTAGATATATTTTTTTGAAACCTCGACAGCACGAGGGAGATTGAATTAAAAAAAAAAGCTTAAAACACCAAAAAAAAGGGGGAGAGGGAGGGGGGGGGGGGCATGAGACCTAACCCTTCCAAGGCAGTCAACAAACAAGCAAAAACATGAACGACTGGCCATCCAAAAGAAACAAAAGCAAAAACATTGAAGCAAAGCAGGGCTGATCAGAAGCAAACGAACCAGCTAACAAGCACGAAAAAGGCCACTGAACAAGCAAAAAGCCCCCCCAAAAATAGTGTGTATACAAGTGTGTGAGTATGAATGACCTTGCATTGACTTCCTTCCAAACAAAGATTTCAAGGTAGGGTCAATCTCAAAGAAGAAAATGTCAAGACCATGCTTCCAAATGGGAAAATTTGTTTGCACCCGATCTGGCCAAAAAGACCGCAACAACCATAAAAGAAAAAACTGAAGGAGCAATTGGAGATATCCCAAAGATGCTAAAAGGATTTTTAGCAATAAAACTCAGCTCTGGTTGATGCAAAAGAATGACGTTTGGTTTTTCAGCTCGAACAAAATCCATCACTGAACTGCGCTTCTCTAACGGCAAAGCCCTCGATCATTCCAAGAAAAATGGAGAGAGGGTGATCAGCTACAGCTTTAATGGAAATACAGAGTAACGCATTTTCCCTTCTCTCAAACTCCTCCCAGTAACGATTTTCCAAGTATTCCATAATATTTGCACCATCGGAATCCTTTCCGTTAACATACAAACCCAAAGTTTTCCCCAAATCCCAACATCCTTTCGCCTCTTATAGAATTGCCAAATTTCTGCTCTGGGTACTATCATTTGGAATAGGTTTGGAAGAGCTTTCTGTGATATTTCTTGAACCCTTTTGAAAACTAATTCTTGGGTCCTTAGGGGTTTTCACATCCTTTGACTTACCAGATCCTTTGGATTTTGAGGCCAATTTTGCTTTGATCTTGATAAGTTTACCTGTACCTCCAAATAATATAGGATTTTCCAAACTTCCCCTCTTTTTGCCCTTACCTTTCTTAGATATATTTTTGGATTAATTTTCTATCCTGATTAATAATAGTCTTCCATGCCTATTTCACACTCAAAATCTTCTTACCACCTTGTTTTCTTTCCTCTCTTTTTATATTTATTATTATATTTATTATTATTATTTATTTATTTATTTATTATTTTGATTAATTTTTTTGGAGATTGAGAGGCTTTTCAAAGAGTGTGAATTACCCTTAACGATTTCGATTCCCGTCGGACATTGTTGTCATCGATTTCAGAGATATTAATTCCCTAAATGCAACAGTCGATCAAAATTAGGGTGTCTACATATATATATATATATATAATGTGTGTGGGATCAAAAACACATAATAAATTTTGACATTGTAACTACTTAGCCTTTACAATTATCAACCACATTGGTAAAAGCATTAATAGTCCTTCCCAGTGATGTTTTGATGAATAGCAGAACCCGAAAAGCAGCTTCTAAGGAAGATGATCCCGCTAGTCCCAAGCGGGCTCTTAACAAGGTTTAAGGGTAGAGGTTGCAAAAATGTAGCAATAGCCAATTTGTTTAATTGAGGGATAAGAAAATAATGGAAGGATGTAATAATTAAGTATGAATACATTTTTGCTCACCCTAAAATTGCTCATTTTTTGCTCATCTTTCTCTCTCATTGACTAATGCAGCGAATCCAGTATAAAATGAGAATTAATTAATGCTATAAATTATTGAGGCCCATTGCATTAGCCAATGAAAGAAGAATGTGAGCAAAAAGTGAGCAAAACAACACTCATTAAGTATAATCATTGGACTCTCCTCAAAAAGAGAGAGAGAGAGAGAGAGAGAGAGAGAGAGAGAGAGAGAGAGAGAGAGAGAGAGAAGAAGAAGAAGAAGAAGTATAATTAATCATGGGAATCTGATTGTATTAATAGAAGTTAGGATAATTAATTAAAGAGCCCTACTAGGCATATGAATTTTTGCACACACTTTTGCACATTCTGCTTTAAATGTATGTATCTACTGTAAGTAGTGCACAGAAAAGTGTGAAAAATTCACACAACATAAGGTACATGCATTTAAAGAATAGTGTGTGTAAAAGTGTGTATGCCTAGCATTGACAATGCTAGAGTGACAAACATTATTTACAAACTTAAAAAATTATCCGGACCCCAGAGTACCACCTAAGAGAGAGATAGAGTGTGTTTGTAAAAAATGTTTGTCACCCAAATATTACTCACCTAGCATTATTGTTAATTAAATGTTTGTCACCCAAATATTACTCGCCTAGCATTATTGCCTAGCATTGACAATGCTAGGGTTTATGGATTTTGTATGAAATAACTTGGAACTTGGTCAAGACCTAAAAGCTTTGTTTGGTTTGCCGCCGCCCCTTCCGTGACTCCGCCTCCGTCGCCTCTTTTCTCCTCCTTCTTCTGCGTCGTTCTATTCTTTGCTCTTCAATCTCTCTCTACTGTGGGTTGTGCCTCTGCTTCCTAGCTTTCGTGCCTCTGTTTCCTCCTCCCCTTTTTTGATTTCCTCTTTTTTGGTCATTCTTTGCTTAATCCCTGTCTTGTTCGCCTTTCCCCACCATTCCTCACCTTAGGGTTTGATTGCTCGTTCCAATTGCTCTGTTTCGGCGGATTGTTTGCTCTTTTCCTGTTTTTGGGTGTTGTCTCCGTGGTATTCGTCTTCCCAGTTTTTTGGGGGTTTCTCTCTCCTACGATTGAGGCTTCTGTTTGTGGTCCCTAGTTTCTTTTCGAATCCTTGGCTTCAGTTCTGGGTTTGTCTTTTTGGTTCCAATCCTCTCCGTAGGGCTTGATCTTTTTTAAGATGTTTTCTGTTTTCGTGAACAATATTCCTCTGGGTGTGGATGCGAAATGGCTTTTGGGCATCTTTGAAAAATGTGGAAAGGTGGCAGAGGCCTTCATTCCTCTTAAATTGAATAAGGGTGGTAGGAGGTTTGGATTCATTAGATTTTTTGATGAAGTTACAGCTCAGGATGCTGTTAAAACCTTTAATAGGGTGTGGTTTCTGAATCATCGGTTGGGGGTTAACTTGGCTAGATTTGATAGGGGTGTGGTCTCTCCTAAAGCTAATGGGGGTAAGGCTATTGGTAACCATGCTTTTGGTAGTCCTAAAGATAAGGAAAAGGTTGCTGCAGGTATTATAGCAGGTTGGGCTAATGGTCGATCTTTCTCAGAGGTCGTAGCAGGCTCCCATCCTACCTCGGATAAGGCTAGGGAAATTCAAATTAACAAAACTTTGAAATTCTTCTTGGGAAGTACAAATAGTGACATGGTGGAGATCATTAAGAATAGTGTTGTCGGCTTTTCAACGAAGAGGGTGGACCGTTTCTATTTGCAAGAATGTTTTGTAAGGGAGGGTGTTTTTGACATTAATGTTAGAGCAATCTTTGAGAGGATTTTTCTGTTGACGTTCGAAGACTCTGAGGCTCTGAAATCTATGGAGGATGATGGTTGGTCTTGGCTTCGAACCTGGTTGCAGTGTCATGGAGTGCCTCTGTCTTGCTGGTCTCAAGAAACCTTTTTTAGCATTGGAGGACTTTGGGGAAATCCAATTTGTACCGCGTTGGAGACAAATAATCTAAATCAATTCCATCATGGTTTTATTTTGGTTTCCATTGAGGTTGAAAATAGAGTGGATGAATGGATTGAAGTTGTCTCGAATGGGATCGCTTGTCGTGTAAAAGTTAAGGAATTGGAAGGGGATCCCAGTTGTGTTTTCCAAGACGCTGCTTCGAAGTCTTCAGAACCAACATCCAGGTTTGAGGTTGATAGGGTGTTAGAATCGGAGGTGGATAAGTCCTCTAAGGAAGATGATGTGGGCCTGAAGGTGGGTTTGGAACCTTCCAATGGTGGTGGTAGTGATGCCCCTTCTCACCTTTTGGAGGCCGGTAAACCTGAGGGGAGTACAAAGATCTGTGGTAGGTCCTGTGAGAACTCTCCCTCGGATAACCTTTCTTTAGAATCCGTTGGAGGAGTGCCATCGCCAATTTTGAAGGGTGATAATGCTATGCAACCAGATCTTTACAATAAATCGCCATCTATCCTTGTTGTTCCTGAGACTCCAAGGTCTGTCCTTAGTGAGGGAGTTTGTGAGCTTGACAGTAGAGAGGCAGCGAGGGTTAAGGTCGGGCTTATCAATGATGGTAGTGGGGATCGGTCTGATACCGAAGCGTCAGAATGGGAAATGGATTTTGAGTCGAATGATGGTAATGTTATTGAGATTCATAATCGGTTTGAGAAGGCGAGACTTAAAAAACGGATTGGGAGAAGAAAAGCGTTGAACCTGATCTTTGATAGCTGTGGGGAAGGTATCCGTTGGAAGAACTCTGTCATTCCTAAAGTGAGTTCTCCTCCAAAAAAGCCTAAGCATAAGATTGGGAGATTGACGATGGATGAGGCGTGCTCTCTGTTAGAGGCAGGTACAGTTGGCTCCATTTCGGATGGAGGTATTAGAAATTGGAATGTCGCGATTTAGGAGGAGGCCGTTGAAACGTGGAAACTTGGACAAGCTCTTGGCTTGTCCTTTGGAGGCGAAGAAGGGGAGATTAATTCCAGGCTCCGGGAATTGGAAAGTAGGGACTGGGCTGAGTTTGAGAAAGGCCAAATGGACTCCTAGTCTGATTGTCATTCTGGCGTTGGGCTGCTCCCGGTTTGTCTGTGTTTATGTGGGCTGTTGTGTTCTGTTCTGGTTAGGGCCTTGGTCTTCCTTTGGGCGGGTTTTGGGAGGGGCCGTGTTTCTGTCTGTGGTTTTTCTTTTTTGCTGCCTTTTGTGTGCTGGTGCTGTGTCTTTTTCTGCTGCAGCTGTGTTTGATGGTGCTATTTCATTTTTTGGTTTTGATCCTCTTTTTTGGTTGGATTGAGCTATTTTATTTCTACTGCTGTTGATTGGATTTTTGTGGTTTCTCTTGTGCTTTGGTCTGAATGCTCGATCAAGTTTGATTTTTGTTGGGTTTGGTTCCTTTTTGTCAGTGCTTGGTTGATCTTTTTACTTGGGTCTGTTTTTCATGTTTGTAGTTTGTTTCATTTTTAGGAGGGTTGTTGTTGTTTCAAGGGCAGAGGTTCTCTTAATCGTTTGGTTTCAGTTGTGTCCTCTTGCTTCTAGCTGTTAGCGGAGTTTTTTTCTACAGTTTTTGGTTGGTGGCTTGTCTTTTTGGGTTCTGTTGGAGTCAAGCTTTGGTTGGATCTCTGTTGGGTAGTTTGTGGTTGGAGTTGTTCCTTTTGGCCAGGTGCTATTGCGCTAGTGGTTTTATGGTCTCTCTTTGTTTGGTTGCCTTGTTTGGAGGTGTTTTTTGATTGTTGTTTTCTAAGTTCTTGTAAGGGTGTTTGATTGTGGTTGGAGGAGGCTTTTTCAGTCTTTTTGGGGGCTGTTTCTTTGCTGCTGTTGTGCCTTTCCATGGCTGTGTTTGGGGTCTTTGGTGTTTCATCTTGCTTGGCCTTTTTGGCTCTAATAAATTTGTTTGCTGTTTAAAATAAATAAATAAATAAATAAAATAACTAAGTGAGAGAGAAGATGAGATCTGAAATTGGACAAATGGATCTCTGTGGGGTTTTTTGGGCTGAGAATGTATTAAATCGCTGTTCTTTTCAGGATTCAAGTGCTGAAAGTACTGTCATGAAATGACTGGGTTGGTCCAGGAGAGTTGATCCTTGTGGTGATTTTTTAATATTGAGCTGGTTATGGTGTTGTAGCTTGCCTTAGTTTTGGATTGCTTGATTTTGAGGGTGCTTTCTTGTTGATTCTTTTTGGTTCTGTTTGTATTTAGGGATTGGTTCTGGGGTGGGGGTGGTTTTATTAAGGTCCTGTTTTGGGTGGTCTTGGTGGTTGAATCCTCTTTTGGCTATTTGGCCTTTAATTCAATTTGATGTTACAAAAAAAAAAATTTGTTGGAGGCTAACAGAATTCAACCAATTAAGCTGATCATTTTGTTGAGCTAGCTGAATCTCCAAATTAATTTACTTTTTTGGAAAATGTCTAGAATTGGGTTTGGATAAGACTATGTGAGACATCAAGAAATAGGCTAATTAGAAGAGACATTACTACAAAGGTTGGAGCATCAGCATTTTAATTCCTCTACAGACGCCGTGCGGAGAGAGAGAGAGGGAGAGAGAGAGATGGTCAAAAAGGTAGAATCCTAGGCACTGTGCAAGCGTAATCTTTTTTTTTTTGCTAAAATGCAAGCGTAATCAAGGAAGGAGGATTCTAGCAACCAAAAAAAAAAAGTAATCAAGGAAGGTGGCACTGTTCGTCTGTACTCCATTCGGCGTTTCAACTTTCGACACGTATCGCTGCTTCTTGGTAACTACGTTGTATGTCCCTCTTTCCTTCTCTCCCATGTACTTTGCCAAACGAGATACGTTGGATAGAAAAGACTTGTGGATAAAATTTATCATGAGAAATTTTTGAGTACATGTTAGGGTACCACAAAGATTGGTATGTCTACCGCCTACGTTGTACCTTGCTACTAGTTGACAAATCCAGGCGGGCTTTGGGCATTGGTTGACAAATGACAAAGAGTAAGTACTGCTATAGGCCTCCAAAATTTTCATTTAAATGGCCGCCCTTTTCAACAGCAATCTTTATACCCCTATGCTCCTATGGTTATAGAACTAAAACTAAAAGTAAACATACTTAAAATTTTCTCAGATAGAAAGCCGCAAACCAAGTCTAAAGGTTCCAAATCTTACCGAATTATATATATATATATGTATATGTGATGTTAATGTCAAAGTAAAAAATATCAATACTAAAGTAAAAAGTGTCGTTAAAAGCGACACTAGCCTATATATATATACACACTTAGGGTGCGTTTGATAAAATTGAAAATTAAGTGCTGAATTTAAGTATTGAAAATTTTAAGTGATTTTTTGTATCAGCAAAATTAACAATTGTGTTTCAAGAACTAAAATAGATTGCATTCAGTGATTATTTTCAGTAGAAAATTTTCACTTAACGCTTTCAGTGGATTTTTTGCTGCTTTTTCAATTAAGTAGTACATTATCAAATGCACTGAAAATAATTAAGTGCTGAAAATTTTCATTTTCACTACTTAATTGGGTTATCAAACACACCCTTAGTTAAAAACCAGCTGGCATTAAAAAAAAGTTTAATTACATTTTATCCCATGTGATTAGTTCATTTTCACTTTACCCACATGTACTTTAAAGATGGACACTTAATTAACCTTCTGTGGTTTCGCAGAAACTGTTAAAGATTTCTCTCAAAAGTAGTCCTATATAAGGTTTAAAGTGTTAAAACTAGCCCTGTATTGGACAGTTTAAGTGTCAAAATTAACCTCAAACTTAATTAGCAACATACGATATTAAGCATTAAAATTTTCCCAACATAGGTAAGTTAAATGATAGCATTATATCCACATATAAGGGGTTAAACCAAAATTAACCTCACAAAAGTGATGAAGTGTTAGGAGTAAAGTTTTTGGCCAATTTTAGAATTTTAATCTATTTAAAATAAAATCTTAACAATTTCACTTCAATCTAAAATCACAAAAATAGGTGTCCACATTTAAAGTAAATGGAGTAAAGTAAAAATAAGCCTAATTCCATGGGGATGTAAAATCTAATTACCCTTTACAAAAAAACACAATAGCATAAGAGTTATTTTTTTTTGCTCAAAAATTAAAATATCATTAATGAAACTTAAACCTTACACGGAAAACAGAACAAACAAGAACACTAAAGGAAAAAACACAAGCAAAGGCAAAACAACCAAGAGAACAATAGGTAAGGAAGCATAAGCGACTACAGAAAACCCTATGTCAGCTGCAAAAGGAATCCACCACTGCGCCACAAGGACCGCCGAGCAGATAGATCCGGAACCCAGGACACCTTCAAACTTGTAGATGATCGAGACCACCAAAAGAAAGAAGACGGCACAAAGCCAAGTCCAAACAGGTGATGAAGCATCACCAAAGGGGGCAACCGAAGTTGCTTGAAAAGCTTCCATGATAGCAAAAGTTGCACCATGGAAAGCAGCACAGCTGAAGACGAAGGCTCCAAAGCCACCAATCATAACCCAATGTAGACCAAAAAGCCAATCTACTGTTTCAAGACTGGTCTGGGCAACATCCACCATCTTGAACCCAAGAAGAAGCCCTGCAAGATAAGGAAAACAACCCTCACAAAGGAAGGGGAAAAGCTTCACAGAGGAAGCGGAGGAGCCAAACAGGCCCTTATTGGAACCGGGACAAAACATGGCTAAGAGAGAGAGAGAGAGAGAGAGAGAGGAGGAGGAGGAGGAGGCCGAAGAAGATGGGGGCGGGGGGTGTTTGTGCGGCTGCCGGCTAAGCTTCATACGGACTCTCTCTCTAGAAGACTCTAGAGAGAGAAGCTCTCTAGTGGCTTCTCATAACGTCTGTATAGAAAGTGTTATAACCCAATAGCATAAGAGTTAGAATTGCAGAGTTTAGCACGGTGCCCCTTCTCTTTCCCTTTTGATCCATCAAAGCACAAATGGCCACGTCACCGCACCAAAGTCAGTTCCCCTCTCCATCCCTCCCCCTTCCCCTTTCCCCTCCCCCTCTGTGAACTCTCTCTCTCTCTCTCTTTCTCTCCCTATCTCACTTCAACACTTTTAACAACATGATTAAGATTTTTTTTTCTCATCAAATCCGTATATATATATATATATAAATAAATAAATAAATAAAGCAACAAGGGAAATTTTATCTTAGTTTTTTTTAATAATAGAATATGAAACTTTACTCATAAGCGTAAATCACAAAAAGGAATCAGTACAAGCAAATAGAAGCAAAAAAAAATATAAAAATGAACCACACAAACTTTTATAGCCGCACTGCAAACTCTTCAATCCCAAATAAATCTCACTGTGGCATAGCTTGATAGAGCCGGCTGAGAGAGAAAGCTGTCAAAGTGACCCACCAACCAACAGAGTTCGCCAAAACTTTGCTGGAACTGCGACAAGATCCCACCAAAATATCAGATCTGATGAAAGTGAGACGAATCTATATAAGTAAAGCACCAAATCCAAAAGGCCAATGTTGTATCTACGTAAAGGAGTATCCGGAACTAACCGCAGACCAAGTTAGGAGATCTAGGAGGGAGCAGGATCAAAACAAAAACAAAGAAAAAAAAAATCACAAAACCCTTCTAAAGAGGGACACAACCCGCTTAATGCAGGACACAAACTCGTCTAAAACGGGACACACAAAAACAAGGGACCAATGTTGGAAATTTTATCCATGTGAGTTCATGTAATGTTTTTTTTTCTTTTTATTTTGTGTTAGCAAAATTTTATAGTTAATTTGGTAGTGTTAATGTAGGTTCTAGCCAAACAAAATGAAATACTTGAGGAAAAAATTGTTTGAATATATGTAGGGACCGTGATAGGATTCGTTTCGGGCCCCAAAATACTATCGAAACTGACTGTGGATGTTAGAACACTGACTTAAATTGAACAAATCATTCGGTTCGGTATTGTTGGTAATTTATATAACCCTAGTTTCAAGCCCCTAAATACTCAGGATCGGCCCTGCTCACACCCAAAAGTAGGTATAAATATTATTTGTAGCAGGAATATCACATTATTTGGCATAACGTACTAATATATACAAATAGGGGTTGTGCTTAGTTAGAATGTATTTTCATTTCAAAAGGGCTACATATAGATAAAACAAGGAGTTTTACGGGTTTGTGATACCGCGTCATTGGAATAATCACGCTACTGAATATTTTTTTTTCCAAAATGAGAACCACTGTGAGTAAATATTCAATATTGCGGTAATTAATACTATGTGTTACATATCACGGTCCATACTACATCTTTTTCCTTAAATTTTAGATTGACATGTACTTGATCAGCGATCTCTAATTATTGGGTTGTGATTATACGTCACCAAAATAACCATTGTAATGAATATTTTTTCCAAGGTTTTAAAACCCAGTCCGGACTGGACGGTTTGACCGTTTAACCCGCCAACCGGTCCAGGTAACGGGCCAGTCCTAACTGTGAACCGTTCTTAGAAGAAAAATCGGCTTCAAAATGAGAAACCGTTCAACCCACCCGGTTGAACCGGAAATATAAAAACCAGTTGCCGGTTCAATTGACCCGAGCGGTTTGTGTTTAGTATAAAAAAAAGGGTTTTAGGTAGGGGTGTTCAAAAAACCGACTGAACCGAACTGACCGACCGGAACCGACCGAACCGGACCGAAATTTTCGGTGTATTGGTGCATCGGTCGGAGCTCGGTTCTGCACTCTAAAAAAATTGATACTTCGGTTCGGCGTGCGGTTCCTACATTTTCTGAACCGAAACCGACCGACCCCGACCGAATGATATACTTCTTTAAAAAAAAACCTAGACCTAAACATATACTCAAAAAGTTACTCTACTGACTCTCTCACACACGTCTCCCTCTCTCTCTCTCTAAAATCTAACCTAACCTAACCTTCTCTCTCCTCTTGCGATTTGCAAGCCCCAAAATCCTCCCGCCGCCTCCACCACTTGCCACCACCACACACTGCCTACACCATTCTTTCTTCTCCATTGATCTCCCATGGAACCACTACCACCCACACTCGATCAGTCACCACACGTACTACAACTGCGATCATCATCATCACCCTCAGCGGATCAGTCCGCCGCCACAAGATCTCCGATCTTCATCATCTCCATCATATAATCTCCATCATCTCCTCCAGTCTCCGATCATCATCTCCATCATCTCAATCATTGATACCCTAGCTACCACCACTTCCTCACTTCTCTCACCATGCGAAACCCTAGCCGCCATTGTGAAGGTCACCATCCAACGAAGCACAGCTCGCAGTCGTGAAGGTCACCATCAATCCTATGCAGATCTACCACCATCAAAGGTCAGAAACCCTAATTTTATTGTGTGATTGAGTTGCTTTTGTTTATGAATTTGTGTGACTCTCTTGCCTACTTCTCCTTCAAATCGTGTTTATGAATTTTTTTTTCAAAGTTCAAACCACCACCAACAGCTAGATCCACCACCACCACCCTCAGATCCACCACAACCACCTCTAATCCACCACCACCCCGACCACCCCGACCGAAACCGACTACACCGAAACCGACCACCCCGAACTCCCCGCCGGTCAGTTTTGGTTTCCAACCCCGCCACCCCGACCACTTCGGTTCGGCGCGAAATCTTCCTCCACCCCGACCGAAACCGACCGATGAACACCCCTAGTTTTAGGTCACCACAATTTCTAATTTTTAGAAAACAAAACGACGATAGCAGCACCCATACCCACAGAGACCACCAGCCCGCCGTCGCCGCCCTTTGCCTATGCCGTCGCCGCCGCCGCCTTGCCTTGCCTTGTATTAATTATTTTTTTCATTTTTCAAAGAGGTATTCTATTCTCCTTTTTCCCCTTCTTTCTCTCTTCCTCCTTAGTCTTTTCTTGGGTATCTTATTTTGAAAATTAAACACTTTTGTTGGAAGAAATTGATGAATATCATGTTGATTCATGGGTTAACTTATGATTATGATGTTATACTGTTTATGTGATGAAATATGAATTTTGATTTCTTAGCATATGTTTTAAACTTTTAACTTTTAAGTGATGGATTTGGTGTACAATGTACATATTATATATATATATATATATATATTTGTTTAGTTGTTTATCACTATCATCTATTGATCAGTGATCAGTGATCACATTCCTTTCCTCAATTTCATTTAGAATTTCTCACTTTGAAGTGGTCTTTTGTAATTTATAGTTTTTTTTTTTAATTCATTTTTGTTCATTGTCTTTGTATTTGCCATTTTGCCTATTTGGTAATTGTGTTATGTGTGTCTACTGTCTAGGAGACTAGACTAGAACTAAGATGTCTGCGTCCGGTCATAATTCAACTATGAATTCATTTTTTTGTCAATTATATTGTACTATTAAATTATTAATATAATATTAATTACAAATAAATATATTAATTACGTAATTATGACGTCACGGTTCAATTCCGATTCACCCGACGATTAAACATGTAATCCATGACCCAAACATTTTTCCAATTCAATAAACGATCTGATTTCAAACCTTGATTTTTTCCATGTATAGGGTGTGAGTCTTAACTAAAGGACCTCCTCGATCCCATTGAGTGCAAATGACTTTTGAGTAAGGCTGAAATCGGTTCGGTTCGGTCGGTTTTGGGAGTGATTTTTCACCGACCGATCGGTTCGGTTTCGGTCGATTTTTTCGGTTTTAGGATAATTTTTTGGTTCAATTTTACATTGCACTACCCTTATGAATACCGACCGAACCGATCGATTCGCTTCGATGGTTCGATTTTTGTTTCACCCCTACTTTTGAATGAAACCGTCGACATCTAAAAGTGGAATACCAAATACGTGTAGATAAGTAGATGTGTTATTAAGTCCTACCCATAAGACTCATTTTTATTGGTTTTGATAGCATGTATCATGTCTATTCATATTAGCTTAAAACTTCTCAACTATCATACACATGAAGAGAGAGAGAGAGCTTTACACTGCTCAAAATAGAGACATGGGTCCATCGTCCTCTGCTTAAATTCAAAGCTTTTTCGTGGACGACACGATCCGGGTCTGCCGCACCTTTCACCGTTGCTCCTCTCTCTCTCTCTCTATACTCCAAAACTCCTTTTCTCCCTCTTTCTAAAAAGAAAAGCAGCCTCGTCTGTGACACAAAATCCATTGGAAATGGAGGACCAGTTTGAACTGGGGGATCTCAGGCAGTACATGAACGGAAGGCCCCATTTCCCCAGCGTACCACCGCCGGGAGACATCTTCTCCGCCCACCGGAATCTGACACAAGCTCAGCACTATGAGATGGTGATGGTGGGTACTCGTCAGATGAGTGAGATAGTTCCTCATGGACTTCAAGATCAGTTTCGCTCCGATTGTACCACACCCAGTGTTACTTGTACGTCCACTGCCGGCAGTCTGAATGGGTTGGAGACGGAGGTAGCTGGCGGCGGTGACGGTGGCACTGGAAGGTGGCCGAGGCAAGAGACTCTCACTCTTCTGGAGATCAGATCGAGGCTTGACTCTAAGTTTAAAGAGGCCAATCAAAAGGGTCCCTTGTGGGATGAAGTCTCTAGGTACACTACTACACATACCCTAATTCTTCTTCTTCTTCTTCTTCTTCTTCTTCTTCTTCTCTCTCTCTCTCTCTCTCTCTCTCTCTCTCTCTCTCTCTCTCTCTCACTGACTCACACACACACAACTTAAGTTAATTTCTTGAAGTGTTATAATTAAATTGACAATTGTTTAATTTTGCACAAAACCCTAACTCGATCATCGTCTTCCTCCCTTCTTTTGACAACAGCTTCTACTTCTGCAATTCATTCTTAAAAAAACTGCGATTATTCGAAAGCTACGCGAATGACTCACAATTGTTTGCTACAGAATCGTAAAAATAAATTTACCAAATAGTTTTGTAATTGTACATTTGGAATTTTGGAGTTCCATATATAATCATTCACGAGTGACTTTAAACTTACTTGTAAGGGATTTATCAACCCAAAATGTTCAAGTGTAAGAGGTTTGCTCATGTTCCAAGAAGTATTAAGCAATAGTACCCATTTGGCTTTGTGTTTGAAAAACCACTACGCATTATGTTTTTTTTTCATTTCTGGCATCAATTAATATTTGTTTTTTCTTATGACTAAATCTGGTTTAAGAATGACCTCAGTTTGAAGTTTCAGTTAATGCTCGAGTGTTATTTTCGTTCCTTCTTTACTTCATCTTTCTGGTTTTGTGTTGGACAAATTTCTGATTACTTGTATAGTTTTACTGTATGACTAGTTCTCTATTGAAAATGAGTACCACTCTTTTTAAGCAAGCTTTCTCACTTTTTCTACTAAAAGAATATCTGACTACTTATATGCTTTTGTACTCATTTGCTATTTTCATGAAAATAAAAGAAACGTATATATGAGCAGCTAGCTCTCCAAAGTCCCATCTTTCTAAAGAAGTTTTGAATAGTCATATCCCAACATGGGTCAGTACCAAGTGCTCAACCAAGAGAGCAAATGAGATTTTACATTTCATTAGCAAAATTAGGGTTCCTTGATGTCTCTATTTCATTTCATTTTTATATGTATAAATATGGGTGTGTATACATGTGTATATTTTTGGTTCTTTACACTTGCAGGATATTGTCTGAGGAACATGGATATCAAAGGAGTGGGAAAAAATGCAGAGAGAAGTTTGAAAATTTATATAAATATTACAAGAAAACAAAGGAAGGAAAAGCTGGGAGACAAGATGGTAAAAATTATAGATTTTTTAGGCAACTTGAGGCTCTCTATGGTGAAACTAGCAATACTACAGTCCCAATCTCAGAAACCCATCATGTTGGAAACAGTTTTACATTTCTTAATTCAATAAACAACAGTACTACTTCTCAACCTAATCAAGAAACTTTTCAAGCTCCAAAACTATCTGAGAGCCTTAGCCTCACAAGCTCATCCGAATTCAATTCCTCATCGTCCGATGACATTAATGACGTCAATGATTCGACAGAGAAGATGAAGAAGAGAAGAGGCAGGAGGAGCTGGAAGGGGAAGATAAAAGACTTCATTGAATCACAGATGAGGAAATTAATGGAGAAACAAGAGGCTTGGTTGGATAAAATGATGAAGACTCTTGAAAGGAAGGAACAAGAGAGGATGATGAGAGAGGAAGAGTGGAGGAAGCAAGAGAAAGCTAGAATTGATGGAGAGCACAAGTTTTGGGCCAATGAGAGAGCTTGGATTGAGGCTCGCGACTCGGCTTTAATGAAGGCCTTGCAAAAGTTCACAGAGAAAGAAGGACTTAAGGCCTCTAATGCAATTGAGAATGGAAATGAAACAATTAGTAGTACTTTGGAAAGAGATAGCTGGGTTGAATGTGAGATTACTAGGCTAATACAATTAAGAACTAGCATGGAATCGAAGTTTGAACAAGGTGGGTGTTCAGAAGAGGCTCTTTGGGAGGAAATAGCAGCTAAAATGGCTTGTTTGGGGTATGATAGAAGTGGTTTAATGTGCAAAGAGAAGTGGGATAGCATCAATATCTTTCTGAGGCAAACTAACAAAAAGCGTAAAGAGAATTCAAGAAGTTGTTACTTTGAGAACAATGATCTTCTATATAACCAACAAGGAGGCACATATGGTGAAATCAATGAACAAGGATCAGAGACCACAAGATCAATTGCAACAAATGGTGGTGATTTGCCTACTAATTCAAATGGAGCCAATGTCATGAATGATGGTTGTTTTAGGCTCTATATGGGTGATGGGGAGAACTTGTGGGAAAATTATGGAATGAAGATAAGCAAGGGGGAGAACAATTGAATAAACTTATGCGATAGTCTGTTGAGAGGTAAGAGATTTGATAGTGTTTCTAATGGTATAAGTTATGACTTTGGTTGTGCTTATGGATTTATCTAACTGAGGGTTTTAGGAATTAATGTTTGTTTGATGAGCTCTAATGGGAAGTGGTGGTTTGTAGACTTGGTTGCGTTGCTCTTTCATGTTGGTTAATTTTCATCCCATTCTTTTTATAAACTTTAATTTCCTTTTGTGCCAAATCCTTCCTCTCTGAGAGCTTTTAGCATGGTGGTTCTTACATTCCTTGCTTCTCTATTCTTTTCTGGTGAACTCACATCACACATTCTCTTTTCTTTTTTGGGAAGTGGATTTGGGTTGCTGTGAAGTATTGTGCAAGTGAAATTCCAAGAACTAATCTTTGTTGTGTGTCTGATATTAATCAGGTATCCTAAGAGCATCTCCAAATCTAAATGTCATTTTTCTTTTTTCAGGTTAAAATTATATTTTAGTGCCGCTACAGTACCAAAATGCTACATTTTTATACATATGCTCCAATTGTTCTTTTCAAAAGAAGTTTTACTCCGTTGTTTGCAGCAAACAAAAAAAAAAAAAAAAAAAAAGTTGATCTCTTGTCATAGAGTGCCAAAGCTAATGCTAAATTATAAGATTGTTATAATTTGGTGCTAGCTTTGGCACCACATTGAGGAGTTGTTTTTGAAGGGAATACTGCATTTTAAATAGCATCTTCTATTAGACTCTAGGCGCCCAGGGTGTAGAAAAAAAAAAAGTAGAAATATATTGGGAAGCATTTGTTTGCATATGCAGTTCTTTACATGTATAGCGCATTGTATACAATTTGATGCACCGAAGTGTTGTTCAAAAAATATCTATCTGCAATCTTATTTCGTCATTGCAAAAATTTTAGATCAATTTGTGGTACAAGTGGAACCATATGTGCTTAAAAGGTTAATGTCAATTGAGGTGACTCTGACTTATCATATTTTTTTTCTTTTCTTTTCTTTTTAATTTGCATCAAGACAATGCCATGACCATTGTCTATTTGATTAGTACCCTAGTTCACATGGCCCACGATGGGTCTTGACTCTTGACATAACATTTCTCATTTACATCCCCTAGCGATGGGGAAACCCTCTAATGCATGTGGTCTGTACGTGGTGGGCTGTTGCTGCTGGCAGTCCTGCAATCGAAAGGACAATAAACTAGGGAAGGGGTGGGGGGATGAACTAATTGCGGACATCGATGTAATCTTTTGCACACACTTTTTTTTTTTTGCACACACTATCAAGGGATCAATATTGTAGTGATAGGTAGCGTGGAATTTGATACTAATATTGTAAAGATAATTTTTTTGGGCATATAAGAATCTCATATAATAAGATAGATAAATTTTATGTGTCTATGACATTATGCGGTCCACAGAAAAGAGAGATATGTGTATCTTATTTATGTGAGATTATTATGTGCCAAGAGTTACCTATTGTAAAACTCTTTGTGTATCCAACTTGGCACTAATTTGCATTAATTGCATGAGATTTTAGGAGGGCAACGCCCCCTTGCCAAGGTTGGAATTCGTTTTACAAATATTTTTAAGGGTATGTTAGTAATTTGACCACTAATAGCATGAAGTTGCAATGTATGTTATATAATGGTTGTGGATGTATTATGTAACTGAAAAATGTTAGACCCATACACTTTTTTATACTTTTTCACATACTATACTTTAAATGCATGTACCTTGTTCTATATGAATTTTTCATACTTTTTTGTGCACCACTTACACAGTACATGGTACAAGCATTTAAAGCTGAGTGTGAAAAAATTTGTGAGTGTAATAATGCTCTATGTAATTTGTCCTTCATCCTTATTAAGAATAGACAATTACTCCCTCTGTCCCATATTCAGATTCTCTATTGTGATTTTTAACTTGGGATAATTATATTTCAGTCTCTTTGCTGTGTAAAAATAAAAGTCAGTCTCTACTACTTTTTTGAAATTAAAAAAAAAAGTTTTTTTTTTTAGGTGTAAAATTAAAAGACTTAAGTTTTACACAACATGGGAGAAACTAGATCTGCATAAAGTTGAGAGCAACTCATCACAACGTTGGGAGCATATTCACAATTTTTTTGTGCAAATTAACATGCAATCATCAAGTAGACTGGAACATAAATCAACTTTTCAAAAGTTGATTTTTTTAAATTATTGTTGATGACTTTATAGTTTTTTTAAATTATTGTTAATATTTTTTAAATTTTGAAATGTGGTAGACTGACTTTTAAATTTGCTACGTACATAAAGTTCACTAAAATATAAATATCCCTTTTAAATTTCTAATGAAACATTTTTGTAATGGTGAAATTTTCACACTTTCCATTATTATCGTTTTGGGGTTTCAAAATTTTCACATCACGTCAAAGAAAATTTTGAAGAGTTTTATACTCCCGTTCTATTTTATGTGTTATTTTTGGAGAATTTAACTATTTTAGGGGACAAAAAGAATCTACACATACTTTCCACAATTGCCTATAATCATTGCACTTTCTTTTTTCGTTTTTGTTTTGGTGTTGATTGCAAGGACAGAGAGAGTATAGTATAGGGTAAACTTGGAAAATGTCCGTGCAGTTGTTCTTCTTCTTCCTTTTTTTTTTTTCGGAAAATGATGAGTAAAATGGATAAAAAATGCTAAAAAAAACACGTATAAATGTACAATGAACAAACCCCAAACATGCACAAAAAGGCTACATGGGATAAGAACCTTTCTAAGGCCATTAGCCTAGAAAAATCCCCATCCCCCACCTTAGCCAGACCAACCCTAAACCAACAAGAAACAGCATGGAATAGAACCAGCTGCAAAAGAAAATTTGTACTTTGTAGGTAAAGTTTATTAACTTTCAAAAGGAGATTTAATTTGTTACTATTAAAAGTGGGTCAGCCCAGCCCAAATCTCATATAAGGTATTATTCACATAGCTGTTAGCCTGTTTAGGGAGCCTAAAGTCTCAATCCAACAGCGAACCCAAGTGGTGCACTTCAATGGTTTGAGGAAGACCCAAACTTATATATAGGACCTTTACTATGTCCGTTTCCGATGTGAGACGTGATCTGCTGACACATTCCAACATTGACATCTCGGTGCATTTACGGTCTTGGCTCTGATACCACTATTAGAAAGTGGGTTAGCCCAACCCCAGTCCCACTTAAGGTATTGTCCACATGGCTAGCAGAGGCAGATCTAGAAAATCAATCCAGGGGGCGTGATAGAAGCTAGTGAACGGGGCTGTCCCGAGAAAAAAAAAATTTGGACCTATTTATGTTTATTTTGTGTACATTTTGTATAGATGATATAAGTTAATGATATAAAAATCTATCACGAAAATATACGAGAGAGAGGCTTAATATATATGACAAATTTATAATGTCAGGGGGCTTTTATAATTTTTAAGGGGGGGGGGGGGGGGGGGGGGGGGGGGGTGTGTGGCTTAATTGTATTTTTTTAATGCAAATCTATGTGTAATTTCTCAAAAATCAAGGGGGTTGAGCCCCTCGTCCTTCACTCAATCCACCCTTGGTTACTAGCTTGCTTGGAGACTCTAAAGCTTCAATTCAATAGCGAGCCATGTGATTTTTTCCTCTGGACTCTAACCCAAAAGACGCCTCAATAGTTTGAGAAAAAGAACAACACTTATATATATATATATAATATATATATATGCAGGTCCTTTACTCCGTTCCGCTTTCGATGAGAACGTGAAGCGCTGACACATTCCAACAATTACATCGGGGTGTAATTGTGATTCTCTTTCATCAACCTGCTTGTCCTACTGAATTCCCAGCAGAACATACTGCAATATAGGAGGATTGTGTCTTCATGGTGGGTCTTCAATGTATTAAGTTTGAGTTGAGTAAATGCAGGTATATAAAGCTGCAACTAGCTAGTAAAGAAATCATCACAAAAGTGTTTGATTTTCGAAGTAAGCAGTTGCTGAAGTAGGAGGAGAACTTATGGGTACGTACAAGCCTTATGTAGTAAATTTCACTCCTATTGGGCTTGGGGATGTATCTCTTTTATTCATCCTTCTCAATGTTAATTTCCTTGCTGATGTTAAAAAAAATTATTCCCTTCGTCTCATTTTATGTATCCATCTTTCTTTTTTGGGGTGTTTCAAAATTGTTGTCCACTTTTCTAAATTAGTATACAAATTTTACTTAGTTTTCCAAAAGTACCCTTCCTTGCAATCAACACCAAAACAAAACAAAAAAATAAAGTGCAATGATTATGGACAATTGTGGAAAGTAGGTGTAGATTCTTTTTGTCCCCTTAAATAGTTGGATTCCCCAAGATGGACACATAAAATGGGACGGAGGTAGTACAATTTTGCTCACTCTAAAATTGTTTATTCTTTGTTCACCATCCTCTTCCATTGGCTAATGTAATATGGTCCAGTACTTTATACTATTAATTTATTCTCATTTAATATTGTGCCCCACTAAAAAGGAGAGTAAACAAAGAATGAACAATTTTAAGGTTAACAAAAATATATTCAAAATAAAAAAAAAACGTAGTAACATTTTTTTTTTTGTTTGGCTCAGCAAAGGAAAAATGTTTATTCATATTGGAAAAATCCATGACAAAAATACACAGCCAGACAAACATCTGCCAAAAAAACGTAGTAACGACCATTGAAGTACTATGATGGATCAATAAACCAGAAAATTTATATAAATGTACACAAATAAATACAAACACAAACACACACATATATATATATATATATATATATGTAAAACCTTCTTTCATACCATCAACTAATTGGTTGGTATGCATGTTACATAAACCAACAGCAACAATACATTAGGATTATGACAATTGATGCTATTTAGGCATCTTAAAAAGTTGAAACTAATTGACACCAAACCATAAGTAATACATTCACTGCACACTGAGAGTTAAAAATTAATGTATCATACAACTAAATATACAAAATTGTATTATAGAAATTTTCATTTATTTGTCAAAAAAATTAAAAAAAATTTGACCAAATTATACTTTGCACCCTTATACTATACGTGTGTTTTGAATTGGATGCATGTGTCACACCCCAACCCACCCCCGCGGGCTAGGACACGTGTAACAAAGCCAACAAACCAAATAATCATTTTTAACGTTCCGAAAATAACATTTTAAAGTGAGATACCAGGGATTAAATAGATTTTTATCAAATAAAGTAATAAGAAGAAATAAAATAAAGTTTTAAAATCATCGAATGGTACTCGGACAGAGTTCCCCCTATTACGGCACCATTTCCCCTGTTAAACAAGATTTTTTTTTTTTTTTAACGGTAAGTTTCATTAATAGAATATACATGCAGCGAAAAAAGTCACTGATCATAGTTACATCAACAATGAAATTAAAAACCCCCCAATAGTTCCCAAAAACCGCACATCCAGGTTACTAAGATGAAAAACTCTCCATTTTGAGATTTTCTAGATAGTAGCCAAATAAGCCCCCCAAAGAAATACCCCATGATCTCTATATATACCAAACCCAGCCTATATAATAAAGGAAGTATCAAAATAGGCAAAACTAGGACTGCCCAGACCTAATCCACATGTCCAAATCAAGAAGAGGCCTAGTATAATACTAGCTGCTAAACCACCCCATTGACTAAATAACAAGGAAAAAACAAATGTGATATACAGAAAAAACTCATCCAAGACACCCTTACATTAGACCAAAGCATTAGGATGCAATATATCCCCAGAACAGCAAGGGCAGACTTTGCTCCTCATCAGCAAGTGACAGCAAACATTCACACAAATTATCACCAAAACACCAAATATCACCAAAACACTTGAAAATACTTTCAAAACTTCAATCCACAAATTATATTACAAGGATTAAATATAAATACTAAGACATAAACTTATCTCTAAAAACCAAACTCTAAGAATATAATTACTCGTCTAAACTCAATTACATATGAACATATTAAACATTAACCATTACTCCCGAGCTATCCTAAAATTTCCACAGCTCAACGCTTCTCACTGTGATGCTCGTTCGTACCTGCGTGGTCATTAGCCACAAAAATTGAATAAGCTTTCGCTTAGTGAGTACGTGGTACTAATCATGCAATTGGAGTATTTAATAAATCATAACACCAATTATGTATTCACAACAATAAATGGTCGCAGGCGTGTCAAGTAATCAACCACCATCGTTCTGGACCCTTGCTTCTGGGCCATTCTCACTTTTTCTGTCGCATATAGCGAAATCACACTCATTCATTTGTGACCGTAGTTAATTCGCTGTGGTCGTCACCACTATCCCCTTTTCTCTGAGGATTTCAACATCTCTCTGTCCCTTATATATGGGCTAACTAATGGTGATTATCACTTGAGACCCTTTGACCCAAATAAGCACATAAGCAACTCAACATGTCAACATGGCAATTTCATCATTTTTGGACATGTTTTTAAATAATAATTAATCACATGCTTTTCTACTTAATCACAATTAAGCAATTTAAGCATTCACTAACAAATAAATAACATTAAACATCCAATTTTGGGATTAGGACACTCACCTCACGAATAGGTCCAAATAAAGCCTAGAAATCCTAACTTCCTTTGCAAAACTAGCTCTAGTTACTCCCAATGATATCCCTACATATATAGATCACATATATGTATCACCCCTCAAAATGGGTCGCGAAAAAACATTATCAAAATTGAAAAAGAAATGCATTAAAATAATCATCTCACCTTCACGAGTCCGGATATGACTTCGGTCCGCGAAATAGAGGTCGTACGACGAAGAAACGACGACGAAAGCGGCGAACGTGAACTTTTCTCTTCTCTTCCTCTTAGCCGAGATACTCTCTGTATCTATATACTGTTTTTTTTTTTTAAACAAGGATGGTAAGTCACCAAAAGAGGTGTCACCTCCTAAGTCCTTCAACCAACTTCGGGTTAATTCTGTTTACACCCTGCATAACTTCTAAAGTCTTATTATAAAACCTCCCTAATAATTGTATTAACTCCCCAAATAATTAAGTGGTATGTGTTTATGTCACATATGGGTCCCAAAAGGGGTCCCAAATATTTTATGAAGTTGCTAATTAACCTACTGGTTATAAATCCAATTCCTATTCGCTGTCGCATAGGTACCCAAACTGGTACCATAAAAGGCTACAACTAACAGTAAAATATTAAAAATAATTTAACAAATATCCATTTAATCACATAAATTCAACTAAATGCAATTTATCCAATCTGGACCTCCCGTGGGTCCCACGTCATATCCATCAAACTGTGCCATTTATCAAGCACTTATCACATCGGGGTAACTGGAACTTACCCAAATATCACATGCAATTAATTATACTAATTAATGCATGAGAAATAAATATTACTTCCATTTTCTGGGTACGGGTATTACAGCATGTTTTTTTTTAATCAATTGAACCCTTAAAGTTCAAAATTTTATTCAATCAGACCTAAACACTTTAAAAGATATAGTCATCTGAGTTGCGCATGATGCTTACCTGTCACATATTAGGTTAAGACAAACGACGGAGGTTGTGAATGGCACGAAAAATTGAATTCACTCATATCCATAATCGCAACATTTTCGTGCTATTCACAATTTCCTTCGTTTGTTTTAACCTAATTTGTGACAAATGTATGATAATTTCTGTTAGTTTAAGCCTACGACGTCAGGCATTGGGGTCTTATTCAATAAATTTTTAAAGTTCAAAAGTTTGATTGAACCAAATATATATATATATATATATCCAATTGAAAACACGTGTATAGTATAAGGGTGTAAAGTGTACGTTGGCCATAATTAATCCATGATTAAAATTTATAATAATTGGAAGGGCCAGATACGTTGTGAATGTGGTAACCTTATCTTCATATGTGAAATGGAACATACATATTTATGTTTACGGCCAGACTCTAGAGTGAACATACCCAGTGAACAATTTTTTTTTTTTTGGCCTAAAAAAACCCGCAGGCTACCCTACTGACCCACTTGCGCCCCACTGACCCACGGGATTTTTCAGGCAAAAAAAAAATATTCACTGGGTATGTTCACTCTAGAGCTTGACTGTAACACCCGTACCCGGAGAACGGGTTAATTATCATGTTATATGAATTAATTAATATAATTAGTGTATAAAACGGATTAAGGGAAGGCTTTGGACTCGCCCATAAAAAGTGTTCAGAAGAGGGACACTAGTTGGAAAAGTCCCCAGTGAGGAGGGACAGGTTTGGAAGTGAGACCCAGTGAAGGGCCTAAATAAAATTTGCATTTTACGTGATTAGATGCATTTATGTGATTACTTGAATATTTGCTTAAACGCTTTTATATTATATGATGATACATGTGTTAGTAACTTGTATTAGTTTGGATACTCCAATAAGGGTATAACTGAAAAAGATTTATAATTGGTAGGTATGATAGCAACTTCACAAAATATATGGGACCCACATTGGGACCCATACGAAACTTAGACAAAGACTCATTAGATAATTGGGTAGTTAATGGAATGTTTGGGGGATTTTATAATGAGAACTTAAGAGTTCCGGAGGTGTAAATGAAAAATGGGAGAAATGAGACTTAGACACCTCATGCTTAATGCATGGGTGTGTGTCAAAAGGAGGAGAATCATCTCCATTTACAGGAATTTTAGGAAATTAAAGCAAAGAAAGAGAGGAAGAGCTCGGGAGAATACGGAACCGTCACCGACGACGTTTTTCGCTGTACTGTCACCGCCGTTCGCCGAATTCACGATCCGATACCACTTTTGGACTCGTGGAGGTAAGAGGATCACATGCACGTACTTTGTTTTCACTTTCGGCAACGTCTTTCCTGTAACCGTTCTTGATAAATGATATTTGTTGAACCAAAACCATGTAGGATTTACTTTGGGTAAGAATTGAGCAAGATTTGTGAAGAAATTCTTCATTTCTAGCTTGAATTTGGGTAGATCTTACTAAGGTGAGTTTTTCTAGCCTAAAGAATGGTTGTGTTTGTTAGAATTAGTTTTATTAGCTTTAGGGTAGTTTAGTCTTTTCTTTTATATTAGGGTAATACTGTATACCTAGATATTCTATTATTATTGCCTCTTCTTTTTCATTGTATTCATTCATTCAGTTTTTGTGTTATGAAAAACTCTAGCTCTCTTTTCTCTTTCCCTTTGTTGTTTTCTTAATTATTTAATATATTCACATGGTATCAAAGCAGGTTTGAATCTCATCCACGATTTTTCAGATGATTCTGGTTCGTTGTTGGATTTCTCGCTGATTCGGATTCGGATTCGTATTTAGAACTCGCACTGGTTTGCGCTCATTTTTTTGGATCTGTCTGTTACTGATTCTGGTTCGTTTGTTTTGTGTTTTTGGATCTGTCTTTGATTTTGGGTTCGCTTGTTTTGTGTTATTTAATTGCTTCATTTTCGTAATGGCTACTGAACGTGATGATTCACTTGAAGCGATTAGTGTTAAACTCGATGGCAAGAATTTTGCATATTGAAATTATGTGATGAAAAATTTTCTGAAGGGGAAGAAGATGTGGGGTTATATCAATGGGGATTTTAGTAAACCTACGAATGAAAATGCTGATAAATTTGCAGAATTGCTAAATGTTTGGGACACAAATAATTCGAAAATCATTACTTGGATCAACAACTCCGTTGCTCCCTCAATAGGTATGCAGTTGGCAAAGTTTGAATATGCAAAGGAGGTGTAGGATCATTTGGCTAAATTATTTACACAGTCCAATTTTGCGAAAAGGTACCAATTAGAGTGTGATATTCGTGCCCTTGAACAAAAAAATTTGAGTATTCAGGAGTTCTATTCTACAATGACAGATCTTTGGGATCAGTTAGCTCTCATGGAGTCGCCCGAATTGTGGGCCTTTGCACCATATATCGCTAGTAGGGAGGAACAACGTCTGGTTCAGTTTTTGATGGCTCTATGTGAAGATTTTGAGGGCCTTCGTGGGTCCATTCTCCATCGTAGCCCACTTCCGTCCGTTGATTCTGTTGTCCATGAGTTAGTAGCCGAGGAAATACGTCTCAAGACACAGTCTGGAAAGGGAATTCTCCCCGAATCTACTCCGTCTGTTTTAGCAGCCCCTTTTCGACCACAGTCCAACAATCAGAATAAGCCTTACTCGAGAGTTGGTAGTGATGTATGCAGCTACTGTAAGGAGAAGGGTCATTGGAAGGCTCAGTGTCCTAGGTTGGGTCGTGCAAACCAGCCCAATAGCAGCAACCAGCCTTCACATGGTCGACCACCACAACAACAACAACCTCAATCTTCTCATTAGAAATCTGACAACCAATCTCAGCAGCGTTCATATAGGCCTCCACAGCCTAACACTGCAGCAGTTGTACCACCATCAGACTCATTTGGACCCGGTTCCCCTTCCCCATCCACTCCGTCCATGACCTCCCTTGCTGATCAATTTCAGAAGTTCCTTGCCACACAGCCACATGCTATGGCCACCTCTTCACTAGGTATGTCTTCAGGTATTTCCTCAGGTATTTGGGTTTTAGACTCTGGAGCTTCTAATCATATGTCGCCTGACTTGTCGTCTTTTGCTTCCTTATGTCCTGCTTCCTCTTTGCCTGTTATGACTGCTGATGGTACTCCCATGCCATTAGCAGGTGTTGGGTCTGTTGTCACACCTCATGTAACTGTCCCTAGTGTTTACCACATTCCTAAACTTACTATGAATCTTGTTTTTGTTGGTCAGCTTTGTGATGCAGGTTATTTAGTCTATTTTTCTTCTACTTTTTGTCATGTGCAGGATCCGCAGTCTCAGACGCTGATTGGGATAGGCCATAGGCAAGGGAGATTATACATCTTGGACAAGCTCAATGTACCAGTGGTTGCAGCTTCTAGTGTTGACTTGTCATCCTTTCGTTTGAGTTCATCTTCGTCTAGTTTTTATTTATGGCATTCTCGCATTGGTCATGTTTCAGCATCTCGTTTAAAATATTTAGCTTCTACAGGAAAATTAGGAGATTTACAAACTCATGACATTTCTGATTGTAGTGGTTGTAAACTGGCAAAATTTTCCGCTTTACCATTTAATAGAAGTATTTCTTATTCTCTTGCACCATTTGATTTAGTTCATTCTGATGTATGGGGACCCTCTCCTGTTACTACAAGAGGGAGGTCTCGATATTATGTATCATTTATTGATGATTGCACTCGTTACTGTTGGGTTTATCTTATGAAACGTCGTTCAGACTTCTTTGATATTTACAATACCTTTCGTGCTTTTGTTAAAACTCAACATTTGGCTGTCATCAAATGTTTTAGATGTGATTTAGGTGGAGAGTATACCTATCATAAATTTCGTGAGTTGCTTGCTTTAGATGGAACTATTCACCAGTCCTCTTGTACAGACACTCCTGAGCAAAATGGTGTTGCTGAAAGGAAACATCGGCATATTGTTGAAACTGTTCGCTCTCTTTTATTATCTGCATATGTCCCTAGTGATTTTTGGGGAGAGGCTGTCCTTACTGCTGTCAATCTAATTAATAAAATTCCGTCCTCTCACTGCTCAGGTCTGTCACCTTTTGAAAAATTGTATAGGCATGCTCCTGATTATTCTTCCTTAAAGGTGTTTGGTTGTACTTGTTTTGTCCTTCGACCTCATGTAGAGCATACCAAATTGTCACCTAAGTCTGCTATTTGTGTTTTTCTAGGTTATGGTGAGGGTCGGAAGGGATATCGTTGCTTTGACCCACTTACTAAAAAACTATATGTCTTTTGTCATGTTGTGTTTCTCGAGCACATACCCTTCTTTTCTATTCCTGATAATCATCATGAGTTGACTAAATCTGATCTCATCCATCTTGACCCATTCTCTGATGATACCGATAGTGTGCCCTCTCAAGCCCCATGCACCACTGATATTGTCTCACCTCATGGTTCTACTTCTGCTGATACTGGTACCTTGCCGCTTGATGCTACCTCCCTTCCAGAGGCCACCCAAGCACCTACTGAGACTGTGGAACCTCCTCGCTATCCTGCTCGCACTCGTAAGTCTACTCAATCACCTGATTTTGTTTATTCTTGTTATTCGGATTCTTTTGCTTCATTTTTAGCTTCAGTTCATGATCTCTCTGAGCCTCTGTCCTATAAAGAGGCAGCTCTTGATCCTCTTTGGCAACAGGCTATGGCAGAGGAACTCTCAGCATTGTATAAGACAGACACTTGGAGTTTGGTTCCCTTACCTTATGGTAAGAGCGCTATTGGTTCTCGTTGGGTTTATAAAATCAAAACCAAGTCAGATGGGTCTGTTGAGCGGTACAAGGCAAGATTGGTTGCCAAGGGTTTTTCCCAGCAGTATGGTATGGATTACGAGGAGACTTTTGCTCCTGTTGCTAAAATGACTACTGTTCGTACTCTTATTGCAGTTGCTTCTATTCGTCAGTGGCATATAACTCAGATGGATGTTAAAAATGCTTTCTTGAATGGAGACCTCCAAGAGGAGGTTTATATGGTTCCTCCTCCGGGTGTTCCTCATGGTCCTGGTGAAGTTTGCAGGCTTAAAAAAGCCTTATATGGTCTTAAACAAGCTCCTCGAGCTTGCTTTGAGAAGTTTACCATAGTGATTACTTCATTTGGGTTTTCCTCGAGTGAGTATGATTCAGCTCTCTTTATTAGGTGTACCACTGCTGGTCGTATTATGCTTTCTTTGTATGTTGATGATATGATTATTACTGGTGATGATGTTGATGGGATTGCAGTGTTGAAGTCTGAATTAGCTCGTTATTTTGAAATGAAGGACTTAGGTCCACTACGTTATTTTTTGGGGATTGAAGTAGCCTATTCTCCAAAAGGTTATCTTCTTTCTCAGTCTAAGTATACATGCAGGTGACATTCTTGAGCGTGCTCGCCTCACTAATAATAAGATTGTTGATACCCCTTTGGAGCTTAATGTTCGTCTTTCCCCTTCTGATGGCGTTCCTTTGCCTGATCCTACCTTATATCGCACTATTGTTGGTAGCTTGGTTTATCTTACTATTACTCGTCCGGATATTGCTCATGCTGTTCATGTTGTTAGTCAGTTTGTTACTTCCCCTACTACAGTTCATTGGGCTGCTGTTCATCGTATTTTGAGGTACTTGAGGGGCACTAGATTTCAAAGTCTTTTACTTTCTTCATCATCTTCCTTGGAGCTGCGTGCGTACTCTGATGCTGATTGGGCCAGTGATCCTACAGATCGCAAGTCTGTTACTGGGTTTTGCATATTTTTGGGTGATTCTCTCATTTCTTGGAAGAGCAAGAAGCAAGATGTTATTGCTGTGTCTTCCACAGAAGGTGAGTATCGTGCTATGGCTTTGACTACCCGTGAGCTTATTTGGTTACGCCGACTACTTACAGATATGGGTGTCTCCCTTCCTCGCCCTTCACCTATGTATTGTGATAATAAGAGTGCTATTCAGATTGCTCACAATTCCGTTTTCCATGAGAGGACCAAGCATATAGAGATTGATTGTCACATTACTCGTCATCACCTTAAGCATGGAGCTATCACTTTGCCTTTTGTTTCTTCTTCCGCACAGATTGCTGATTTGTTTACAAAGTCACATCCGATTCAGCGTTTTCGTTTTTTAGTTGGCAAACTCTCTATGCTTTTAGCTGCAGCATCGTGAGTTTGAGGAGGGGTGTTAGAATTAGTTTTATTAGCTTTAGGGTAGTTTAGTCTTTTCTTTTATATTAGGGTAATACTGTATACCTAGATATTCTATTATTATTGCCTCTTCTTTTTCATTGTATTCATTCATTCAGTTTTTGTGTTATGAAAAACTCTAGCTCTCTTTTCTCTTTCCCTTTGTTGTTTTCTTGATTATTTAATATATTCACAGTGTTAAACTATGTTCAAGGCATCAATGATGTAGAGATGTAGAGAATGATCTTATTGTGTTGATTATTCATGTTTAGAAAGCATGTAGTTACTAAATTGTGAATTTCATGTTAGCTTTATGAAGATTATATGTGCCTACATGGTTATGTGCTTATACGTTTATGTGGTATTCAATGAGCACCGGGAAAAAGATTCATTCGTTGGGAGTAATAAGGTTGGTGAAGAGGAAGAATCCAAGAAATACGGAAGTCCAAGGAATAGAAGTGGCCACGGGACCAAGGGAGGTCCCGGGTCTGAATGAATCATTGAACCGGTGACTCGGCGATTACAAAGATATGATATATGTGTTTATTGTTGCATTGCACATGTTTAAACATTCAGCCATGTTTAGAATTCTCACTAAGCGTAATGCTTAAGAAAACCATTTTCTGTTTTCTGTTGTGGTAAATAACAACCACCGCAGGTACGGAGCCATACCTGGAGAGGAAGTGACGTGCTCGGGATTGGGGAAGAGATTTGGGTCTTGTAAATATGTTTATAACTTGTAATATAGTTCAACTGGTGACTTAGTACCCTTGACTCGTGGATTGAAGTCTTGACTCGTGGTTGTAAAGTTGGAGAGATTTGGAACTAGTTGGGATTCTATGTCTCATGTGTTTAATGTAAATTTGTAGAAACTTGTATAATTCTCTATGCTAACAGTTAGTTTTGGGTAAGAAGTTGGAGGATTTGGAGTTTGCCTTTGTAAACTCTATATATAAATCCTTAAGTAATAACTACGGATATGTGTGTGATGGTTAAGATTGGACCTTTCCGGCAAGTTCGGTTAGTGTCATAATCATTTTGGGTAATGGTTGTTTGCAAGCAAGAGGGTTGTAAAGTTCTTGACTCTTTGGTTTTAATGATTTTCATTACTTATGTTAGTTTTACCAAGTCTGGGATTTCCTGACTCAATTTGTTAAAATGAAGTTTGAGTCATAACTTGATTGTGTGAAGGGATTTAAATATATTTATGGTCATGGTTATGAAGTTTTTCAAGACTTTGGAATGCTTAGCAAATGATTTTAGAAGTGTCCTTGGGGATTGGTTTACTTGAGTTCATGTATAAGAGTTTGATTTTAAGGAAACTTGTTGGATTTAATTGAGGTTATATTCATGAATCTATGTTTGAAGAGTTTGAATTTATGTTTGGGCATGTTTGAATATGTTTAAAATGGATTGGAATGGGTTCTTAAAGTTTCATGTGGGTTGGTTTGAATTTGGTGAAGTTTGGGACTTTTAAAACAAGGGAAATCTGCTAAAAATGGGGTTCTGCAGGAACCGGATCGATCCAGACCTTGAACGGATCGATCCGGAGCAGCTGGATAGTGCAGAAATGGCATTCTGCCAAATCCGGATTGATCTGGTTTTGGGGCGGATCGATCCGCAGGTCATTTTACTGCACTGTCAACCTTTACGGAAACGGACATAACTCACTCTAGAAAACTCGGATTCGTGCGCCGTTTTTTTCTTAGAACCGGGACTCAAAAACCTATCTTTAGGTATAAAATTTTGCTATACCTTATTAATTACCATTTTACCCTTGGGGGCTATTTTGTAACAATAGAGTTGTTTAATGTGGTAAAATACATGCGTTTCTTAGTAATTCGTATGTTTCTTTGCAAATTAATGTAATTGGAAGCTTGTAGTATTATTACACGTGTCATGATCCGCACGAGACGGATTGGGGTGTGACATTGACCGTTTATGTATATATATATATATCACATCACATGTAATCATTTGCAAGAGAGGTCAGGAATTTTGATGAAAGAGCTCATTACAATTAATTACATGAAGGTAGCTAGGCACCTTTTTTGCAGCGTTAAACTCTGTAATAAGTGTACGGACACTAATGCTAATTAATCCATTGTGATAGATCTAGATACAGAGAGTATTTTACTAACTATATACAACTCACCTACACGTAGACACAGAAAAACTTAAGGAGTAAAGAAGCTTCCCACCATTGGAAGAACCAAACAAATTAACAATGGGTGAGACTGAGACATGAACTGTACTGCCTCATCAGTAATGTACCTGCTGCACCTTTCTTTTTTCTCCTTCTCTCTCTTTTATGAATCCTCTGAGCCCAGCTTTGCTTATTCCAAAGCCAACCCACAAAGGTTTAAACACAATTTTCTGTGATTAGAAGTCAAATGTCACTAAATTACATTTTTAAAAAAAATTTGGAAATCAGAAAGTTTTTATAATACTGGTAGTAGTACTTGGTCATTACACCAGGCTTCCTATTGTTGATGATTTGACAAGTAACTGAGCCAAACTGTCTGATCTGCCACTGCCTTTCCTATAACTCCACTCTTTCTCAGAGTCCCAAATTGGAAACATAGTCTTTATTTCTTGTTTAAAGTAGTTTTGGACAGAGATGGTTGGTCCCAATACGCTTCTAAATCTCTGGATTTTGCTTGTGGTTTTGGGCAGGCCATTGGCAGAGCCATTTGATCCTTTTGCTAGTCCACTAAATGTGTTTATAATTAATTGGGCTTTGTGTTTTGAAAATTAAGAGTCTTAGAAGGGAATCAAGTAAGTAGCTCGATCTTCTGACAATTGTGTAGTCTTTTCCTTGTCTTCTAATCTTGTATAATCCACTGACTTTGTTATGACAGGTGTGAAAAACTGAAATTAAAATTATATAATGTGCAATCGTATTAGTTATCATGCATACAACTTATAGAAACGACTCACAGCGAATTGTTTTATTTTTTTTTCCTTTTTTTTTTTTTTGGGAACTTGAACCTAGATATCTTAATGCTTTACTTCTCTATAGGGATGACAATGGGGTGGGTTTTCCGCCCCGCCCCTAATATGTAGGGTATGGGGGGGGTTTAATAGGGTTAGGGGCAGGTATGTGGGAGTTCTTTATAACCTGAGTCGGGTTCGGGGTCGGGGATAGGGTCAAAAAATTCGAACCCGCCTCGATTATGCCTAGAAATTACACTAATGCCCTCGTTTATCATTGGAGTATAAATACTCGTTGAGAAATTTAATATTTAGAATCCTTTTACATCTAATTTGAAAAGGAAATGCATTTAAAAGAGGGCCATTTGATTTATTTATTTATTTATTTTTGTAAAAAAAAATTTAACTCTTAACCGGGGCGGGGCGGGGTAGCCCGACTGCGGGGCGGGGGTGGGAAGAGAGACTACGCGGGGCGAGGCGGGGGCGGGGGGAGTGTTTAGTTAACCGGGGCGGGGGCGGGGGCGGGGGCGGAGTATGGGGACCCCGTCTCATACTTGCCCCGTTGCCATCCCTACTCCTCTATGGAGTTTGTTTCTTTTTAATTCTCACGTTTTGTAAACGCTACTTCTTTATTATGCTCTAAAATGGGATAAGTTATTCAATGAGCCCGTCACACAATCTCATGGAGTCATGATCTTATATATACATGTGTCCCTTATTTTCCGGGAATCATAATATGTGGTTGATAGTTTACAATTTTTGAAATTTTGGTAACCACACGTCATAATTCTATTGGAATGGATAAGATCATGAGGTCACACCACATCAGCATGACTAGCACTGAATAATTTCTCCTAGAATGGAGTAATTAAACCACCAAATTCCTCTTTACGCTCACGTGTTCAAATGAGATGCTTCATGTACTACTCCTTAATGCATATGAGTGTGGAGAGAAATTTTGGTTGACGTATTTGGAGCAGTCCGACGAGAATAATTATACTCCCTCTTGTCACATTTGAGACTCTAACTTTTTAAGGAAACATAATTATTGCATGTTTATAATTTTTATTTTTCAAAACTGCCCCTCGTAATTATTGCATGTCTTTTTAGTCTTTTTGAGATTAGATGTAATTTTAATTTGAAGAAGGATAAGAGAAAATTTATAAATAGTTTTGACATTTCAAATATGACAATTATTTTAGGACATTCAAAATAAAAAATGTGAATAATTTTAGGATGAAGATTGTAATAAGTAGAAATATTTTTGGAATCATGCCAAGAATATTAATTGCATCAGAAAATACTCGGTTCTTAAACTATTACATGCACCAACTTTTTTCTGTGATATTGATGTATAGATATGAGATATCTCGACGAAACTAGCTTGGCATTTTCCAATTTGCAAGACAATGATATGGAGGGATTAGTGTCCTTGACCCCAACCCTCCAAAAAAGTCATGCTCGGCCTCACTGCAAGTCTAGGCTAGGCTGTGGTCATAGCGATGATCCTTTTCTGATGAAGTTAGGATTCGGAAGTTTTAGGTACTTTGAGGGTACCATGTGTCAGTTCTATGATGGGCATGGATCTTTTGGATGGAGATCCACAAATACAGTAATGATTTGTACACTGAAACATGCACATAATTTGTGCACCGAAATAATTCGGGCAACTCATTTCGGTGACCCCCACATTGAAATGTGCGGAGTCCACCGAAATGTGTAATCCAGATCATTTCGATACACAAATTCTGTGCACATGTTGGGTGCATGTAGCAATGTCCCCACAAATAATGGGACACCTCTTCCATATTGGTGGATCCCATTATTCAAAAAATTCACTCACTTCAAGACACTACATTGGATTACCACATGGCACCTTCAACCTCAAGAGTATCTAGAAGCTTCTCCGAACTTAGGGAGAATTAAAAAAGCAACTTGCATAGACGGATCTATGTAGAGAAGTGAAATCTTTGTATTTATGTCCCTAAAGTTGTAAGCTAAAAAAATCTTAGAACTTTGGGGACAGAAATAGAAATGTTTGCTTGATCCGAACTTGGACCCTTGTGCATAGAATCCCTCAAAGTTGAGAATTGAGATGGTGTTGGTTTAATATGGTCCCAGAAGCCATAAAATTGGGTTTAATAGATTTGGTGGTTTGCTTTATGCTTGCATGGCCCCATGTGCCCAGAAGTATTGTATTGCTACTGCCAATGTCATCACAGGCTAGTAGCCTTTGAACAGTTTGCTGATCAACAAAATACTTGAATAAAAAACCTGGCTCCATCCAAAAACAATAAAATATCAAACAGCAAGATTATTTTGATTTAAGCAAGTTGCACTAGAAAAGATGATAAACAAGAAGAATCCCACAATCGTAATATTTCAAAAGTAGTGTGGGTTCAGCTACTACTTTTAAAGAGTTAAAAACAAAACCAAAACAAATTAAATAAAAACACCAAATCAACCTCATCATGCCCATGTTCCTCAAGCTTATTATAATACCCGCCACTCTACTCAGTTCAGGAAGAATATTGAGAGAGAAGATCCTAACCCCTATGCCTGAGAATGGAAGACTCTTTGTAAAATAGAGAAACTATAGGAATTCTCAAAACAAAGACACAATACAACCCAGAGCAGAAACCCAAAAACTCGGGAATTAGTATTTGTAGTCCTTGACATGGAGGCTCTCTGAGGCGCCTTCGCTTAGTGAACTACTACCCTGGTAAGTCCCAAGGGTAGCCTCGGAATTTGCCTTGCACCTTGTAAGGAATGCTGCCTGAGCCTTCTCCACATTCTCTTCCTTTCCTGCCCATGCCTTGAGGGTGCTCTGCTGAAGAGCCCTTCCGAATGAGAATGTGAGGGTCCATGGCTTCTTTCCCTTGAGCTTGTTTATGGCATTAAGGTTCACAGTAGCTTGCTCCTCGCTCTGTCCACCCGATAGGAACACCACAGCTGGAACCGCGCAAGGCATGGTCCTCTGCAAGGCCCGGACAGTGTACTCAGCCACAACCTCCGGTGCAACCTTCGCAGAATCTGATCCCGGGGTTACCATGTTCGGCTTCAAAAGGGTTCCCTCTAGAAGGACATGGTGGTCATTGAGTGCCTTGTAGCACGCAGCTAGAACACGTTCGGTGACATCGGCACACTTCTCGATGTCATGGGACCCATCAACAAGGATCTCAGGCTCAACAATGGGGACCAGGCCATTCTCCTGACAGATGATAGCATATCGAGCCAGCCCATTGGCATTTTCGTTGATGGCGAGCTGAGATGGCTCGTTGGCGCTAATCTTGAGCACTGCACGCCACTTGGCGAACCTGGCACCAGCTTCGTAGTATTTCTGGCAGCGCTGGGCAAGGCCATCGAGACCCTGGGTTGTGGTCTCACCATCAGTGCCGGCAAGCTCAACTGTACCCTTGTCAACTTTGATTCCAGGGAGGACTCCACCTTCCTTTAGGACATCAACAAAGGGCTTCCCTGCACACAAACACAAAATAGGAATTCAAGTTTGCCATGATACACCAACACTGGAAGTGGGAAAAAAAAAATTCATAACCAAGGCAGGTGCAGGTCCAGGATTTTCTTTTCTTTGCGGGGTGGGAAGGACTTAAAAACTATGCAGAAGTCGGAGAAATGGCAACCCTATAATCAACTATGATGAGGTCTACTATTGATCTAATTGGGTCTACTATTGATCTAAATGGGTTCTCTCATGATGATGGATTTTACCGTAGGATGCTACATAAATAACGATTGAGCCAATTCAAACTCAAGTTAAAACCAAACAGGCTAAAAGTCCATTCCTGTAATTTGTATGCCACCGCTTCTGTATCGAAAAACATATAAAACCAGGTCCTCTGCGCATGAATACAGAGTTCACCACAATATTAAGTCAAAATGATACCTGCAGCAGTACTCTGATAGAGGGTTTCCTCAAAGAGAATCACTCCACTGAGGTATTGAAGGGCCCCAGGAGTGCAAAAGAGGAGCTCACGGAGAGCCCTTCTGTTTGACTCAACATTCTCAACATTGATGCTTGAAAGACGCTTTCCAATTGTGCCAGTAGACTCGTCAGCAGCAAGGATACCCTTCCCTGGGGTGCCAATATACCTGGCACTGGCAATGAGCTCATCTGCAATGCATACAAGGTTAGGTGCAATACCATAAGGGCCTGTTTGTTATACTTTTACATGGCTGTTTATAGCAAATATAAGATGATAATCTCGAGCGGTGTCATCTAGGAAAATTGTGATCATACCAAATATGATGTGCTTATAATCATGAATACTGTCATTCCAAGAAATTATAGAAATGGACTCTACTGAGCCAAAGATTGGCAGTTAAGAACGTAGAGGAGCAAGTCTCCTATTAATCAAAATTATTCACTCATGACAAAAGATTTTACGTTAAGATACTTTATAAATTATCAATGAGACTCCTATAATTCAAGTGACAACCTATGAACACAGACACGGATGTTCCGACATGGACACAACACAACACCGGCACGTCGATACGACGGAATCCTAAAAAAGTGCACATCGACATTGCTGGAAAGTGTCCATGAAGTGTCGTGTCTACGTATCGGACACGATACGACACATGATACGTTACATTCTTAGAAGTGTCGGTGCTTCCAAGGTGACAACCAAACATGCTATAAGTTTATTTCCAGGCCAAAAAGTGAACTAATTACACGAGCAATATAACAGAAGTTCCCGGACACTGAAGGAATGTAATAGCAAGGTCTAAAATTAAAATAAAATAATATAACGGCTTTGCACATAACCACACTAGTTTTCAGATGCATTAACTAGATAAAATCAAAACTTCAGGTATACGCATTATGAAGATTGACCAATGAAACTAGTGCCCCCGTCATTATTTTCTTGGTTCAACATATTACCTATCATATCAAAAAGAAACTCCAATTACCAATTCAATCCCAAATCAGCGAACATCCCAGAAAAATCTATCCTTCCCGTTAATTAGGTCGAGAATCCTTTACAGCAATCCGAACAAGCAGACCATGTGACTTAGAACAGAACCCACTTTGGAGAATCACCCCAATGGTACCTCAGACAGAACATTGGTTCATACCGGTCTGTTTGATTCTTAAATTACAAATACAATTTAGACACACCTATTATATTAATTCATAAAATTCATGGTAGTACTAAATGAGACCCAAACCAAGTGGAAGATCTCTTAATCGATGAACCAAATATAAGAGCCTGTTTGTGTGTCCCGTTTGCAACCAAAACACTATTATGCAACACCAAAAGTGAAACTTAAAGTGTTTGGGTATGTCAAACGCAAAAGCAAGCAACGTTTGAATTGCAAATTCTGAAAGCTGTGCTTTGACTCAACAACCAAAAGTACTATTTTACCCATACACATTTGGTATAATTTCATGTATGCCTAGCACTAGGGACAAATATTGCTACCAATGAGAGTGTAATGGATAGAATTATGAATGATCTTGCTACCAATATTGCTGACTCTATCAGTTGAATGGTTGAAGATGTATCTGGAATATGATGTTTAAGTAATTAATAATGTAAAAAATAATAATTGACCACCACCTTTTATGTATTATGTATCAATATAAATATAAATATTATTTATTCAATATATTTTTAAATTACAATTTGCTTAATTAAATTTTATTTATAATTAATAATATGTATTAACAAAATACACTAACTCTGTAATCAATTCTATTATAATAACAATATAGCACAATGACATAATAATTGTCTTTTGGGTCCGGTGGGTCCGGAGCTAGCGAATAACCAAACAATTACATAATCTATTCTGCCACCGTATCTACTTTTACAAAACATTATAAGCAATTGCAAACACTTAAGCTGGCCACTAAGACTATCATAAAACAAACTCCATAAAAAAATAATAATAATAATAATAAAAATAAAAAAACACAATCTAAGTGAAAATTCAACAGATACAAAAGAATTAGAATTTAATACATGAAAGGGAAGGGATTTACTCAACTGGATGATTAGTCAAATTAATCAATAAACAAACAAAATCATCACTAATCAGGATAAACTACGGGGTCATATTCAAGGCTTCTTCAATAGAAAAGTCAGAATCTAAATTTCAGAAAATTAAACACTAACCCAATCGAAATTGGAATTCAATTACCCTGAAGATATTAGATGTTTGAAAATCACTTGATATGGATGAACTTGAAAGAAAAATTATACTATCATCATATAAGTAAAAAAAAAAAGCGATCTCACCCAACAGCTACTAGTAGTACTACGAAGAATTCTAGATCTGTAGAAATAAAATATAAAAATCAAAGGATGGTAATGAAAGACGCAGCCAATGATAACATCTGACAAACATATACTCCTACACGAAATGTATTAGATATATCCGTAGATCTATGTAAAATTAAAATAAAATAAATAAATTATCAAATTAAATTTGATAAAACCAAGAGAAGAATAGAGATTGGGATTATACCATGGTATTTTCCCTTGTAGCAAGACATGATTAAACTGGTGCTTCCGAACGGAGATTGCTTAGAAAGTTAGAGAGTGTGTGTTTGTGTGTGTGTGTGTTTTTTTTCAGAACCAGAGAGAGAAACAGAGAGACAATGAGGAATTGTGGGGCTGGAGATCTATTTAAAAGGGAAGTGTAGAGAGAGAAAGTAGAGGAGAGAGAGGCAACTTGGCTTTTTTCGCACGAAACTGGTCTCTAGATGGTTTCTGGCCATTTTACCCTTTTTACCCCTGGATTGTTGGGCCGGCATGGCTGCTTCTGCGGCCCAGCTACATTAGACTTGGTATAAACGTGTGGTATGAAGAGTTTTTTTTTTTTTTTTTTTTTTTTATCAATTAGGCTAAATCGTTATCCCATACTTAATTTATTTTCTCCGAGCCAAAAGTTGGTAAAGCATTTAGAAAATTTTGTATAATTGTACGTTAGGGAATTCCGTGTAGTAATTAAAGTAGAAATAGGATTCATGAAGGCGACTAAAAAAAGTTAGAAAATTGAACGAAAGAGGGAGAAACAACGCATTACTTGTTCGGTGTTTGGGGGCTTAGATATCTTAATTAGATGTAAATTTGAGCTAAAGTGTGTGCTTGGGAGTTGATAAAATATAATCATGTTCAGTTTCACTATAAAGATTCAGATTTTTTTTAACAGAGAGAAACCATATATAAACTCTTACATACTATAAAGAATGTATTAAATAATTGATTATGTAGCATGATACATGGGACCAACTACAGGACCGACTTATAATTTTCAAATAGTCCAGAAAATGTGAGAATTGTCGCTTATGAGACTCATTTGTTTCCAGATAATAAAATCGGGAACATTATATGATACAATCTAGTAGTTTAGAAATTAGAATACCCTTAGTTACTCTGATACTAAAATATTATTCCAATTGGAAAGAAGTGCTTGTTGTCAACTTGTCAAGAATAATGTGATTTTATAAAAATTCTAAATAAACCACTGGGATATATCCCAAAAGGTCAATATCACATAGATATTTGTTTGAAGAATTTGCTATTTGTCTAAAAGGGAGTAATAGAGTTTGGTGACATCGTATATTGGGCTTGGAGGAGGGGGACATGGGCCCAATCTCTTGACAGTTTGAATAATGTACTATAGTAATTAAAGAAGGAGAGTAGGGGGAATATTGTAAAATCATGCCAAAAACCACATGCTGAAGAATTGGTGGGTGGGAAAGGCCAAAACCGGAGGAAAGACAGCCCCACCTCACCTCACGAGTTCCTTGATTTATTTATTTATTCATTCTCACAAAAGTAATTAAAAAAATAAAAATAGACAGAAAAGAAAATAACCTGTAGGGTGGGTTTGTCATTTGTGGTGGGGAGTGACCTTTGGTGGGACTTAAAAAGTGAGCGGTTGGGTATCAGTGAAAACCGATGGCGACACCTAAAACTACGGCTCGGACTTAGTTGTCTCACTTTTTACTTATTCGTTCATTTTAAAGAGTTTTGATGGTCTTAAATTGCTTTTTAATTTATTTGTTTTAATAAAAATGTATACATATTTGGTTAAAAAGAAGTTGGACTATAAGGAGGTGGGGTTTGCTTTTTAAGATTATATTTTAATCAATTTCATAACATATCAATCAAATATTTAAAACCCTAATAGGCAATTTTATCAATCACGATTAAAATAGCATAAGCATAAGCATAGACAAACAAGATTTTATATTTCACAAGCTCTTTGTTTGATAAACTTAATTAAGTGATGAAAATGAAAAATTTCAGTATTTTTTTTTTCTCAATGTGTTTGATAACGTACCACTTCACATAAAAATAAGCCAAAAAAACCTACTTAGAACTTTAAATATAAAAGTTTTACTAAAAAAGTTCACCGAATTCAATCTATTTCACTACTTAAAATGCTATTTACGAATTGCAAATTCAGTATTTAATCTGTAATTTTATCAAACAATGCTTCAGTACTGTCTTTAGATTGCCACCATTTTCACGGCCCGTCGTGCATTTGTGGCTTGCTTCGATGCCAATTGCCAGCTGCTTCTTTTTTCTAATTTTTTTTTTCCTCTCTCATTGACTTTCTACCTGTTACTTGTGGCTTGTGAGTTAGAAAATAAGTAATATTATGGTTCTCTAATTTGTATTTTAAATGTGTTTCTCAACACGTATGGTACTGAATTTAATAGAGTTCAATCGAGAATATTAAAGTGGTTCTATCATTTTTAACATTGATTTTACTGTCACATATATTAAAAACCATATGTACGATACAAATTTTGAGAAGTACGTGATGCGAATCCAAATTGCATTTGGAAAACAAGATTTCAAGAATGTGGTACGAAACTATCCATATTGCCTTCCTCAAACGTATCAAATCATCCAACCCTCAATTCTCTCTCAAAAGTGCTAGCTTTAAATTCAATTCCTCTCAAAAGTGCTAGCTTTAAATTATACTCTCCTATTTCATTTTGCTTGTGTTCACTTTTTTTTTTGGATACAAAAGCAGAAAGATTAGAGTTACAAACTCATACACCAACACTCAGCTGAATAAGAGTCAATCCAAACTTTACAGGATTTGTGATTTTTCGCAAGCTTAGCAAGAACATGAGCAACCAATTTTCCTTCGCGAGTGAATAACTGAACCGACAATTAGTCGGGTAGCAAGCCAAACTTTTCATTTTGCTTGTGTTCACTTTAATTTGAAAAGCTCAAACTTTTAAAAGGAAAAATGTTAATTGTGTTCTCATGCACAAAAGTAGTTGTAATATATCATAAATCAAACTCCAATTAAAATATTAGAAATTTGGTAAACAAAAAATCTCTCATATTAGATTATTTGCGTTTAAAGGACAAGTCATATTTTATTTTAGTCAAAAGGCACTCATTAGTGAAACTTAATCAATCCAAAGTCTTACATTACAAATCACATAATCAGTTATGTGAAAGTTAAAAATTTCACATAACTAGTTACGTGAAAACTTTTGTTTATAAATTTTCCAGTGAAATAAAAAATGGATTGTACCTAACATCAAAAAAGTCTAATTAAAAAGACTTTTAACTAAACTTCCTTTTTTTTTTTGTTGAACAAAGAATTTTTATTAAACTGTCTGAGAAATATCAACAAGAGTGGCATCAATTGCAATTCGAGGAAGAGAAGAGGGAGAAAGATATCCAGAAAAAACTAAACTAGCAGACCACTTAGCAAGCTGGTGTGCCACAAAATTACAATCTCTAGGAATTTTTAAAAATTTCCAATCTAGGTGAAGGTTTCTGAGAATCCGAATATAGCAGAGAGAGGCAAGCTTCCAAGATTGAGTAACTTTGTTGATAGAAGAGATGGAAACAAGTTCCCCACCATAGAGCTCAGTGGGTTGCAGATACGGCCAAATATCATCGTTTACCTTTGAAATTGGGAGAGCGGTATCCCTAGAGAGTCCACATGTTGAGTCTGATTTTCCACCTTGTAGTGTGGGTACGTTGTTTCCTTCGACTAAGATTTTATTTATTTATTTATTTTTTTTTTGACGAAAGATAGTTTTGGAAAGTGAGTAAAACCTTCTCATTAAATTCTGTTAGTGAACATTTTGAGACAATCCAAAAACAAATGTAAAATGGAATGAAGGGAGTTGCAAGTCAAACTATAGGTAAATTAACCGACCAAACATGGTATGCCTAGCTTAGTTGTTGTTGTTTTTTTTTTTTTTTTTTTTCAGGGATGCGTTGAATGTTACAAAATTAAGACTGAAAACCAAGCGTGATATACAATTATAAAAATAAAAAATAAAAAATAAATGTTAATGTAAAGAACTTGAGATTCAATTATAAGAAAAAACAAATATTGTAGAGAATATTGCACAGTTCGTTATAACTAGAATGACATTTTTTATACAAAATAGTGCAAATTTTATTCGTTACAATAGGACTGCAGTATGTATATAAATAATTCCAAAATATTTTAAACCAACAAGTCAATCATTAAAATGGCCTATCCAAAAAATAGTCAACCATCAAAATGAAAACTGAACATTTGATGACACCTATTTCTATTGGACTATATTAATTTACATTTAATTGCAATGCACACCAATGCACGCGAGACTTTTAAGTGAAAATAAATACAAGATAACTCCAATTTGAGATAAAGGAGTTTATGATCAGATGATGAATGCATCATGTTGCATGTTTGTCCTTTTTTTATTTTATTTTTTGGTTGGTATGGTGCTGGGTGCACGTATGTCAGCCATTCCCATTATTGGTTCTGCTATATAAATTTTTAATGGTCTTTTTTTTTTTCCTTGAAATATGAAAATGATTATTTTTAATTAGAATATGCTGTGGGGGAGAAATGGATGAAAGCATCATATATTGACATTTTTTTTTATCATTAATCCACTAAAATAAAAGTCCGATCATTGATAAGAACTCTTAATTTTTTTAATTGATGTTAATGCAGCAAAAATGTGGACCTTAAGTGCGGTTTTAAGACTGTGATAGGTCTATTACTAGATAATGGTAAGGAAGGTCTCGTATCGATCAACAGTTAAGGGTGTTTTATGATTATTTTAAAATAAAAATTCTTTTAAGAATTCTCAAGTCTTTCAGTGTGTACACGCGTGCGCGTGTGCGTGCGTGTGCACACTTATATATATAGAGGGAGAACAGCTAAAAATATCTTGATTTGAGGAATTATTAGATAAAAATGAGAGAAAATTCAATAGAAGTTCTTACTTTAGAAGGAAGTGGAGGATAAGTACAAGTGGTTTGGATTTAAGGCTATAAGGACAATCATTGTTGAATTACATGGCCACAAGTCAATTTTTAAACTGAAAATAAGGATATTGGCAGATTTCCCCCCATCACCCATGCCATACGTAGCTGTTTTGCCACCTCATCACGTTCTTCAAGGAAGATTTTTTTTTTTCAAATTTTAAAATGACATAACTTTCAAACCACGACTCCATTTTGAATAAAATTTATATATTTGCGATATAGAATGAAAGATCTATCAAACAAGATCCATAGTGACTATAAAAAAATGTATATATATATAAATAAAATAAAACAAAAAAAGAAAATTTTATGTTACCGTCGGACCATTAATATAACGTAATGTCTTTTTTTTTAATATATATATATATATAACGTAATGTCACTGTCTCTTTTACGACAGTGACATAATACTACCTTTTTTCTTTTTTCTTTTTTTTTTTTTTTTTTTTTTTTTTTGCATTTGATGATATGTTACCGTCTTTAACTGAATAGTAGCATCTGAAAATTGGCTATAATTTTGCGATTATTAAATCAATTTGAAGAAATGTTATTATTGACAACATGTTTCTCTTTCTTTGTTCAATACCATGTTGCTATATTTAATGATATGTTACTGTTTTTTGCATGTGGATAGTTTTTAAAGATAGTAATATATTAAATGGCCCTAATTTTGCAATAATGATGTTACTATCTTTGTAAAAACGTTTAGTTTTTTATAATATGTTATTATATTTACTTGAAAAGTATTGTAAATGCAGTATCATGACTATCATCTGATGAAATTGCCATAATTTTGCAATTATTTGGTCAATTTGAAGAAATGTTACTGTATTATAAAAGTATTTATCTGGACAGCACTTAAAAACATCGATTTTTTTTTTAAAGAATTTTATAGGTATTATGGATCTTGTTTGATAGATCTTGTTTTGTATATTACGAATATATAATTTTTATGAAAAAATAATTTATAGTTTAGAAGTTATGACAATTTAAAGTTTGTAAAACAAACAATAACTAACTTACTTAAAATTGTTCACTATTTGCTCATCCTCCTCTCCCATTGGTTAATGCAATGGGACCTAATATTAAATGAGAATTAATTAATAGAGTATTGGGAGGAGGGTGGACAAATGGTGAAAAATTTTGAGGTGAGCAAAAATGTATTCAATATTGAAAACTACATATATAGGGGAACAATGCTACATGCACCGAATTTGTGCACCAAAATTATCCGGGCCACTCATTTCAATGGACCCCGCACATTTCAGTGGGGGGACCACCGAATGAGTGGCCCGGATCATTTCGGTGCACAAATTCTGTGCAAATTTCGGTGCACATGTACATACTATATATAGGGAGGGAGCATAGCAAAACGAAAAGAAAAGAAAAGAAAAGGATAAAGATAAGTAGAAATATAAGAGTGTGTGTATAAGTGTGTACAATTGCCCATAGCAAAAAAATAAAATACATTAAATTGAATTAAAAAAATAATAAAATAATTTGAAATATAAATTCGAACACAGACATTACAAACAATCGACTCTAACATTAGTAAGATCTCATCTCCAACTTAGTAGCAAGTAATATTTTTTTTTTTATGCAAGTGTGTTCACATCAAAAAAGTCGTGTGTCACGCCCGTCCTAGAAAATCATTGTTTTAAAATGCATATTTGAGATTTTTGAAATTATTATGTCAATTAATGATTGGGAATGGAGTTGACGTGGGTCAACGGTGGTGTGTCAGTGAGCACATGGTGGTCAGTAAAGTCATAATGCATTGACATGAGGAAATGACATTTATATGATTTTAAATGTTATTTGACGTTACCTGATTTTCATGAATAGTCATTATACCTGTGTAGTATAATTTTTGGCAGATTTGATCCTGTTAGAGATCGTTTGAGTAACATAGTGATAACGTAGATGATACGTTGCATAAAAAGTAGGTCATCTAGAGATTTCACAGAATCTAATTTTTGGAACATAATTACAGACCCAAACGAGACTTAGGTGAAAACTTTTATAACTCATAGTTTTCACTCGTGAAGTGATAAAATGGACACGTGCGACTTTTAGGAGAATATTTAGAAGTTTGAGAACTCGTAGAGAAGTATACGTAATTCCCGAGAGTTGTGCCTATGTATAGTTGAGTTGAGATATTTTCATAAATATCCAACTCTAATATCTTGAGAGAGAGAGAGAGAGAGAGAGAGAGAGAGAGAGAGAGAGAGAGAGAGAGAGGAAGGAAAAAAAAAAGGAGATTTGTTCATATGATCTTCTCGACGACAAGCGGCGACCGTTCATTCGTCAGTTTTTCTCCAGATTTCATATTTGAACTCCTCGAGGTAAGAGCTTCATTTAATACTTCTTAGGCCTCGTTTGGCAAAGTTGTTCCAAAAAGCTAATTTTAGAAATTTGGGAAAAACATGTGTATACTTGTAGAAATCACTTGAGATCGGAGATCCGACGATTAATTGGTCTCCTAGTACTTCCCCTGAAGTTATAGAGCTATAGCTTACGGTATGAATTCCGAACTTGTGTTATATAAGCAATTTTGGATGTTTTGAATATTGTGTATGAAACTGTGATCCGGGCAAAACTTATGTGTTAATTTAGGCCCGTTAATTTTAGCGAGTACGTATAGAAAAGCATGGTGATATTATTATGTGAGTATGCTAAATGATTATGTGGGTCAAAAGGGGAGTTTGGTTTAATTTCATGGCGGGGTACGCTTCTCGGTGTTTGAGAGTTTTAGTAGCTACGACTACTTGCTTGGTGTGGGAACCGCCCCCAGCCAGAGCAGATGGATCCAATGGTTGAGTGATCTTTGGCTAGCCATTGACATCGCGGTTTAAGATTTAAGACTTGCTGATATACCGGATGAATGCGTATCTATTTCCCCATAGACTAAATTTTGTGATTTAAATGTTTAAAACATGAATTGCCATATATACATATGTTTAGAATTGTACACTTAGCATATAGCTGAGCAGTGGAGACCTCCTCCATAGCAGATGACAAGAAAAAGGGAAAGAAGAATCGAGAAGAGTGACGCCGACAAGATGCTAGGGACGTTTCTTGTATATGTTTTTGTTTTCCGTTCCACATGTTGTAATAAGAATTTTGAGGAGTTAAATCCATGTACTTAACTTAGAAATCTTGGGGTGGATTCGTAGTATTGTAATATGTGTTCAAACTCCTGTAGTTATGTTTCAGTATGTTGCAATATAGTTGGGAATGTGTTGGTTTTGGTTTGGAGAGCCATAGGTTACAAAACTGCATATTGGTAAGTTGATAGGAATCAGTCGACTGGTTTATGGTGCAGTCGACTAGACCGCTGTGTTGAGTCAGCTACTGCTATATTATATTGGAAAAAAAGTCGGCTGGAGTATTGGGTGAAATGTTGATTTTTGATTCTGCGAAAGAAACAGTCGACTGAGTAGTGTCGGTCGACTGAAGTTTTGTGGGCACATTCGACTAGGTTCCCGACACAATTGACTGGATTGGGGTTGTTGAACTTTTGTACTCTCTGCATTGGTCTCCAGTCGACTGGGTCCCCACCACAATCGACTGGACCTCTACTTTCAAAATGAATTTGTTTTGGAAGTGTTTCAGTCGAGCAAAACTTTTTATAACTCTGATTTTATGGAATTGTACTTATGTTTTCCGCTGCTATTTACTTTAATAGAATTTGATGAGCCCTGGTGGCGTGCCACATGTCCTATTTTCGCGCGTAGCGGGATGGGTCGTGACATCGTGATACTTGAAATTTCATTAGAATTTATTATAGATAGCTCCACTTCTATGTCACCTGAAAGTTTGAGTTGAATATAAATTCAGGGTCCATATTATTTATTTTAGAAGTGATCTCAAAAACTGTTAGGTTTTGTTTGGTTGCGAATTCATTGAGGGAAAAGAAAACAAAAAAGAAAATAGCTAGGAAGGAAAACTATTTTCCTTGTGTTTTCCCTTATATTTTCTCCTTTGTTTAAATAACATTAAAAGATAAAAACTTTTAAATTATTATTGTACCATACAAAAAAAGAGAAGAATGTGATTTACAAAATTCAATATTTTCAATTTAGGTACCAATATATTTTCTTTTCTTTTTTTCTTTTTTTTCTCACTATTTTTTTCAATAATCAAATAAAAAAATTTTCTTTATGTTGTCCTTTCTTTTCCCGCATTAAATCCATAAATAAATCAAAACTTCAGTAACACAAAGTGATACAGATATTTAGCAAAGTTGTCTAGGAAAAAAAAAGTTCACATCAGCATATTTAGCACCACGCAAGCCACTTATATGACAATGAGTAATACTTGGGATGCAACCTTCATATAACCTTCTTAAAAGATGTGTTTATCTCTCTTTTGTGATGTCACTGGACCCCACAGTGAAACCGGAGAGAGATACATTTTTTAGATTGTGTAGAAAAAATTGTGTAAAAGTTGTGTACCAAGTATTACTCTATTCTATGACTATGATACTATATATGTTAGTACTAAATTAATTTTAATATGATTTTCTGTGGCTGTGATTTTGTAGCATGTGAATCCGACCTTGAAGATTGATGTGCTACTACACTTTTCTTCAGGCCTTGGGCGTGCACTCCATATAACACCCGTATTTGTGTTATTGCTTTTGCATTTCATTGTCATGCATGATAATGTGATGTGGCGTGTCTTTTGGCACATAGTTGAGTGAGTTTTTACTCACGAGTCGTTTTGGGGTGTCTGTGTTAGTGGACCCTCTGAGAATTTGCTAGTGAGTGTTTTGTAGTTGTGAAGTCTCTCCGAGTATGAGACTGTCACTGAGGAACATTTTAAATGTTTATCTGAAAATAAATGTTTACCTGTGTATTTCAATATATGTATTATTTTCTGGCTTAGAATATATTTCTGTTGTTAGATTTAGTATCCTGGTGAGGACGAATGAACACGCTATTAATTTGGTAGGCTAATTAGCAACTTCGGAAACGTCATGTAGAAATTCGCGTTTTAATGACCAAACGAAACTTAGTCGAAAACTTTTATAATTTTGAGATTTCACTTATAAAGCTATGAATAAGCTGTATAGAAAGTTTCAGAGACTGATTAGGAGTTTTGAAAACTCGTGGGGAGATAAACGTAATTCCCGAGAGTTTTGCCTATATATAGATAGAGATGGTTGAGATATTCTCACAAGTTCTTAACCTAAATTCCAAAAAGGGGGCCATAGGGAGATTTTGGAGCTTAGAGCTTTGCGACGCCAAACAACGACCTTCCGTCAGTCTGTTTTCTCCCATATTTCATATTCGAGCTCCTCGAGGTAAGACCTTCGTTTTAATATATGTTAGGGCTTGTTTGGCCAAGTTTTCCGAAAAGTTGTTTTCTAGATTTTCATAAAAGTTGATAAATGAAATTTTGATCCATAGGAATTGTACTAGACGGACTTCTGCACGTTCTTTGTGCACGGGTTTTCTTCAGATTGAATTATAGGAACGTTATTCGGAGGTGAGTGATTCAACTATGTTTTTGGAATGGTTTCTTGACATGTATTCATGTTATGTTTGAATAGCATGTATTAATACTTAGAGATATCTTGTGTAGTTCATGTTGGGCATTTATATTGATAAGTAGGCCCAATAGCACGATGAAATGTTTTGATTACCGCGAGCATTGTGATGTATATTTGAGCATGTTAAGTTGCTTATTTGGGTCAGAAGGAGCACGTGGTCACCGTGCCATTTTGTGGAGCTGATATAGGCATTAAGGTCGCACGATTGAAGAGAAAAATTGTGGGTCTTACCCTTTTGCGTGGACTTATTGGCGAGGAGTCGCGGATTGGGAGTATGGACGGGCACGTGAGTCTCCCGCGACTAGTATGAAATGTAGAGATGTGAATGCGGACATGTTATCATTCATGTGCATATGTTGTTTTATTCACTAAGCGTTAGCTTAAACAAATCGAATATCTGTGGTTATTCAAATAACCATTTCAGTTGTTAATGCTGGTGAGGAATCGGAGAAGTGAGCACGTGGGTTCAGAGTTCGATTAGAAGACAACCCGAATGTTGATCTTGTAGTTTTGGAACAATAGGAATGTTGTAATAAAGATTTTGAATGGTTTTATCTCATGTTTAACTTAGGCTTAGTTTGGCCCCCATGTGGCTTTTTAAAAGGAGCTTATGAAATTTATTACTAAGTTCTTTGATAATTTTATACAAGTGACACACTACTCTTTAAAAAGACACCATGAAACCAGAAAGCAACCTTGAGCTTTTAAAAGCTCCATTCTAGACCTTTTAAAAGCTCCCTCCAAAAAAGCCCTAAGTTCAATTTTGCAAAGCTCATAAACTAGTTACCAAATGAATTAACATGAAATTGGGCTTTAAAAAAGGAGAAGCACCACGTGGGGGCCAAACTAAGCCTAAGTATGTTAGAGTGGACCTAAAGCATGGTAATAGTTAGTAACTCGTTGTAATTATACTTTGGTAATGTTTTAATACAGCTAGGATTACTTTGATGTGAGATTGGAGTGTGTGGTTAACACTTGCTTGTTTAAAAAGCTTTTTGAAACTTGTTTTCTACAGAATTGGGCTGCTGTCAGGGGAGCAGTCGACTGGTCCAGTGTTCAGTCGACTGGACCCTTGTGCCTGCTAGCTACTGCTTTTTAATATGGCAAAAGCAGTCGACTGGGCCCTGCCTCAGTCGACTGGACCTCTGTAGGTTTTGTGTTCATTTTGGTTTTGCTTGCTTCAGTCGACCGAAGGGGGAATTCAGTCGAATGAAAGTTAGAGTCCCAGTCGACTGGACTCCAGTCTCAGTCGACTGGATGGTCTGTTAAACCTTGTTGAAAACTCTCTGCTTTCTTCAGTCGACTGAGGTCCAGACCCAGTCGACTGGACCCCTAGTTTTAAAATGTGTTTTGTTTTCCGCTGCCTGTGTTCTTCAAACTAAATTTTGGGAACGTTAATGAATTGGGTTAGCCTCGGTGGCGTGCCACAGGCTCCGGTTCCGCTATTGTGGGACCGGGCTGTGACATTTAGTGGTATCAGAGCATAAGTTTAGAGCCTTGGGAATGAGTGACGTTATATATGTTGAGTGATGTCGAGTGAAGCGTGTAATTATGAAGATAATTGTTATCATTGTAGAAATGTTTCATGTGTTAGCATTTGTTGATTGTGATGAACTGTGCGCATATATATATATATATATTGTGGCATAGCATGCATGGTCATTATGCATTGAACTCAACAGGGGAATATTTGAAACATTATGGCAGATCTGCCGAGAGAATTGTCACCGCATTCGCGGATGGACCAAATAGTGAATATGGTGGGAAATTTCATACAAGTGGTAAGTGAAAGAGAACAAATGAACGTTCAGCCTCCACCAGTGGAAATTCGTTACATCAATGCACCACCGGCACCGCGACCTCAACACACAATCATGGAACAGTTTCATAAGCCGAAACTGACCTTGTATTATGGACAAGTTGACATAGACTTGGCCGATCATTGGATGATGGACATGGAAAGACATTTTCGTCAAGTAATATGTACCGATGAGGAGAAAATTTTATGCGCATCCGTAACGTTGATGGGCGAAGCATTGGATTGGTGGAACAACGTACTTGAACAAGGGAAGCCGACCACGTGGGAAGCATTTAAAGAAGAATTCAACAAACGTTTCTTTCCGCAATCTGCTTATACTCAGAAACGCCAAGAGTTTGCAAGTCTGGTTCAGGGAGACATGATTGTGAGTGAGTATGTATCCCGTTACAATGCCTTGTTATAATTTGGGAAAACTACCGTTCCGACTGATAGGGATAAAGCTCGTAAATTTGAGGAAGGACTTAGGGAGAATATCCGTGGCCGTGTGAATATGTTACAACACCCTTACACCCGACCGTTTCTCTGTTGAAGAAGCTGCTCGTATTGCTGAGAAAAGTGTCGACAGATATCGACAGGGACAACAAGGGAAGAGAGCAAATGACAGTCGGGGTAAGAGTCAAGGGAATGCGAAGAAACCGTTCACGCAAGATTCAAGATCGCATATGGGTAACCAAGGAGGAAGTACATTCACGGGAGATTTGAGACCGTTCTGCCCGACATGTAACCTGCAACACATGGGAACCTGCTATCAATTGACCACTTGCTACCTTTACAAGAAACTGGGACACGTATCTAGGAATTGTCCTTTGAATGCGAATGTGACTACACCGAACACTACCTCAAACACAAAGAGTTACAACCCAGAGATGAGGGGAAAATGTTTTGAATGTTGACAACCGAGACAGATAGCGAAGAATTGCCCGAGTAAGAGACAACCGGGAATGAGTACCGGGTCATCGAGTGTGCAAAGCAGATCAAGAGTGGAACCTCGAGTGCATAAAGGGAAAGGAGTCGCGCAACAACAAGGACGATACTTTCAGCTCAGGCCGGGGAATACGGATGATACCGTCATATCAGGTATTCTTCCTATTTGTTCGTATCCTGCACGTATACTTATGGATTCTGGTTCAACGCATTCATTCGTATCACGTGATTTTGTTAAGCATTTAACTGTTAAGTCAGAACCGCTAGGATATGACTTGTGTGTATCATTGCCTAGTAGTGAACCGCTAGTTACTTCTTCAATATTCAAGTCATGTGAGATCAAGATAGGTGATAAAGTATTGAACGTTGATTTGATTCCGTTGACAATGAATTACTTTGATGTTATCTTGGGTATAGATTGGTTGTCGGTTAATCAAGCCAGAATCGATTGTGAACAGAAACGGGTTAGTTTCTATCCGTCAGGGCGAGAAGAGTTTACTTTTCAGGGTAAGGGAGTGATCGTACCGCCGTACTTGATATCGGCGATTCAAGCAAGTAAGATGTTGAAAAAGGGTTATTCGGGTTTCTTATGTTCAATTATCGACGCGCGAGTTCTTGGACGACTAATAGAAGACATTTCAGTAGTTCGAGAATTTCTAGATATTTTTCCCGATGAGTTACCCGACGTATTGATTGAAAGAGAACTTGAGTTCACAATAGAAGTAGTACCAGGGTCACAACCGATATCTAAAGTGCCGTATCGAATGGCACCGATAGAGTTGAAAGAATTGAAGGTTCAGTTATAAGAACTACTTGAGAAGGGTTTAATCCGACCGAGTGTTTCGCCGTGGGGAGTTCCAGTCTTGTTTGTGAAGAAGAAAGATGGAACAATGCGTATGTGCATCGACTACCGAGAGTTGAATAAGTCGACCGTCAAGAACAAGTATTCGTTGCCGCGAATAGATGACTTGTTTGATCAGTTACAAGGGGCTCAGGTATTTTCGAAGATCGACTTGAGATCCGGTTACCATCAGTTGAAAGTCAAAGAGGAAGATGTTGAGAAGACAGCTTTCAGGACTCGATATGGTCACTTTGAATTTTTTGTTATACCATTTGGAGTGACTAATGCACCAGCTACTTTCATGGACTTGATGAACCGTGTTTTCAAGGATTATTTAGATGAGTTCGTTATCGTGTTCATAGATGACATCCTAATCTACTCCAAAAGCGTAGAAGATCACGAGCATCATTTACGATTAGCTTTACAACGATTGCGTGAAAAGAGATTATTCGGTAAATTGAAGAAGTGTGAGTTTTGGTTGACCGAGATAGCTTTCCTTGGACATATAGTGTCGGCAAAGGGAATTTCTGTAGACCCTCAGAAGATAGAAGCAGTTACCAACTGGGTGAGACCAAAGAATGTGACAGACATCCGAAGTTTCCTAGGATTAGCTGGGTATTATCGGAGATTTGTAAAAGACTTTTCGCGTATAGCAATGCCGATGACACAGTTAATGAGGAAAGATATTATTTTTGTTTGGAGTCCAGAATGTGAAGAAAGTTTCCAAGAGTTGAAGGGTCGACTAGTGAAAGCACCAATATTAGCCGTTCCGTCAGGGACCGAAGGATTTATTATTTACAGTGATGCTTCATATAGAGGTTTAGGTTGCGTTCTTATGCAAGGTGATAAAGTCATTGCGTATGCATCGAGACAACTTAGACCGCACGAGAAGAATTATCCAACACATGATCTAGAATTGGCCGCCGTGATTTTTGCATTAAAGATTTGGCGTCATTACCTATACGGGGAGAAGTGTGAGATCTATACGGATCACAAGAGTTTGAAGTAACTCACAAGGCTCTGGCACTCCCAAACCAATAAATATAGCAAATAGTAATTTATAGAATTACACCACAAAATATGGGTGTACTACACATAATCATTTGGTTGAACATATGATTAAAGTAACTACCTTAGGAGAGGGATGAGAGTAGTTTTCTTTAGTTCCATGAGGATAGCTGCCAATAGAAGAAAGTCAGTAACCTAAAACCACCAGTACAGAGACTAGATCTCTTAGCTACTTCCCTTGGTCTGGCATGAGGAAGTAGCCTTCCGCAAGGGTAGAATCTCCTCACATACCAGGGCGCTTGAGAGAACCATGTTGAAGGAACTCGGAAAAATGACCCCGTAACTTCGAGAGAAGGGGTGCTCTCCTATCTTTTGATTAGGAAAGCGGCACATACCAGGGGGTAGCGACTATTTATTAAAAACACAGGACTTGTTCTGCAAAAAAAGGAGTCTTTCTTACCTGTAGTCTTTAAAACTTCCTTCCTTTATTTTCTCTATTCTAGTGGTATAAGGACAAGTTAGCTTAATTCAGATAGCTAGATGTAGCCACTGTACTTTCTGGATGTATAAGCCTGAGTCATCGAGCTCCTAATCGAATAGTACTTCTAGACGAAGAGCCGAAGAGAGAGCAAGCAACCCATTCTTATATTATGCATTCATTGTAGCTGCCTCTATCTGCTGCTCTTAGCTTTCTTCTTGGCATGTATAGCTCAGTAGAATCTCGTGTATGAAGAGAGTAGGATTGAAGAGCGGACGGAGGTAACAATGCAGCTAAAGGAGGGGGTTGGGGAAGCCCCCTATTCCCGAACCCGAAAGGGAAAATTCCATTTGAAATTGAAGGGGTATGTTTGAACCTTATCAAATTATAAATTTAACACCTTTTTCTTATTTTACATATATATTTTAGTGGGGTCAATTTAATAAATAATAATTTTCATAACATTAAAATTTATGTGTTATTTTTAAATTGAAAGATCAAAGAAATAATTTTTCAGCATATATGTACAAAGAAGGAAAAAAAATCTTGGGTAATAGATACATCATGGTTTTTTTTGTTTTGGAAGAATTATGTTAACATTATCATTTTAAAAATTATGACATATTTGTAAATTCCAAGCCAAAGACTCAAAAAGTTATTTTTTTGGAAGCATTAGAAAACTCTACTCAACTAAACCAATTATTTGTTGGTTTTTATCTTTTCTTCATTTTCTTTGCAACCAAATGGTCCAAAGAAGTAGGCAAAAAATTTGTGGTTCTCAAAAATTATTTAGTGAAGAGAGGGAGATATACGGAGAGAGGAAATGTTTGGTACACACTTTTTGACACACTATGCTTTAAATACATATGTCTTGTGCTGTTTGAATTTTTCACACTTTTTTGTGCACTACTTACACAGCACATGGTACATGTATTTAAAGCTGGGTGTCCAAAAGTGTGTGTGTGTGTGTAGCACTACTCATACGGAGAGATCAAATTTTGTAAAGTGTCATATGATAAAGAATATTTATGCTAGTGATATGGAGAGAAGTTTTAATAAGGAGAGAGATTTTAGGGACTCACACCATCCTCCATTATTACATCAATAATGCTAGGTATACACACTTTTTTACACATTTTTTGACATACTATGCTTTAAATGCATGTACCTTGTGTTGTTTGAATTTTTCACACTTTTCTGTGCACCACTAACACAACATAGGGTACATGCATTTAAAGTTGTATGTCAGAAAGTGTGTGAGTGTAGTAGTGCTCTCTATATATAAATATATACATACATTGCTTATAAACAAATAAATACACAATAATATAAGCACAATATATCTTTCCATAAACATATATAGTATATTTCCATCACATATACTCCTCATATATCTTTCCAAAAAATTCTAGATGGATTTGCAAGTGATAAAGAATTGATATGGGAGGAGAACTTTGATGGTGAACTTTCTAAGGACAAAAAGGATAGCAATTTAATAAAATTAAAGCTCAACCAAAAAAACTAAAGGTAAGACACTTGACATATCAATTAGATAATTCAATAAAACTATTTTAATTTCATTTTTAGAAACAAAAGAAACTGGAAAGCACATACCATTACAATTGGTAAAACATATTGTGACAGGATTTGGTATGTAATATCACATGCCATGACATTTTAGTACTACTTTTTTTTTCCCCGATTAGATGGGGGATGGGGAATGTTCAAACATAGAACCTGGACACAGGAGGGCACTAAGTGTCAGCCCTTTGCCACTTAGGCTATTCTTTCTGGCATTTGGTACTACTTACTAAGTATTTAAAAACTAAATTTGAATTATTTAAATTTGGAGCACAGCACTACCCTCTCCCAAGAGATGTCAACCACATAAAAAATTGAAAGATATAGAGAAAAAGAAACAGATTTAGAAATGATATATATATATATATCTATGTTAATCTATAATCTATATCTATATCTATAATACATATAAATGTACCAATAGGTACAAGTGTTTTACACTTTTATCAATTGGTGCACTTTTACTTAACTATTTTCTTAGAGTTTTAAAAGTTTAGAATACCACTTTTTTTTTTTTTTATTTGTGTGTCCATGAGAGTGCTACTGATGTCTATCTAATTAAAGATTTCCTACAGTTATGCACACAGTTCAGTTCTCAATTTAAAGCAGCAATAACAAATTTTCTCTTCTCAGTTGGTTGAAATCAATTCGCATAATCATATTGTCCTGCCTGGTCATAACTTGAAAAGCCTAGACATGAATGTCCAGGGTGTATCAACGATGTCAACTTCAAGAAAATTGTGAGTATTAAAAACATATGCTTGTAATGTAAAACATATTAACTTGCCATTTCCATTTTACAGGTTCGTCTTCCACATGTTGGAAATATTGTAATGAAATCAAATTATAAAACAGTAAAGATAATGTCATAATCTTCGAATCAATAAAACATGTAACTGTACATGGAACTATGCAACCTTCTCATCCGACTCTATTCTCTCAACCACACATCATCCAACTCTCACATTCCAGTACCATGAAATACTAAGGTGACCACACTATAGTACACGGGTACCAGGGAGTGTCCAGTTTGCCCCACACTATAGCCATACCACAGATGTTAGGGAGTGTCCAGTAGGCCACACACTATAGCACTACCACGTGCCAGGGAGTGTCCAAGTCGGCATCACACACTATAGCACTACCACGGGCTCCAGGGAGTGTCCAATTTGTCACCATCGCTTTTCATAGATACTCTAAACCATAACCTCATAGCATCACACTATAGTACACAAGTACCAGGGAGTGTCCAAAATACAACATCATCCAATTACTCTTTTTACACTGACCATCTCTCACTATGCATGTAAACTTGACTCCACATGTATGTCATATGACTTAATACCGAAAGATGTAACTTACTGAAAATCAATAACAACGTACATGCAAGAGATCAAGTCTTAAATCTTCTCTTTTACATATTCTTTATATAATATCAGAGTTGTTTATCATCTTTCGCGATATCTCATGATATATTATCAGAGTGGTTTTAAAACTTGTCTCACTTATATTATCCTTTTTGCAAGATTAAATGATTTATACAGATCAATATAAATAAAACCATCTTACTTTAATCTGATTTATAGAAACTGATCTTCCAATAAAATAGTAAGGTACAACATTTTATAACAGCAAGTACAACTTTACGCAACACCCAAAATTTTCCTACAATCACTGTATTAAAGAGACCAATCATTCTTTCACAGGGTTGCTGGACCGGTCATGGCCGGGACCGGTCCTGATAGTTATGCAGGACCGGTCATGGTCGCGACCGGTGCTGGTTATGTATCGTGACCGGTCCTGGTCGTCATTTTCACCAATTTCTTCGTCCTGTTTTAGACCCATTTTGAAATCCAAATGTAAACATGTCGTGTAACATACGGTTCTCTCCGATTTTCAGCAAGGATTATGAATATGAAATCGAATTTAACCAATTTGAATCATAGCTCTCGGATTTTACAAAAATCGAGAGGTGACGAAACTTCAATCTTAATATACTTTTTCATATGAATGAATTAGGCTCTAATACTTTAACCATAGCATCTATGTGCTGTAATCTTTCATAATTATCTATCAAAACAAATTTTGATTAAATTTAAAAAATCATGATTTCAAGCTTCAAGCTCCATGGTTGAAATCGACAATGGCAGCTCAAAATTTCAATCATGTAAGCAGTAAACAAAACATGTATTACATTCAAGTGAGTTTAAAATACTCACAGAGATTGGAGATTGAAATAGATGTTGAGAAAGATAATCAAAATAAAGAAACCCAATGAAGCTTTGGCTATGGTGATCAAGCTCTCTCTCTCTCTAGAAGTTTTTATGTAAATAAACTCTCTGTGAATCTCTCTCTTTTCTGTTTGGTTTTTCTCAGTTGTAAAGATATACAGATTGTGAGAGGGAGTGTGAGCTATATAAACAAAAATTTCAAGAACTTGAAGCCCAAGTTCATTCTACTACACTCTACAAAATGAATTTGTTTTCTTAATTACTTAAATCACAGCACATATATGAGTTCTATACAGCTTATACATACGTATATGAATATAATCATATTTTAGGGCCAATTAGATTCATAGGGAGCAAGTAGAGGTGTTTGGATAACGTAGCTTATGGCACAAAGACAACACACACAATGCACACATTGCCAAACAAGGCACAAACAAGTTGTCTAGGAATCTATTTGGGTGTTTGGGAAAATAACTTATGGCACTAGAAATTAACACACACAAAATGCATACCCAAACAAGCCTATCTAATCATTAATGGTTATAAATAGACATAAAGCAAATGTCACATGGATGGGGACTCCCAATCTGTGGGAGTCCAACGCGACGTGGACAGTTTTCTTTACATAAACTGGTAATTTTGCGGTACGGTGATCACGACAAAAAAAAAATTATATTAACATAAGAAATGATTTTTTGGTTTTATAAAAATACTGTTTGAGTCAAAAGCAAATATTTTCACCGTCTTGAAAATACAGTTGTGACATTCATCACAGGGATTCCTAATTTATAAAAATTACAGTTTGATCCCAAATAAATAATTGCTATTAAAATAAAAGCAAGTAATACAAATTTATAACATGGAATTATATTTAACAATTAAAAGAAAATACAGGTTGTTACACTTGCATCATGTGTTGGATACATGATACATAAGTATTTTTTTTTTTTACAACCTAATAAAAGGGGTGTTCGTGTCACACCCGTTCCAAAATTTCATACTTTTATCGTACATATTTGGAAAGTTGTGAGTATATCAATGTTATTTGATAATCGGATTGAGTTGAGGTTGGCTGTGAGTCAACAGTAAGGTGTCAGTAAGGACACGGAAACGTGGTATATCATATTGCATTGGCATGAATAAATGACATTTATGTGACTTAAATGTTATTTGACTATTTAGTGTTTCGTGAATAGTGAATTATGCCTGTGGTTGGTAAATTCTGGTATTTTTGATATCGTTATATATCATTTTGAGAACTGTGGTGAGGACGTGAGTGACACGTGAAATAAAAGGTAGGTTGTGTAGAGATTTCACATAATTTAGTTTTTTTTGGACGTTATTTTGGACCCAAACAGGACTTTGTTGAAAACTTTTGGAATTTATAATTTTCACTCGTAAAGGCATAAAATGGACGTGTACGAAGTTTCATGGGTTAATGAGAAGTTTTGAGAAACTTGCGGGGAGGTAAACGTAATTTTCAAAACATTTGCCTATATATAGATGAGAATGAGATTTCATTCTCATCCAAATTAAAATATCTTGTGAAAGAGGAGAGAGAAAGGAGATTGAGCCAACGGGCTTTGCGACGACATACGACGACCGTTCGTCCGTCAGATTTTCTCCAGATTTCAGATTTGAACTCGTGGAGGTAAGATCTACGTTTTGATACCACTTAGGTCATGTTTGGCCAAGTTTTGTAAAAATCTTAATTTTGGACTTTTGGGAAAAACAGGTATAAACTTGTAGGAATCGTACCAAATTCGATATCCGACGTTTATTTAGCCTCCTAGTCGATCCTTCAAAGTTTGGAGGAAATCGCACGAGGTATGAAGTTCTAACTTGTGAAATATAGGGAAATACATGTTTTATATTTCGACGACGAAATTGTGATCCGGGCAAAATCCATGTGTTAATTGTAGGCCCGTTAATTATGCACGTGCTAAATTGTGAAAAGCATGTCTAAATTTCTGCGAGCACGTTAAGTTGTCTATGTGGGTCAAAGGGGAGTCTTATACAAATTCATGCCGGAGTAAGCTTCTCGATGTTTGAGAATTTAGTAGCGACGGCTACTGTGCATGGTTGATAGACTTGGACTTGCCATGGCACTTGTGGATACAATGGTTGATAGACTTGGACTTGCCATTGGTATCGCGGTTTAAGGCTTGGACTTGCCGCTACCGGATGAATGCGTATTTTTCTTCCTAGAGACTATTGTATGATTTATGAGATTAAAGCATGTTTCATCATATATTGCACATGTTAGACTTGTACGCTCAGCATATAGCTGAGCAGTGGAGATGTACTCCATTGCAGGTAAGAAGAAGGATAAGAAGAAGCGCGATGAGTGAGGTCGATGAACGCCGGGGATAACATTTGTAAATGTTTTGTTTTTAAATCCTAAAACTTGAGTAAGGATGTGGGTATTGTAATAATATGTTGTAATGGAATTCATAGATCAGTTTCACAGTAGTGTAATATTGTAATTGAACGTCTGTAGTTATGTTTTAAGTGTTGAAATTGGTGTTGGTTGTGTTTATTGTGGGTATTGAGAGGCATGAGTTGTTAATATTTCAATACAGGGCTGCTAGCAGAGGAGCAGTCGACTGAACCCCCTGATCAGTCGACTGGACCTCGTGTATTTGGGATACTGTAAGTGATATCAGAGAAGCAGTCGACTGGACCCCTTAGACAGTCGACTGAAGACTGTTTATTTTAGCTACTGCTTCCACTCATTGAAAAGCAGTCGACTGGATCCCCGAATCAGTCGACTGGATCTCTTTGCAATAGGATGCCTTTTGGGTGCTGCTTAACTCAGTCGACGGAGCAGTCGACTGGACCCTAGTGCAGTCGACTGGGCAGTCGACTGAACCTCTGTTTTCAAACCTATTTTTCTTTGAATGTGTTTTCAATGGCCAAAACTTTTTATAACTCTGATTTCAATGTATTTTGCAAACACAGAGAGAAACGTTTCCTAAGTTTTAAACTACCAGGGTTGTTTTATAGAAGTTCTTTCCGCTGCGTATTATTAGATGATGTTTGGATGAGCCTTGGTGGCGTGCCACGTGTCCTATTTCCACGCGTAGTGGGATGGGTCATGACTTTTATTGGTATCAGAGCTAGAGGTAACAAAACTTTGGGAACGTTCGACGACGAGTGGAGTGTTGAGTGAATTGTCACATGTTTTAAATTGCATCCATACATTGTAGAGATGTTTGATGCATATGGTATGTTGTTATACATACATGATTATGTTATTGTCATACATGCATAGCATTTATGCATTTGTGAATCGGTGGAATCATACAGACATAGAGTTGTGTGATGAGATGAGGCTTACCGTGAGTTACCATAGACCTTGTGAAGGGAGATGAGGGAGAGATGATATCTTGGTAGTGAGAGACAGTTGGATTACTAAACAAAACTAAATGATTTTGATCGAATCGGTTGATGTTCTTAATGTTAGTGACGAGTGTCCTTTGGGAGATCTTACTGAGAACTAAGTCGAGTAGTAAACGTCAGAGAAGATTTCCGTATAGTTCACCTAGAGAATGAAAGTGACTGTTGTGGTTGAGTTTTGAGACTAGAAGTACTTGATAAAAGTTATACGTCAGACATGGGATATACGTCATGATGTGAGAGAAAAAGGGATGACCAGTTGGGGTTTATGACAAAAAAAAAAAATAGTTCAGCAGTATGTATTGCTCGTGAGGAATCTCTCACCTTATCTTACAGTGGTAACCTACAGCACGATCGTGCGAGATTATCTTATGGGGTATTTTTCGACCTATACAGAGTATGGTTTGTCTTACGGTATATACGGTGTGTGTTGGGTAGTTGAAGAATCTTTCAACTTATTGTACGGCACTGAGACGATTGGATGGTTGAGGAATCTCTCAACCTATCTTACGGTATGTATTGGACGGTTGAGGAATCTCTCAACCTATCTTGTGGAATGTATTGGGGAATGGGCAATATCTCTTTGGGTTATCAGTATTGTGGTTGTTGAGGAATCTCTCAACTGAACCTGGTTTCAAATAGTCGTAGCACTATAATAGATGCAGATGCAGTGTAGGGATTTGTAGCCAATGCTATCGAGTTAATAGTATAAAGGAAATTGTTGGGATTTGAAGGTTGACCTAAGATGAGAATTATGAATGGAAATGATAGAATATGAGTGAACGGTTTGAGCCTATAGATAGTCGAAGGTTAACTGATGAGATGATGAGACTTCTAGAGTGGTTTCCTAGACTCGTTGGTTATGCCGTAAAAATGTAACAATGAGGATGATGACTGATGTTGAAGGACGACATAGGTCGGAGAAGAAATTGTAGAGGCATTGGTGAGAAACAAAAGAATGGACATGCATAGTAATGAAATTTCGTTAGTGTTTTGAGATGGGTCCCCAAAGGAAATGGAATAAAGGAAGTAAGAAGACGAGGCCAGAAATAATAGGTGAAGGAAATCGATCAAAAGGGATAGAAGTTTAGAAGAATCAAATTGATAATTCGATAACATAAGGATAAGAGGATCTTGATAGAGGAATTCTATGGAAAGGTTGATGGAGAGTAAATGGACAAAGATACAAAGTAATAAGATTCCCTAATGTTTTGCCGGGGGTTGTCGGAAGAGATAGAATAAAGGGAGTAAGATTAGGAGACCGGGAATAAAAGATAAGTGTGAATTATGGAACGTGATAAGAAACTCAGAGAAATTGAGTGGAATTTGGATATCATGGGGATGAGAGTACTTTTATAAGAAGCTTGTCGTGAAGGTGGTTATCACAAAGGGGTGAAGTACAGGCGATTTAAAACCTGGATTTTTAACGTATTTTCAAAATGAAACGAAAAATCTTTCCTTTGAATGTTTTTAAAATATCGTTGAATATTTAACACAAGATACTATCAGCAGGACGCCAGAGTACAACGGGTATTACGATAATGAACAAGAGCGGTTGTGGGAACGATAGACGGGTAGAGAGACTTTGGGTAAGTCAATGTAGAGTAGCGAAAATATAAATCGAGGAAATGAGGCTTTAATGAGTAAATGAACGGGGACAGTTGAGTGGAATGAAGACTTGGTAGTACGTTGAGTACGTTAACAGATATGATAGCGGGAATGTGAGGCTGATAGAGTACAGTGGTGAATGCAATGGGAAGCTATCACAGTTGTCTTGAATTCCAACCTTGTTGGAGGATTTTGAGAATGTCAGATTCCGTCCCTGAGAAAATTTTAAAATGTTTAAAATATTTCAAAACCTAACTTTTGTTTAAACGAGGGATGTGATATTAAATGCTGGCGATAATGTATTGAGTAGGTTTTGAAAGCTAAGTATTGTAGAAGGATGCAGTATGCGTAGTACTGGGGATGCAACAAAGGTGGTCAAACGATTGAGTCTCACGGGAGTAGGTGGTGAACTTCGAAAGGCTAAAGTAAGGAGATGGTGGGGTTTCGCGCACTTGAATTTGATAAGTTTGAGCGTATGACATTTATTGAGTTGTCGTGAGTATCGTGCCAAAGGGAGCTTGATCTGGGTTAGGTATTGGGACAATCTGAGATTGTGAATGATTTGAAATTTTGAACGATCAGGAACTTGGCGAGATTCATAACGTATGAAGCACTTGAGAGAAAACAGTTATGATCCATCGGTTGACTTAATAACCGGAGTGAGAATGGGGTGACCTTGTGTATTGTCGCGACAAGTATGAGCATTGGGAATTGATAAGAAATGTACTGAACACAGTGAGACATACCTTATGGAAATGTTTGATTACTGGACTACTGATTCGTGTTCAATATTGCATTTTTAACTTCATGATTTTACCCTTATTGGACACGAATTGTCACTCACACGGGGAGATTTAATGGATAAATTGCACTTTTGTTATTCTTGTTGTTGTTCACTTTTTCATAATAATAATCTCTTTCTTGTAGGTTTTGTAGGCTTGGGTGAAGTGGAACCCAACCTCTGTGGCAATCTGGGTATAGAAAAGGTGCAAGTAATCAAGCTCAGAAGAGGCGGATCGATCCGGCTCAAAGAGGGGATCGATCCGCGTGTTTTAAAGGAAGTCACTGGCAAATCCTGAAGACCCGGATCGATCCGCGGTTGTGAAGGGATCGATCCGCGTTCTGGCGCCGAGATTCTGCTTCCCCAAATGATAAATGGATCGATCCGGCTGTTTGCCTCGGATCGATCCGCGGCCACAGAAGATCTCTTCTTGTTTGTTTTACAACTTTGCCATTGTTTGTATAGGGTATAAATAGTTAGAGATTAGTTTTTGTTAGGGTTAGCTTTTATTTTACTTAGTTTTCTTAGATTGTAAGCTCTTCCTCTCTAATTCCCCCTCATCTCTCTCCCCCATTACTCCTCATCTACTCACATTTACTTCCATCTAGTGTTAGAGAGAGAAGAATGAGTGAATGTATTGCACATTTGGAAGCTTTTAATTGAAGAATCTCTTGGATTTCCTATAGCATTTATGGTGATGTTTTCTAGTTGGTATACTCTCTCTTTCCCTCTCTTAAATTTTGTTATCATTTTAGTTATGAGTAGCTAAATCATGTAGGTTGGGGATCATAAACCCACCATTGGACCCATGTGTTTTTATTGTAGGTCTCTCACACTTGATAACATATCTAGAGTTCATGGGTGTACGGTTTGAAGCTTTGAGACCCCACTTCCAATGTCAAGCATTGGAAGTTGTTAAATCTCTAAACTCTAACCCTATACCCATGTGTTGCATTGGAACATCTACCTAGCATGTTGGTTGACTACCACATGTTTGATAGTTTGTCACAATGGAATTTTCTACCCTAGAATGTGTTACAAGTATGAGAGCCATAAGTTGTTTGGTCCAAGGTGGGGGAATGCTCCCCAACCTCAATTTCTCCCCCACAAAAACTCTCCATTGTTAATTAAACTTAGATTTATCTTAAATTTATCTTTTCTTATGCTAAATAGTCATTGTAGTATAATTGTTTATAAACCAAACCAAACTCAAAGTCGAAAAGACTCACTTTTATTTCTTAGTTTGTTAGTTGCCCCTTGTACGGTAATTGGTTATTAAGCGTTCAACAAGCATTGTTGCATTCCAATCCCTGTGGACTCGACACCCTACTTCCAACATACTACGTTTTTAATAGGGTTAAATAAGAACTTGATTTTGACGTAATCAACTACCTCTAGATGGGTTACGAGAAAAATATGAACGTTAAGCAACAGAATTATTTGGGAACAAGGGAGTGGAGATCCGGATAGAACAAACAAAGGATTAGAGAGTTCAAATTGAAATTTAGTCAAAATCGACTACAGTTATGGAACATTAAATGTTGGGATAAAATATGGAGTCGTGAGATATTATACGAGGAGCATATACTTGGGGTGAAGGTTTATTAAGAGCTCGGTATGAGTTGAGGTATACGGAGGTGTGAATGGTCTGGACTTGTGTAAAAGTTAAAGTGAAACAACCGAAGAGTAGGAAAATTTTACTACTACGGCAATGGTAAGGGACCTACGTGGATCGATGAATGTAAAGAATAGTAAACGGGTAAGGTATGAGATGGGAATGAACTACAGTGGAGTTGTGATCTCCGATAGAGAAGGAATTGGCTTAGGGTATATGTATACTATGAGAGTCGGATGGACTGTGAACCGTCAACGATAGAGACAGTGATGAAGTATGTGTTGAACGTAGGGATACGTTGTAATGAACTCCGTGATATATGGATGATTGACTAAGTTGATTTTGGGCGACAATGTTATTTGTTACTAAGAATAGTGGGGCAATTATGTTGCGAGAAGGGATGAAAGTATTATGTGAGATTTTAAATCAGCTTGTTTTAAATCATAAATGCATTTGACTTTGTTGAAAAGTTTTAAACCAAAAGGTATGAGGTATGAATCCTTTATTTCAATCAGTGGTAGTTCGAGTGCAAACTTGGGAAAGAGGAACGGCAATTGTATTTGGCTTCACCGTGGGTGATTTGAGGCATGTGCAAACTTGAATGAATAAAATGGTGTGAAATTTTCAGTAGAGAATTTGATTGATGCCTTATGAGGTACGATTGATGGGAGTATAGTACGAGATTGGCAAAACCTGAATGGGATGCTACGAATTTGTAGGGACAGAGGGAAGTACTGAGTGACGAACTACCGATTATGTGATAATTATTGCAACTGATGTTGCCATGATGTGGAGTTATTAGGAAGGCAAGTCGGAATTTGATAAGAACTTGGGAATCATTTGAAATACGAAATGGTACTGCAAGTGGTATGATGATCTATAGTATGTGCAACAGTTGGTTGAGGCATTGACTTATCGACATTGTATTTGTGTATGATAGTACTCAGTTTGGGTCACTTTGAGATGAAGAACTGTGTATGATTGTACACTAGCTAGGACATGTTGTCAACGACTTATAGGCGAAAAGCAAGATAGGTGAATGAGAGATGAATGGTTGTCTTGAGTTGAGTAATGTGATGAAACTTTTGAGTTTCGGAAATGAAATGTGACAAGTAAAATAAAGATATATGTGAGTTGATGTTGTGATGTCTTGAGGTGAGTTAATGTCATGTATGACTATTTGTAAGTTTCACTCAGGTATTGATATTCTTATCTATCGAGATGCTTCGGAGTATTGCTAGGATTCTGTTTGAATCTCCTATCAGATTGAGACGGAGGCTCTGAGGATTTATTTTCCTAAAGAGCCTGAGGATTTATTTTCCTCGTGAGATTATGACATCTCAGTAAAGTAGGTTGTGTATGAAACAGATACTGAGGGTACTTATGAGAAGTCAAAATGAATTGCTGAGATGGTTTAAGTTTGGGGACAAACTTCCTTTTTGGAGGGAAGAGTTGTCACACCCGTTCCAAAATTTCATACTTTTATCGTACATATTTGGAAAGTTGTGAGTATATCAATGTTATTTGATAATCGGATTGAGTTAAGGTTGGCTGTGAGTCAACAGTAAGGTGTCAGTAAGGACACGGAAACGTGGTATATCATATTGCATTGGCATGAATAAATGACATTTATGTGACTTAAATGTTATTTGACTATTTAGTGTTTCGTGAATAGTGAATTATGCCTGTGGTTGGTAAATTCTGGTATTTTTGATATCGTTATATATCATTTTGAGAACTGTGGTGAGGACGTGAGTGACACGTGAAATAAAAGGTAGGTTGTGTAGAGATTTCACATAATTTAGTTTTTTTGGACGTTATTTTGGACCCAAACAGGACTTTGTTTAAAACTTTTGGAATTTATAATTTTCACTCGTAAAGGCATAAAATGGACGTGTACGAAGTTTCATGGGTTAATGAGAAGTTTTGAGAAACTTGCGGGGAGGTAAACGTAATTTTCAAAACATTTGCCTATATATAGATGAGAATGAGATTTCATTCTCATCCAAATTAAAATATCTTGTGAAAGAGGAGAGAGAAAGGAGATTGAGCCAACGGGCTTTGCGACGACATACGACGACCGTTCGTCCGTCAGATTTTCTCCAGATTTCAGATTTGAACTCGTGGAGGTAAGATCTACGTTTTGATACCACTTAGGTCATGTTTGGCCAAGTTTTGTAAAAATCTTAATTTTGGACTTTTGGGAAAAACAGGTATAAACTTGTAGGAATCGTACCAAATTCGATATCCGACGTTTATTTAGCCTCCTAGTCGATCCTTCAAAGTTTGGAGGAAATCGCACGAGGTATGAAGTTCTAACTTGTGAAATATAGGGAAATACATGTTTTATATTTCGACGACGAAATTGTGATCCGGGCAAAATCCATGTGTTAATTGTAGGCCCGTTAATTATGCACGTGCTAAATTGTGAAAAGCATGTCTAAATTTCCGCGAGCACGTTAAGTTGTCTATGTGGGTCAAAGGGGAGTCTTATACAAATTCATGCCGGAGTAAGCTTCTCGATGTTTGAGAATTTAGTAGCGACGGCTACTGTGCATGGTTGATAGACTTGGACTTGCCATGGCACTTGTGGATACAATGGTTGATAGACTTGGACTTGCCATTGGTATCACGGTTTAAGGCTTGGACTTGCCGCTACCGGATGAATGCGTATTTTTCTTCCTAGAGACTATTGTATGATTTATGAGATTAAAGCATGTTTCATCATATATTGCACATGTTAGACTTGTACGCTCAGCATATAGCTGAGCAGTGGAGATGTACTCCATTGCAGGTAAGAAGAAGGATAAGAAGAAGCGCGATGAGTGAGGTCGATGAACGCCGGGGATAACATTTGTAAATGTTTTATTTTTAAATCCTAAAACTTGAGTAAGGATGTGGGTATTGTAATAATATGTTGTAATGGAATTCATAGATCAGTTTCACAGTAGTGTAATATTGTAATTGAACGTCTGTAGTTATGTTTTAAGTGTTGAAATTGGTGTTGGTTGTGTTTATTGTGGGTATTGAGAGGCATGAGTTGTTAATATTTCAATACAGGGCTGCTAGCAGAGGAGCAGTCGACTGAACCCCCTGATCAGTCGACTGGACCTCGTGTATTTGGGATACTGTAAGTGATATCAGAGAAGCAGTCGACTGGACCCCTTAGACAGTCGACTGAAGACTGTTTATTTTAGCTGCTGCTTCCACTCATTGAAAAGCAGTCGACTGGATCCCCGAATCAGTCGACTGGATCTCTTTGCAATAGGATGCCTTTTGGGTGCTGCTTAACTCAGTCGACGGAGCAGTCGACTGGACCCTAGTGCAGTCGACTGGGCAGTCGACTGAACCTCTGTTTTCAAACCTATTTTTCTTTGAATGTGTTTTCAATGGCCAAAACTTTTTATAACTCTGATTTCAATGTATTTTGCAAACACAGAGGGAAACGTTTCCTAAGTTTTAAACTACCAGGGTTGTTTTATAGAAGTTCTTTCCGCTGCGTATTATTAGATGATGTTTGGATGAGCCTTGGTGGCGTGCCACGTGTCCTATTTCCACGCGTAGTGGGATGGGTCGTGACAGTTCGTGAAAATTTATAATAGTTGAGGGGGTCAATTTGTTGAGTTTTATAGTTGAGGCGAGGAATATAATGTTTCCTCACCAATTTTGGCACTCTAGGTGAGGAAGTAAAACTTTTGTCTCAAAATGTGTGTGCCTTTCAGCCTTTATGGCGACAAAAAATTGTTTCCTCACCAATATATACTCTACTTTTGGCAAGAAATTTTGAGTTTCCTTGCCACGTTTTGTCGCTAAAACTCATTTTTGTTGTGGTGGTTGCTAACTTTTTGATGGACTCCCATGATGGATTAGTAACATATATCTCTTTTAGTTATAGTAAAAAATGGTGGGACTCTCACTATACTCCTAATTAATATCAATTCTTATATTACATGACTCTTTTAAAAGACTCCCAATTTATTTTTTTCTTCTTGTTGATCACTCACAATTTTGTGTATTCCATACAAGAATAATATAGTTAACTTCTGTCAGACCTATTCTAGGTAAGGTATACATTCAAAATATTTTAGAAGTCAATTTCAGCCATTTGGTGATCTGGTTATCCATTTAACATAGAGTGCATTTTTCTCACTTTTGCTTACCCACCACTACCATGCTGACATGTGACCTATTTCATTCTCATTTTACCAATGCTTTAGCAATACAATTATTGAATGTAAAACTTAATTGAGTATTTTTCTTTATGAAAAGTTACTATTGTTATCTTTATTAACAATATTTCGTATAATTGATATAATTGTTTAATTTTCACAAATGATTTATCTAAGTATATATGTTTTTATCTTTGTCCAGTAACAATAGTTTTCACATAATAAATATTTTTTTTCCTTATGTGATTCTTTTGAATGTAGAGGCATCCCTAAATTATTTTTGTAGGAATCAATTTAACATAAAAAAAAAATTGTATAAGAAAGCTAGATCATAATCGATTTGTAACTTATTTCTATTTAGAACATATTAAATAATTTTGTAGTTCACCAAATTATTACACCAACTTCACGGTGAATGAAATAACATATGTGGATATATAGGCATTATTAAGTAATGAGCAAAGAAAAATGTATATTCAAAATATTAAAGATGTAAACTAGAATTATAGCTAGGGCATGTGGTAACAATTAAATAGGAACATAAAGAAATTATTATTGAACAAATAAACAAGTGGTATAAGAAGAATAATTCAACAGCATTTTTTTTCCCCCTTTGAATAGATTGTTGTATGTGTTTTGTGTATCTATATTATGTTTGCAGTTGTATTAATTCTTCTTCTTCTTCTTTATACATAATTTAAGTATTTTCTATCCTAATTGGTTTTTAGATGGACACCATTCACATGCAACATACATGCATTTAAACTAGTATATATATATGTATTAAATATGTATAGATACATATATATATATATATATATATATATATACTAATTTGCATAATCCATGCACATAAATATTTAGCAATTGACCAACAATCACCACAACAATGTGGGCAATTAAAACAATTCAAAATCATGTTTGAAGCCTCACAGTAGAAATCAAAGTCATTTTGGTAACAAACTTTGAAGAAGAAAAAAAGGGGTTAAAGCAAATTCCTATAATAAAAAAATATTAGTTGTAATTTAGGAATTTTTGGTGTGTTGGGAGACACTAAAAATGGCAAAAACACTCCACCATCTTTTGTTACCATTTTCAATACCACCCTACTACCATTATTGTAATCCTTGCAATGTTAGTCTCTTGGTTATTTTGGGACCCAAAACAAAATGGGAATCAAAGAACAATGTGTTCTTGAATCACGGTTCATGCCGAATCATGAAAAAAGAAAAGAAAGAAATAAAAAATAATAAAGAAAAATATCTACCAAAGAAAACACATCGGTACATGAGCATTCACTACAAGGAAAAAGGCCTTTTATGTCACTTTTTTTTTTCCAGTAAAAAGTGACATAAATGTTTTTAAAGTGACATAAATGTTTTATAAAAGTGACATAAATGTTTCATAATACTAGCACATATGTTAATAAAAAGTGACATAATTACTTAAAAGTGACATAAATACCATTTTATTTATGTCACTTTTAACTTAAAGTGACATAAAAGTAGAAAAATGACATAAATAACGAACAAAATTATTACATCAAAGTCTTAAAAGTGACATAAATACTTTAAAAGTGACATAAATACTTGATAAAAGTGACATAAATGCATTTTTATTTATGTGGATTTTCTTAAAAGTGACATAAATGTTTCCAATTTTTTTTTTAAAAAATGGTGATTGCATATATCAATATTACCACCATGTACAAAAATAAATGCAGCTCAATAATCAATTTCAACAACTAAATTAATACTCAATAATCAATTAATATATCATTACAACCAATCAATTCCATTCCATCTATTCATCTCTACCAATCAACAAAAAATTAAAAAACATGTCTCCGAGAACCATGTGTATGTTCAACCTAAATTTAACTCCAGATCGATGTGATCGGAACTCAATATAATTCCACAAAGAGAGCTGCTTTTACTTTATAAGCATAAAAAACCAATACATATAAACATTGTTCAGAAGATACGCATCCTTCGAGAGTATTACTAATACTAAATCCACCAGAATATATAACATTTTCTCCAACAAAAAAAAAGTGAGAATTATTCCCTTTAAAAAAAATGAGAATCCTCCTCTCTTACGTTCATCTGAGTTCCTCAACTGCAACAGAAAAAAAAAGTAATTAGTCAATGGATGTGTTATAAAGTCTATTCTGTTTTGAGAAATTGATGAAACGTCAAACAAATCAAACAACAACATAGATGAAGGTACACCAAATGGTGTTGAAAAGGCAGTAAATCCTGAATTAGAATTACCTTCTTACTGTGATATCAATTGAATTTGTAAATTAGCACACTATTACAAATGCAATAATATATTATTACAATAAAATAACCAGACTACATATCATGATTCATAAACTACTTTGGGTAAAATTCTATAGCTTGGTAGTCAACCCTGAAAAAGATATAGACCAAATTCTCCAGACAATTAGTGTCTCAAAATTGTAATGAGTGGTGTGGTTCATGACTATACTTCAATGTTTTCCTCCAAATAACAATATATTCAGTTGAATAGTTCTCGTAATTTACATCTTTATGTTGTAATTCGCATTATATTATTTCTGTATATAAGTGGAAGATGATGACTATGTAACTTGCACAATTTGAGAAGATAAACACTATCAAATTTAAAAAGCAAAATGCTGAAATGCGCAAAAACAGTTTGGCAGCTTACCCCTCAACGAGGTAACTAAGCAAACGGGGATATACATCATAATCAAGAACTAGTTGGGCAGCAGAAACACTAGTTTCATCAACATGCTCAAGAAGGCAAGAAACCTGAATACAGTTGTTACAATGTCAATTTCAGCTATCAAGCAACTCTTTATTCGTGAATTAACAAATTAAAAGGCACAGAAACAAGTTAAATGTTGCATAAAGTAATAGTAATGTCAAACATCAGTTTCTACATTTATCTTTCAAAAAACAGTGGCGACTGAAATAGTGAGTAAAAGAAAGTTGTTAAAATCGTACAATTTGTATCTGAATTGACAATCCTATGGATTCGCAGTGGCTGATGGACGATATAACTTAACGGAATGGAGTGATTGGCGATCCCATATAATTTGGTAACCAGTCGAGTCCCTTACAATCTTATTCTAATCTAGTTGTTTGCATTTTTGTTTTTTGTTTCCAAGGGTATCCTAAGCTCATTCTATTGCCTTTATCCTCATGCCTTTTAAGTTCAATACAAATATTAATAAATCATAGCAAAACTAAGAATAATATTGAAGGCATCCCTCTAAATGGCTACAGCAAAAAAGTCCATCACGTGAACCACCATAAACAATTAACCAATCCTGCTATGTATCGCAAAGATACTTTCAACATTTGACTTAATTCTAACCAAGTAATTAAAATTTTGAGCCATTCAAAGATAGCTATACTAGACAACACCTACATTAACTGTTTTCCAGTTTATTCCAATCCACGGCTGAAACTAAGATGCTATTCTGAAAAATCAAATGAAGCAAAAACCCTTTAAGCATTAACTGTTTGTTTGTTTACCTCTGTGAAAATGAAAACGACATAGGCAAATGCTTGAAGCTAGAGATGTCAAATAACTCCATAAACCTCTGATATGAAACTCTATCTTTGGCAGCTGCAAAGCATTGGTACTCATCAAATACAAGCATCCCACAAGACAATCAGTTCGGTGTTGAAGAATGAAAACAAAAGCAGACACCATATAAAGCAATTAGAAGCTGTTGTGAGGAATTGGAATATGTGAAAAAACATTAAACACTACACAAACCTTCCCTCTCTTGCAATGGATCAAAGCTGGGTGATTTCTTACATCTGCATTACAGACAGATATTAGTGTATAAAAGCAAAGTAAATCCCTATAACAGGTAGAGTTTTGTATAGGTCACATAAAAATTAGACAATGTCCAGAGTTTGCAATACCAAGGACAACTTTTAGTGAAGAAGAAAGCTTTCTCCAACAATTGAAAATTCACATATCATAGTTTCTTTTATCAAAAATCTAAACATTTCAAATGTCTAATTGAGCTGTTTAATTAGTTATATATTTCTTTAACAAACCATCCAGATAAAGTTACTTTGTAATCAAGATTTTTTTTTTGAGTAATGCTAGGTATACCTAAAATATCTGGGTTTTTCTGAAAACTTGTATTTTGTAGTTTTGATCAGCAGTACTCAGGGTAAACGACTCGCATGTAACCAAAAAGCAAACGCACAAACACCAAACTACTTAAACCCAATTCTTTTCTAAATAAAAGAACCAGTTCTAGAATTACCCAAACATCCTCTTACATAGCAGAAAAAACCATAAAAAGAAATACCCCAGGCACATATTTATTTCCATCAATTTCCAACAGATCGTGGCACAGAGCATCATAAGTCCATTCATGAATGATGGGAGCAATCTAAACATTAAAATCAGAAAGAAATCAAATTAGTTAAGCTTTTCGCAAGAAAGTGAAATCAGCAAATAAACTAATTATAACCTGATCAGGAATGGTGGTTTGATACGTTGTAATACAATTCCAAATAGCACCAGCAAGCTTTGTAGGAACTAAATCTCGAAAAGTTGTCATTGTAGACTTGCTAGCATGAGATTGCACAAAAGGAAATTCCTAATGAGATCCAAACAAGTGAAATTTCAACAAGTAAAAACCATAGACCAAATCAAGAAGATGTCAACTTCCATATATTGTATCTATGAAGTAAAATTAGAAAATACTAGTCCATTTTACAAAAAACTAGTCCATTTTACATCATCCAGGATCCAATCTGAACTGTGTATACATGTCATGAGTTATGTCATTAGTTGAACTATGCGACATGATCCATTTCTAGCCAGATATATTAAACCTTATGAGTTGTAATTTTCAAACCCTTCTGTAGAAGTATAAGCCATAGAATTGGAGATTGACAAAAAGGCACTTGAAGAATGAAAAAAAAAGACATTGCAGAGGATGGTGATTGATTTATGAGCTAGGAACTGTTACAACTTATACTTCATGACTAAAACATGACTCCTAGATGAAGTCTGTCCATTTTGTCCAATAGATTCTAACAATACAGAGTTGCGCAAGAAGAAGAGACAGAGAGAATAGTATTAAGTTTCATCCAGTGCAATTGAAGAAAAAGAACTAAACTTGCACCATTGCATGTATCAAACAAAATAAGGAAAAGAAAAATTAATGTTCAGATGTTTCTTTATCCACAACTGAAGTGTACGTAAAAAAATTATTTTCCTTTTTACTTTTTACTTTTTACTTCTTTCCTAATACTTTAACTTCTGATACTTTCGCTTTGTCGACATCTCTAGAACTTTTTCAATATTCAAGAGTATAAGACTTTAATACCCTCTAAAAAATTATTTTTTTAAAAAAGGCTAGAGTCTTTCATTCTAGTCAAATGCCATTGTGAATCAAAGCAATGGTCCGCATACATGTACCTATTTGCCACACTATAGAAGGAATAAAGACATTGAGAAATGAATGGCAATATGATACAAAAAAATTTAAATGCAATCAAGACTTAAAGGGCAAAATCACACCGGTTGATGAAGCTAAAATTTGGAAAGAACATTATTGCCACTAAAACAATAGCAATAGATAAAATAAGTAAAACATGACAGCTAACCTGAGCATGAATATCATTCATACAATCACTTGCATCTGCATCTCCTTGGCCTAACACACGCAAGAGCCTAAGCAATCTGATATGAAGAAAAGGATCTGTAATCCCAGCAATATCATACTCATGTGCATATGGACTATTCACAACATCCTTTAAAACTTTAACCAAACCTTCCGTACATTTCTGTAATAACATTGGAAAGGAAGAATTTGTCACATTGTAAAACTGAAAGGATAGTTAAAGCTTGGCTTGTTGTAAAGTGGTATGGTGAATTTCTGGCAAATGTGATAAATCAAGGGCACTGGCATTGCCAGTGCAATTTTGGTGCCACTCCGAAAGGAGGTACAGAGAGATCAAACTTTCTAGGGGTGGGAAAAAGACCTACTCATACGGCTTTGTTCAGGATTGGATTCACACACACCCCAACAACAACTTTTGTTAAATAAGGAAAAAAGAAAAAAAAGGAGAAAAAGGGGTGTAAACATCTTAGCCTCTTACATTGTGAGTTACCACACAAAATAATACAACTTCAGACCAGGTTACAAAACAAATTTAACTTTAGATGCCAGGTTGTAGATTCTATATGGTGAAGATGTCAGTTTTAACAAATAAATCCATGAGCATTATCAATTTATATTGAGTGCTATTTGAACTTGGACCCTCCAAAACTAAATTAACTTCAGATCCCAGGTTGTAGATTCTATATAGGGAAGATATTGGTTTTAACAAATCAATCCAGGAGCATTTTCAATTTATTTTGACTGGGATTCAAGCTTGGACCCTTCAAACTAAAAAAACACAACAAATGTAATCATGCCATGCAACAGTCAAAGGATGAGTATCATCTATAACATAACCAAAAAAATACTACCTATAAAAAAAGTACCATAACAAAAAAATTCCTGCATGCATCTCAAAAAAAATGCTACACACAGTGCTTCCCTGTCTAATATAGGCAACATTTAGACTGCACCGTGGTCAAATTACCTTCCTAAAACATTCAAGTGCTTCTAGACTGATTTTACATGAATCTGTACATAGATGAACTCCAGTTATTAGAACTCCATGGTGCTTTTCTTTAAGTAATGCAGTAGTAGGATTCATAAAATTTTCTGCCAGGTCCGGGACTTTTTTTACAATCCTTATAGAGTACAATGCTGCCTGCATTACAAAATTTCAGTAAAATCAATGCTATCGAGAAAAAATAGAAAATATCTAAGTACATATAAAGTTCAAATGCACAAAACATTAAGAAACACAGAACCACCATATACTTATTCTCCTGTGCATCAGAATAAGCAAATAAACTGGAAAAATTCAACTAAACATGGAATTGTTCAAAACCAATGAACAATAAGAATAACTTACATTGAGTTCAGAGTTAATGTCGCCAAACCTAAAGACAACATAATTAGTCATTCGTGATGTGGGGGGAATGAAATTGGTTTGTTCTGTTCCACTAAGCTTCTCAAATCCACAATACAGGAAAATGAGAACAAACTTAGAATACCAATTCACTATCGAACCCAATTAATAATTGGTTTGGTTTGCCACAAACAAGAAAAGAATTGATTTGCAATTCTTGTTTGTGGCAATTCTTGTATTTGGTTTGACCTAAAACTAGAATTGAATTCTTTCCAATTCTACCCAATTCTTGTTTTAGGGGGTCTATAAATTTGTCAAGAATTCATTTCAATTTTGTTCTATTCTATTTCAAAATAAAACCAAACGGAGGGTAAGAGGCATGTTTAAAGACATGTTATCTTTGCTTTTCAGAATTGAAAGCATATAAAATCTGCAAGAGTGATCTCAAGTTTCCTCAAAATAATGACAATATAAAAAGAAATGAAAAATGGGATGTTGCATTTTTTGTCATCCTTGATCAAAACCAATTTCTCCGGTAATGTGGTACTTCGGAAATTTTTTTAAAAAAAATACATGTGCTTTCAACAGTGTCCTGTTCATGGAATAATCTATAGACATACATACATATATACATTAATCAAGACAATAAGAAGCAAACCTAGTAGAGAAGAAATAAGCGCGAATATGAATAGAGGGCTTCGTATCCTTATCAATCACATCTCCATTGTTAGCATCCCCAACTTCCGAGCACGAAACAGGATCGTTCCAATCCAATGTATGCGCCGATGAAATCGACGAAATGCTTTTCGCGATGATCAATCTCGGTTCGGAACCAAAACAACAACAAGAAGCTGTTGTTTGTTTGTTGTCTGAAAATTACGAATTTGGGCAGAAAATTAGGGTTTTGTGAGAGAGCAAAATCGCGAGGCTGTGGTGGTTTTGGAGATGAATTGGTAGGGTTTGAAAATCCGACGAGTGTTCGAAATACTTTGAGTGTGGACCTTATGGTTGAAGAAGAGGAGAGAGAAGATGAGAAAGAGGGACATATGAGCACAGCCCTTAGGTGAGCGTCAATCGAACGATGTCTCCACATCTGGTATTCAAATCATCACAAAATGGAATTGCGATTCAAATTTGCCGATGTTTAATGTGGATTTGGTGAGTACTTGGTCCGAGAAGGGGTGGCTTAAATGGAGATGGAATCAATGACTCAGCGGTGAACAACATAGAAAAAGGCTAGCCGGTGGAAGAGGGGATGATTTAGCAATGGCAACAGGTTCACGAAGATGAAAGGATGGAGGCTAGGGTTTGAAAATGAAGGATTACATTTAGAATGTGGTATATGGAACACAATTTCTAGATTTGTGTTTTATTACAAAATTGCCACCGCATTTTCACTTTTAGTTTTCATATGCTTTTCTAAAAAGTGACATAAAAAAGCTAACTTATTTATGTCATTTTACAAAAAAGTGACTTAAAAACTTAATTATTTATGTCACTTTTACAAAAATTGACATAAATAATAGCGTTTTTATGTCACTTTTTTTAAAAGTGACATAAATGCTTAAAAAGCGACATAAAAAGCACACAAGAGAAACAATCATGTCACTCGAAATAAAAGTGACATAATTGTAATTTTAAAAGTGACATAAATAATGTTTTTTCTTGTAGTGATTGGGTAAGGATGAGTAAGAGGGATTTAATGTGATATGTGTGTGAGATATGCATATCTTGTTTAATTATCAAATTTCAATCAATTTGGAAGATTTAATTTCCTTAAATTAATTTCATTTTGGCAACAATGTCTTGTATCATTTCCTATTTATAAGTGATGTCACTTCATGTATAAGGCAAGATAAATATACATGCATGATATATATATATATATATATGTGTGTGTGTGTGTGTGTGTGCGCTTTTGATCCGATGGTTTAAAATATCCAACTTTGTCTCAATGGTTGAGATTGAAAATTGCTAACTTGGGAGGAATCCACATCGCTCTCCCTTATTATATAGATATTTACCTGTGGGAGAGATAGAGAAGTAAGAAGTCGAAGCTTCAGATTGAAGATCAAAGAAATGTTAAATCGTTGAAGGATCTGAAGAGGAGGAGTGTCAAACAATTAGGGCTCGATCGAGCTTTCTAGTCAATCGCCTTGCAACTTCTATGAGAGGGAGTCTGAGAGAGAGAGAGAGGGGAAGGGTGTCCGGAGCTCAGCATCTGCCGGCCGGCATGGCAGAGGGATGAGATGAGCGAGTGGGTCAACGAGAGGAGAGGAAGAAGAGAGTGGGGTGTTGTATGCATCTGAGAATGGGACACTAGGGTACGTATATCCCATTTGTATGTATATATACATATATAAAATATTAATATCTCATTGTCTTGTCGGTTCGGGTCGGGTGACCCGCGAAATTTAAAAGGGAAACCCGTGACCCGAACCGAGCCTGATGAAAATATAAAATGCAAACCACCACTCGATCCGACAACCCACCAAACCAACCAATATGCGTCGGGCCGGGCCAAGCCAGGCAGGTTTTATGGGTTGTCGGAAAAAAGGAACAACCCTACTAAATTGAAATGTAATTTAATTGCATAGTAGTAAAAATAGAAGTTTTGTGTAATTTTTTGACTTTTTTTTTTTGGTTTTGGTGGAAACAACTAACAATTGTTCTCTGATGACACTGCGTTTATAAATCCAAAGATGTTAAGTGTCTGGCCAAAACAACTAGAATAATGTTATGCTTCCTCAATCAAAATCTCAAATTTATTTTCTAAATTCTTTGTTAGTTGTACTATGTACAATGACATGATACTCGCAACATGTGATACAACTATTGAACAATTTGAAAATCAAATTTAAAAACCATATCATATATAGCCTTTTATTCAAACAAAGATGGATGCATGGGGGCATAATGGGCATTAAAACCAGAAGAGTCAAAGTGAAGACGCTTAACGAGTCAATTGCACCTCTAGGTGCGAGGAGTACTAAGGTGGAGATGAAGAACCAAGTTGGGTTTGTAGCACTTTACAAGTTGTCCACTGTTGTGGTCTTAGTCCATGAAATGCTGTATTCCAACCAGTATCGGAATCATGATAGCGATTGTTTGGTGGTCCTTTTGGTAAGCTTATCCTTTACACAAAGTCCCATTTTTCAAAACTGGGTTAGTCCGTCCTTATTGAATTTATTGATTTGATTTACAATGTTGGTAACAACATGTTTTGTATATTGTTTGATGAAATGTTTCTATGAGGTACACGACCTCTTTAGTTCATTGTGCCATCTCTTTCATGAACTCACCAACTCACAACATAATTCTTTTGATATATTACTTTAAACATCTAAATTGCTTGGAAAATGGAATGGAAATTGAAACTTATAAGCAGGACAGCCAAAATTAATTAGTCCCAAAAAGCTGTCATAAATCCTTTTCTATTGGGGTTATTAGTAACCAAATAGGAGTATTAAGCAATTTCAACCTGCATGCACAGTCAGAGTAGTAAATAAGGAAAAACCCAAACAAGTTTTAGATCATATAACAAACATAAATCACAGAATTATATTTTGATTTAAATCTTCCACACCACAAATCTCATTAATATTATGCAGACCAAGAGTCTAATAATAAGAACACCAAGAACAAGAATTCTTATATATGCACTCATGCTAATTCTGCAACACCCAAAGGTGAATTCAAACATGAAATACTAGTAACAAACTTTAGTGTTAGATTTCATTCAAAACCAATGATACGGACCAGTAGATATATAGAAATAAGAAACACACCCTTGAAAATTTGAGCTAACTTGGAGTCAAAAAGAAAAAAAGAGAAAAAAAAAGACCAGTGTTCAGGTAAAAACCAACTATGCTAACTTCCCATTTGTCTTGCTCACACATCTGATCTCTCACACATCTGATATCTCCCTCTCAGACCCACATTGCCAAACCTTCTTTATTGACAACCAACATGCATTCAAAACCTTTCCTTTTCCTGTTCCTAATTATTTTAGATGTAAATGGGCTTGAGTTAGCAACTCACATGGGACACAACCCAACCCAGCAAACATGTGGGCCCTTGACAAGTTTGTTAACCCAGTCTGGAAGAGTTCCTACTATTTTTTTTTTTTTTTTGAGAAGAGTTCCTACTATTTTTTTTTGAGAAGAGTGCCTACTATTTTTTTTTTTTTGGGAAGAGTTCCTACTATTTTGGTTAATAAAAAAGGAGAAACAGATAGCAAAATTTCATTTTTGGGTTAAAACAAAAACAGTCAAAAGGGTCGAGGGTACTAATTTGCCATTGATCTCAAATGGGTAATGCTATGTGCACATAAAATATGCACATAAAGATTTTGGTCATTCATTTCGATGGGGTCTATACCTGCACACATGAGATCCACCAAAATTAATGTCCCAAATCTTTATGTGCACATTTTATGTGCGCCAATTATTACTCATCTCAAATTATATAGGGAACTTATCACGGTTTTTAGCCAAGCCAGTTAACATGTTCCAACTCTATTCAATCTTAATTCCCTGGTTTAAAATCCTAAAACCGTTCATTTTCAAATATCATTCGCTAAAACCATTTTTTTTTTTGTCTTTCAGCACAATCGAACGGAGCTATCAAAAGTTTGAACCCAGAAATCAATGTTATAGATTATTTTAAAGTCATAGATTATTAACCAATTTTTATTTTTTGCATATATTCTTGTAAATGGTCTATTTTATTTTATTTTTTTGGATTTCTTTTCGCTGTTTTTCTGTGACTTTTATGGCTTTTTTAATTGGGCTTTCTTGACTATCCCAACATTATTGTAACCTAACTGGGGCTTTTAGATGAAACTCACTTTCCATTCCATGAACGAAAGCTCTCTCCAAAAAGTTCATTTCAAATCCAAAAAAGAAAAAATCAATTCGATCGAAACACCTCTCTCTCTCTCTCTCTCTCTCTCTCTCTCTCTCTCTCTCTCTCTCTCTTCCTATTCTCAACACATGAATTTTTGGGACAATGTTGAGAAAGAGAGCTAGCAAAAAGAAATTGCAAAGGAAAAGTTAAATATTAAATGAATGTTATATATATATAATTATTAATTTTTTTAATGAGAACAGCCCAAGATGTATTCAAATATCAAGAAAACATCAAGTTCCAATCCTTGACAGTAAGGTGGAGAATTGAATGGGGGCATTCATTCTCCAACACCACACTCTAAGTTCCTCAACTTCCTTAGCCATTCGTGCGAGCGCATGAGCCACCGAGCTACCTTCTGTGGGAATGTCCTTGGCAACAAAAATACCCCCCCAACTGTAACAGCTCTCTAAGTTCCTTAAATGAATGTTATCTTTTTGAATGGACATTATTTGTTCTGTTTCCTTATGCTTCCTGCCCCCTACAGGTGTAAGCAATAAGCATCAGTCTTTAAGTTTCCTGTTAATGTTTGGGCCGACCTCTATAATTCCCTTTAATTGTATCCACACATTTTATGTGTTGTGTTTCCTATTTAATTTGTCATCTCTCATATGTCCTATCCATTACAAGTAGGGATGACAATTTTCGACCCGACACGACAACCCGACACGACCCGACACAAAAATAAACGGGTTTGGGTGACCCGTATAAGGGCACGGGTCATAAACGAGTCGACCCGTTTGACACGATTAATAAACAGGTTGAAGCGGGTCAACCCGATTGACCCGATTAAGTATTTAAGTGCAGTTAGTAGGGGTGTTCACGGGTCGGGTGAGTCGGGTTTGGCCCTTACCCGCTCATCCACCCGTGAATAGTCGGGTTGGAAAGTTCGCACCCGTCATCCACCCACTTGGTCGGGTGAAACCGACTCATCGGGTTCGGGTGAAAAACCACAGTTTTATGGTGGGCTGTTTTGGGCTAAGTTTTCATCAGTTTTGGGCCAAATTTTCATTAGTTTTGAGTTGTTTTGGGGTTTTTTGCAATCAATTTTTTAAAATTGTTTTGGGCTCAAGCACACAGTGACACAGTGAGCACAAAATATATATATATATATATATATATATACACACACATTCTGCTAGAAGATTGAAAATTTACCTAAAACCTGCCCACCATGATAAACATCAACTAACAAGATATTACCTAGCTTCCAAATTCAAATTACACAATAAGTTAACTCTACTCAAAGTCTCAAACCATCCAAACTACTGAAATAGTAATTCAAAAGATAAAATAGGAGTATAAATATTACAGTCATCCAACACTTAAAGCTAATGCAAATTAGAGTCCAAAATAAAACCATCAAATCATCCTAAATCAAATTCCAAAGTCCATTGGTCACCAACTTCCTCCAACTCCATGCACAATCCTTAATGTAAACTGCAAAGACAAAAACTAACCGAGTTAAGTATAGTTTGAAATGTGAAATAAAAGAGAGGTTGTGACTCAAGTTAACTTACAATGCCTCGAGTCAGGAATACTGACACTTCAACTAGAACTCGGTCCCAATTTTGAATCCGCTACAAAATAACATTTTAAAACAATACACTAAATGTTAACAGTAATCCATTAATTATGCACTAGAAAAAGTAGGCAAAATATCCAAATATACCTGATTCACAAACTTCTTCAAGTTCCTCAACATGGTCCAACATTTGTCGAATATTAATCGGCATCGATGCTTGAAGCCAATTTTGGGTGCATATAAGACTTTGTACCATTAAAGGAGAGAGTGAACTACGAAATGGGTCAAGTATACGACCTCCCGTACTAAATGCTGACTCTGAAGCAACTGTTGAAACCGGGACCGCTAAGACATCACGCGCTACTTGAGACAACACTTGGTACCTACCACAATTGTTCTTCCACCAACCTAATATGTCAAACTTTTGATCACTTGTTCCTTCCGGAGTTTCAACCAAGTACTTCTCAACTTCATTCTTACACCCCATTGATAATCTTCCATCCAAATAATTTTGAAATCGAGAGGCAATGAGTTGATGTGGATCATCCATATCAACTTCCATGCTTGATGCCCCACCAACATTTGGAACTTCCACAATTGGTGAAACAATCGAAGCATAATGATCATACAACCGTGTCAATGCAACTTTCACCCTATCTTTCAATTCATTAGCAACAACATCACCATACATCTCGATAAAACAAAATTGCAAGTAAGACAATTTCTTTCGTGGATCAAGCACAACTGCAACATACAAAAGGAGGTTTATTTTATCCGCATTACCCCAGTATTTTTCAAACTTGGCTTGCATATTCATTGCCATTTTGCTAACTGCATTCTCTCGTGCTCTAATTAATTTGTTTATTGAGGTTTGAATCACAACAATCTCATCAAAAAAAGCATTTGATGTGACATACAAAGTACCCGAGAATCGTTTGGTTGCCGAGTAAAAGATTTTCAAAAACTTAACAAAAGCCCTACACTTCTCCCAATCCTCTTCACTTGGAGGCCCCCCTGCACTAGATGATTCAATATAAGCTTTGAAATTGGAATCCTCATCCTCCATTCTCTCGAATACTTTTTCAAATTTTTCAGCACTTTCCAACATTACATAGGTTGAATTCCACCTAGTTGGTACATCTAGACTCAAAAGACTCTTGGACTCAATTTTTAATTTCTCAACACACTTCTTAAAAGTTTCAAATCTATTTGGAGAGGACTTCACATACTTGACAGCCTCACGTACCTTAACAACAGACTCATCGATTTCTTTCAACCCATCAGTCACAATCAAATTGAGGATATGAGCACAACACCTCATGTGTAAAAACTCATGCCCTAAGACCGTACCCTTCCAATCTTTTGCTACTCTCTTTAAGAACCTAATTGCACTTGCATTAGAACTAGCATTATCTACAGTCAACGTGAAAATGCTACCTATGCCCCACTCAAGCACACAAGACTCAACCTTTTTGCCAATGGTTTCTCCCTTGTGGTCATCAATTTGACAAAAGTTGATAATCCTCTTTTGTAACTTCCAATCATCATCTATATAATGGCAAGTAAGACACATGTAATTTAAATTTTGAATTGAGGTCCAAGTATCAGTGGTTAGGCAAACTCTACGATCGCTCAAGACTTTTCTCAACTTCCTTGTTTCCACATTGTATATTTTAACAACATCTCTAGCAATTGTGATTCGAGATGGGATATTCCTGAATTTAGGTTGCATAACAGTACAAAATCTCTTAAACCCGTAGTTTTCAACAAACCTAAAGGGTAACTCGTCAACAATTATCATTTCAACAAGAGCTTTCCTAGCAGCCTCTACGGTAAAGGTCGTTGCAACAAGATTAAACCCCTCTTCCCCTTCCTTTTTGGGTTGAAAAGACAATGTACTTTGTCCCTTGGACTTTTTTTCCTTCAAACCCAAAGGATCACTGGGACAAACTTCCAAATGATTTTTCAAGTTAGTTGTCCCGTGATTCTTTGAATCGGCTCGGTATTGTCTTTTACAGTGCTTACATTCTGCCTTTGCTAAACCATCACTTCCTTGTACTTTTATAAAATGGTCCCATACAATAGATTTCTTGCTACCACTGGTTTCACTAATGTTTCTCACCGTGGTTTTGGGCGGAAGTGGCGGTCTCTCAGTTGTGGCTGGAGTTGAACCATTTTCATCATTCTTTTCCACATCATTTGGTTGCTGCATAGCCTGCATATCCACTTCATCTTGGCCTTGGTTAAGAGAATCTTGAGTAACATCAATAACTTCACAAGTAGGCTGAGTAGCAGCAGACTCCATTCCTTATAAGAAATAAGAAAATAAGCAATTTCAAATGCACAACACACTTACAGAAGTTACAACTAGTACTCAATTAAATACAAAAATTATTAGAGAAACATGTTCATTATTCATACAGATTCTAAGGTTCACATCATAGATTTGCATGTTTAATTAGATCTAAAAAATAAGAGTAATGAGAAGAAAACAAATATGTAAAAATTATTAAAGACACATATGTAGACAGATTCATATAATAGATTTACATGTTTAACTGGAACTGCAAATAAGAGTAATGAGAAGAAAAAAAAATGTTAAAATAATTAAAGAAACATAATCAGAAAAGTTCACATGAACATTTTTGTTTTACTGGATCTACAAAAAATAAAAAAAAAAATAAGAGCAATGAGAAGATTAGAAGAAAAAAAATGTAAAAAAATATACCTGAGTACTGAGTGGAATTATTTTTGAAGCCCTCAAATGTAATTTGTAGATCTGAAATGTCAAATGTGGAAGCCTCAAATAGTCAAATATACAAAATAATTAAAGAAGCATAGGTAGACAGGTTCACATGAAATTTTTTGTTTCACTGGTTCTCTGAAAAAAAAAAAAAAAAAAAAAAAAAAGAGTAATGAACAGATTAGAAGACACAAAATGTAGAAAAATATACCTGAGTGGAATAGTTTCAAAGCCCTCAATTGTAGGCTTGTAGTCTGTAGATCTGAAAATGAAATGTGGAAGTTGGAACCTGATTCATGTCCAATATTGCATTCTTAACTTCATGATTTTACCCTTATTGGACGCAAATTATCACTTATATTAGGAGATTGAATGGATAAATTGTACTTTTGCTATTCTTGTTGTTGTTCACTTATTGCTAATAAAAATCTCTTTCTTGTAGTGTTTGGGAACTTGTTCAACGTGAGAACCAACTCCGTTTGGTTCTTATATCATAAAAAGGGAAAGGAAAGAACTTCAGCAAAGGCGGATCGATCCGGCCCTATGAGCGGATCGATCCGTGTGTTTTAGAGGAGCTTGATATCAGTTTCAAAAGACGCGGATCGATCCGGCCTTTTGAGCGGATCGATCCGCGATCTTACTTTAGCATTCTGCGAGAAGGGTCTCTAAATGGATCGATCCGCCCCAATGAAGGGATCGATCCGCGGCTTTTCGAAGAGATACCAACAGCCCAGATGAAAGGCGGATCGATCCGCCAATATGAAGGGATCGATCCGCAGCTTCAGTTTTCCCCCTTTTTTATTTACAAGTTTGCCATCCTTATATTTTTGTATAAATAGGAAGAGATGGTTTTATTTTAGGGATCTTGCATTTTATTTTTGTATCTTTTATTTTCTCCCAACTTTCTTCTTCTTCCATTTTGCTCTTCATTTTGTGTAAACTTGAAGACTCCATTGAAGATTTAATGGCTTGGTATATTTTCTATCTCTTTTCCTTTGATGATATTGTTATGTCTCCCATTATTAGTTAGATTTACTTAGGTTGTGGATCATGAACTCTTGGATTTAATGTGATAGCATTTCTAGGGTTCATTTGTGTAGGATTCAAAACTAAGGGATTCATCTTATTTGTATTGCAACTATGATTGTTAAAACTTAGACTTTGAATCCTACCCTATGTATTTCATATGGAATACTATGTAACCTTGTGTTTTGCACTCCATGTGTTTGATAAATGTTGTGTGTGGGATTTATAACTTGGGGTCTTCATCATAGATGTCAAGCATCTTTGATTGTTCAAACTCTTGGGTTTTAAATACTACCTTTTGAAGGCTTCATAGGTGATTTGTCCACCAAGTAGATTAGTTAGTGTAGGGTGGACAATTCATTCGGATTAGAAGCCATACATGCTTCATCTTGTTTGTCATGCATCCTTGATAGTCAAACGTTAGCTTCCAATCCGTTTCTATGGAAATCTTAAAGCTCATTTCATCTAACACATAGGGGCATTCCAAGTGTTTGATAATATGCCACAATGAGATGTTACCTTAGAATGTGCTTGAAACTTTAGTCCATTTCATCTTGTTGTGACCCAAGATGGGGGGAATGATCTCAACCTATTGCTTTTTAGATTAGTATTTATTTACCTTTTATCCTCCAAAAACCAAACAAAAAGCCGCAAGACCCAATGTCATTTTTATTCTCTTTCATCATCTTTTCTTATTTATTTCTTTTGAGCATTATAATTAGTTACTAAACCTCCCAAACGTTGTTCTTGTATCAATCCCTGTGGACTCGACACCCTACTTCCAACATACTACGTTTTTAATAGGGTTAAATAAGAACTTGATTGTGACTTAATCAGAACCCTCTATCTACAAAACATAAAATCTGCTCATATAAGTTGTATATCTGACATATATCAAAAAATTGAAGAAGATATTGAAGAAAAAGTTGAAGATCTATCGCATTAGGGCCTACTTCAAGCGACGATAGAAGTCACAGAACATCAAGGGGACGAAGGCAGCGGTGCTGCGTGCTAGTGGCGACGGTGGTCGGTGGAGGGAGGAAGACGGTGGCCGATGGTGGCGATGATGGAGTGTGGATGATGGTCCATGGAGAGAGTAAGAGAGTTTGGGGTCTGAGAGTGAGAGTCTGAGAGAGGCAGAGAAAGGATTTTAAATTTTTAACCCTAAAATCTTTAAAAGACTATATATACCCTCTAATCTCATCTCTATATTAGTATATTTAGTCTGTTATCCAACTTATCCTTGTTAGGCATATATATAAAAAAAAAAAATCATTTTCAAATGTCTTGTGCCTTGGTCGGGTCGGGTCGGGTTTATCGGGTGCAGGGTTATAAAATCCGACGACCGAACCGAACCCATGAAAATGAACACTTATACACCCGAGACTCGAACCATGTCATGAAAAAACCGACAAAATTGGTCGGGTGGGGTCGGGTCGGGTGGATGGGTCGGGTTCACGTGCTGTTATGAACACCCCTAGCAGTTAGGGCATTTTTTTTTTTTTTTTTTTTAGTTTTAAAAATAATTTTTAATAATGTGGAAGTCTAAAATAAAAGTAATATAAAAAAAAAAAATTTTAAATATTTTTTTAAAAAAATTATTATTAATTTTTTTTTTAGAGAAAAAAAAATATTTAAAATATATATAGATATATATAAACTAAAATTGTTTTTTTTTTTGCTCAAAAAAAAAAGAGAGTAGTTGTCAACTTACCAAACAATTAAATTTATATATAATAATTAATAACTAATGTAATAAAAATAATAATAATTAATAACTAATAAGGGACGAAGGAAGCTAGAGCCTGGAAGCATTTATGCATCAAGCATTGCATAAAAAATAAAATAAAAAATAATTAAAAAATAAAAAAGAAAGAAAAAAAAGGGAGGATGCCCGCTAGGATTGCTGGATTGAGAGGGAGACAAATTAGTCAATTAGATAAATACAACTGTTAATCTTGATTCTTGATGGATGGGAAGTGAAGAAATTTTTTTATACTGTTAGTAAAAACAATATTTCTTCTTATTCAGTTTGTGTGGATGTGCTTAGGTGTTAAGTTTATAATAGTTAGATATTGCTATATTTGTAGTATTTTGGTATTTAAGATGTACGTGTTAATAATTGATACATTTGATGGAAGACTTGTTTGTGTTCTTAGTATGGCTGTAAGCTTATTTCAAATAGCCGAACCGAGCTAACCGATTGAATTTCTTAAATTACTTACTACTAAAAAATTGATCTGATTGCCAAAATTGGCAAAATAGATCGAACCGACCACTTCGATTGGTTTTCAAAACATGAAAAAAAAAAAATCAAAAATAAAAAATCAATTCGATTCGATTCGATTCGATTCGATTCGATCCGATCCGATCTGAACCGAGCCGATGACACCCTACACGGGTTAGACGGGTTAAACGGGTGACCCGTATATGACCCGACACGATTATGACACGTTAAGAATGACACGATTATAACCCGACACGACAATGACCCGACACGATTATGACCCGACACGACCCGATTGCCACCCCTAATTACAAGTACTAAGTTATTGAAGCAAAACAAAGTAAGAGAACCTCTTCCATTAGTTTTCAATTACATAGTCCTATTGTTACACATGTTTTTATAAAGGGTAAACTAGACTAGCTAATTCCCCTGATATTTCACACAACCTCATAAACCTCCCTTAAGAGTTTCAAAAATTACATTGAACATCTCTCATTAGAGATGGCGATTACTTAACGGAACCAAGATTTTCTCAAATTAACTTCACTTTTTATTGTATTTTTTGGGTTTAAGTGTCAAAAATATGGATAACTTTGATAGTATCATCTAACGTCGTCAAATTTCGTAGTTGGCCGATGTGACCTTTATTTGAAGGTGAACGTGTTATACAAAAGCAAAGTCCAAGGGAGGTCAGTGTAATTAGTGAAACTACGAGCTAGGGAGGTGCTTACAACTGTCAGAATCTTAAAGAGTGATGCTTACAAGGAAGATGGGGAAGAGCGGGACATGGAGAGACAAGGATATGATTTCAAGCAGTTGCCTCATCTTAATACAAAGAAAGTGAGTGAGCCACTTTTTATTATCCCTAACATATTGTTCTCTATATATTTGGAGCAACTTTTTCTACATTCTCCTCCATTAATATTTCGTTTTTCATTACCTCACAAAACCTAGTCTAAAGTCACTAAGATTTAACCTCTTGTCTCTTATCTTAATCTCCTTTTCCTAATCTTCTCCCATACCTGAAATATTGCCAAAAAAGAAATTATTAAGAAGTTCAAAAATAATTAATATATATAAGGTTTTTTGCTTAGATCTTGCGATGTTGTTGATTATCTTTAATTTCCTTTAGCTATTACACTCTTTACGTACGTTGGCATGTTTAAGTTTCTTTATTTACTAATTTTTCTAGTTTTATATCTCCTGGCTTGTGGTTTGACACACTGTATACCTATCTTAAACTCTATCTTGATAATTTAAACAACTTTTCTTGCTTAGCTTAAAAGAAGTCTCTGCTTCTCTTATTGATTGGGAGGACAACATGAACTTAGAGGGGGGCCAGTCGTTCGAACTCCTCGGTATTGACATATGTAAAAAAAGATTTATTGATTTATTCATTTACTTTTGAGTTTGAGTGATTTCTTTTTCTTTGGGAGGTAGAAAATAGAAATTGATATCTTTTATATAAGGGAAGGAAAAGGTAGACTTTGGTCTCTTGTTTGTATTCCGCAAGCTTGCAGTCCTCAAGTAGTGGACAGCAAAGTAAAGCCACACAAAAAGTTCCAACTTCTTGAAGCAAAATAAAGAAAGAGATTAGTTTTCAATAACATAGTTGTATTTTCACAAATGTTTTCAAAAATGGTAATTATTTACACTAACTTCCCTGACATGTCTGACAATTACATAAATAGTTTGAAAGTGTTATTGACCTACCTTATCAAAAACGACGGTTAACAGAACGCTTGATTTTATCAATTTAACCTCAAATTTTTATTTTAAAGAATTTTTTTTGATGAAAAGTCAACAGTAAGGGTACTTAATGTATTTAAGGACCCCCAAAAAAAAAAAAAATAGTTGTTGACATCATCAAATTTCCGTAGTTGACGACTGTATTACATGAAAACAAAGCTCAAGGAAGGTCAGTGTTCGTAACGCGCGCGCTCGCACAAGCAAAAGGAGTCTAGATTTATCATCTCTTGAAAGTGATTGAAAAATGGTGGTTCATATGAATGCTCCTTGCGATTCATGGATCCCCTAGTTTCATTTTGAGAATGGGGCCCAAATTACGTATGCTCAACATCGATGTAAGTAATTCAAAAGTTTTAACACTTACTCTAGTTTGAAGGAATCCATGAAAAGGACATGGTTTCTGGCTTGAAAAAGAAAGGTGGGGAAGTGTAGGACATGGAGGGACAAGGATATGATTTCAAGCAATTGCCTCATACCACACTTCAAAGAAATTGAGTCAGCCACTAATAATTATCCTCCCAAAAAAAAAATTTAATAGTTGGAGCAATTTTTTCTCTGTTTCTCCTCCAAATATTTCTTTAATTTCCTGCTTGCCTCACAAAATCAAGCCCGAAATCAGGAAGATTTCACTTGGCGTTGTCTTGTCTAATCTCCAATTCCTATCTACTCTTCTTCAATATCTAATATATTGCCAAAACATAAATTATTAGAGCATCTTATTTTAACTTTTTAGACAAAATAGCTAGTTAGATGTAGTTTTTTATACTCCAACAGGCTAGCCACTTGGCTAGCTCTTCTAACATTTATCTTTTTGACTAGACAGATTTGTCTATCCAAAAATGACTCTTTATATTCTCTCTCCAAATCTCAACCCTTAAATCTTCCATTATAGTCAAATGACACAAATCCCAACCATAGAAAATATAGTAATTTAAAATGACCAGATAAAATAAAGAGCACTCCTAGAATTGAAGGTTAAATATTGAATAGCTTAAAAATTTTTTTGGTTAAAATAACAGGCTATAGATAATTTCACTACTGGAGATGCTCTTAAAAAGTTAAAAAAACAATAAAAATAAAAATCATTCGCATATTTTCTTGTGATCTTGTGATGTCATTGTTTTGGTTTGGATTGTTTTCCTTTTGTTATTATGCTCTTTATGTTGGCTTGGTCACTTTTATTTGTTTACTAGTTTTGTATCTTCTGGTTTGACAAAACGTACTACTATCTTAAACTTTCGATATGAATGTGTGTATATTTATACAGTCAAGACTTTAAAGAGGGCGTCCTCTCTTTATTAAAAAGTGGGCCTCTATTTTGACCGCCGGATTGTGTTTTTATTAAGGGCAGTTTTAACATTTCACAGTTTTTAAACACGATCTGATGACCAAAACAGAAGTCCTCTCTTTAATAAAGAAAATGTGCCCTCTTTAGAAAATTTTCGTATATCTATATACATATACATATAAGCTATATCTTATTCATTGAGAGCGAGATGAAGAACCCTAATTCAGCTCTATCTCGACGAATTAATGAAGTTTCTACTCCACTTATTGCTTGGGAGGATGATTAGAACTTAGGCATCTCCAAGGAAGAGCCATCACACTAGGCAAAACCCCTAAACTGTCAGAATGCTTAGCTAAGACCTAAAATTTGATCTCCAATGGAAAGAGCCATCACACGAGCCAAAATGCCTCGTTCCCAATTTGTGAGCCAAATTGCCGAGTGGTTTTGAGGTGAGGAAAAAAAGGGTGTGCCCCACTGTTCATGGTCGTTGGTCCATATCTCTCTCTGTGTCTCCCACCGACCACCATCCTTGAAGAAGAGGAAGAAATAAGTTGGTTATTTGTGCTTCAATTTGATTTGGTTTGGGTTGTTGGCCAAGAATGCTTTGTGTTTTACATTTGTTAATTTAGGTTTGGGTTGTGGGCTTATTTGGTTTGGGTTGGGTTTGATTAATTGAGTTGCAATATTAATTAATAGAGTGCAATTTCGCTCATCTCAAAATTGCTCACCATTTGCTCATCCCCCTCTCTCATTGGCTAATGTAATGGGGTCAAGTACTTCATGCCAATGGGATAGGAGGGTGGGCAAATGGTGAGTAATTTTAGGGTGAGTAAAAATGTATTCTAAGTAATAAAAGTGGGTTAGACTAGAGTTTTAATTGGTTTGAGTTTGGTTGATTAAATTAATGGCTAGTTGTTTAGTCATTTGAGGAGTGTTGGGGTTTGTTAAACCAACACCAACCCCCCCTCCCTATTTATTGTTATTATAAATTTAAATTTATAACTTTTGAATTTTTATGTCATTTAAAAATGCATTTTTGATATTTCATTTTTCATTATAATTTAAATGAATTTTAAAAAGTATTAAGCATTTTTATGTCAATTTACTGGTTAATTAAAAAATTTAAGTTATTGATTGAATGAAAATATGGCAAAACAAAATAACCAGCTAGTCATTTGGCTGGTGTGATTGGAGTGGCTTTGGTATATTAGCTAAGAATTTTCCTATTCAACTAGCCAAATTAATTTTTTGCCTAGTCCCATTAGAGTTGCTGTTAGAAACCAGCATTGGAGCTCCTCATTATTGATATATATATATATATATATGAAAAAAAGAATTTAACTATTTGGAGGTTTTTTGTTTCGGAGGTAGAAAATACAAATTGCTAGTAGTAATAACTTTGGTCTCTTATTTGTACTTTGCAAGCTTGCAATACTCCTCAAGTCTTGAACCGAAACAGAAAGGAAAAGCCACAGTAAAAAGTACATCAAGAAATTATGCAATACCCCGTATTTTCAGGTATATATATTCCTAGTACTTTTCCTAGCCTTTGGGTAAGTTTGCATCCCAATCGATTGGATATTTTACCAATCAATTGCCTTGTTGCCGACCTAACACCAATCGATTGCCTTCTGGTCCAATCGATTGAGAGTAGCTGGACTTGGCCACCTCATTTGATTTGTGTGGTTGTGATTGTTTCCCTCTCCCCTATATATACCCCTCCCCTTATACTTATATATGTTTGCTTGTGTGTGTGTTTGAGAGAGAGAGTTATATACTCTCATATATATACACACATATTATATATATATACACACACGCACTCTCGGGTTAGAGAGAGAGGAAGGAGAAGAAGAAGGAGGAGAAGAGGAGATCAGAGAGAGAGAGAGAAAAGATAGACAGAAAGAGCAAAGAAGAAGAAGGAGAGATCACTCGCCATAGCTGCCGCCGCGGAGCTCGGGACAACGTCACCGGAACGCCGGAGAAAGGTGAGTTTCATTAACTCACTCAAGGAATTGTTTTTGAGATGTTTGTATGTGTTTAATAACGTGTATGGATAAGAAGAGGAACCTCAATGTTTTTATATAAAAACCAGCAGTTTCCAAGGAAGAAGACAGAGTCCAATCGATTGCCATTGGAACCAATCGATTGGATAATTTCCCAATCGATTGCCATTTTCCCAATCGATTGGCATTGTTTCCAATCGATTGCTATGTTTGGTCAATCGATTGGATATGAGCAGAATGTTATTAGTATATTGTTTTATGCTTATGATATATCAGACTTGTTAATAGTTGTACCATATATGTTATTACGATATGTGGATAAGATATATATGTGCTATGTCAGGACTAGACTTATATGCAGTAATTGTTAATATTACAAGATGAGTTATTCTATATTAACTATTGATATGAGATAAACTGTTTAATTGTTATATGTTATTATTGATAAAATGAATAGTAGAACAAAACACAACTGCATGTTAATAATCAGTAATGAATAGATATGATGAATACAGAGCATGTGAAAATTCTTGTATCTAGAGCAATTCATTTCATGACATGTGGTCGGCATACATGGGATAGTGATGTGAAGAGATAAGAGAATATGATGAGAAATGGGAACTGTGGCTTATGTGGGATATGAGATATGTGTACTTGGGATCCGTGGGATCAACGGCTAATGAGTCGGGTGGACGCGGGATGGTTAGAGTTCCTAGTGCGCCTCTCGCTATTGAAGACGTCCAGTGATACGTATGCACTGTTGAAGACTTCCAATGTACTGTTGACGATTACGTCCGACTAGTGCTCTAATATATTATCAGCTGTGTAGATGACCAGTGAGGGTATACACATCGTTGAAGACGTCCGATGTGCCGTTCTATTGTTTACAGATAAGTGGTACCGTGTAGATGATCGGTAACCCTATCAAGGGATTGTGGGACCTACTGCCTAGTCAGGTGATTTCGATTGGCATTATTGTATCGATGAATGGTTACAGAAATGGATAGAGATATGAATATGAGTATGAATATGGTGAATGGATACAGAAATGGATATGAATATGAGAATGGTTAATAAAGATGATGTTCAGTCGTGGATTCAGCATCCCAACGTAAAGGTAGATGCATGGGTTACATGCATGGATTTGGTGAATACGTGATGAGATATTTATACCATGATATTTATTATTAATTTCATTTAATATGTTTCCTGCTATCATTGAATTCATGTATAGTTTCATGAGACATCTGCTATGTCCGTGAGTGACGTCATTGTTAAGAGATTTACCGCATTTTAAGATGCTGAATGATAACGGTGAGGAGTGTTGTTTAGTGTACTCACTCAGCTTTGTATTCAAAACTGATGGCGTTTGTGCCCTGGACTGTGAGGACCCGTCCCGTCGACCAACCAGTCGACTGGGGTTGGGAACTTGCGTCCCACATCGCCTGGGTGTGGAGGGGTGATGTGCTTTATATGTGTGAGCACGCCTCTACATGGTACGACGCGTTTTGGGCTGGGGAGTACCCAGTGACCAAGCAAAGCCGTGAGTGGGCTGGGCTGTGAGACCGTTGGGCAGGCCCAGTTCTGCAAAACGGACAATATCGGACCGTGTGGGACGGGCTGTGACATGGACATTCCAATATCTAGAGCTTGGCAGGTCTTGAGGACGGAGACTGATGTTCCGCCAGACTTGGAGCTGAAGGCTTGAAGATGAAGGCGTGCTGCTTTGTATTAATTCGTTTGTATATATGTTATACTTCTATTAATTATTGTTATAGGCTTCAGACTCTAAGCCAACTGTTGTAATAGTTTTAGTAGACTTTTATAATTGGTACTTGGGCATATGTTGCTTTCAAACCTTTTATATTTCCGCTGTAGCATCTGATTATGTTAATAAGATATATTTTATGAATAGCATCCTCCCTATCGTTGTATTTGTTGGTTGGTATAGATAACAATGTGGTTATTCACCAGTCACGAACCTACGGGACCAAAAAGGAACTTCTTCGGAGCGTGACAAATTAATTGTTATAAGTTAGTACAAATTTTGTTCAAAGACACCCATTTAAACCTCATTAAATTTGTATGGGCAAATTACACATTAGTCTATTAAACTATACACCTATTTTTAATTGGATCCACAAGCTCTTTTTTTTTTTTCAATTGGGTAAACTTCAAAAATTCATTCAAACAGACCCTAATTCTGACATTATTGGCTTAAATTATTAGAAAGTCACGTATGCTGCATGTAATGCTTACTTGCCACATGTTAGGTTAAGACAAACACGGGAGATTGTAAATAGTGTGAAAATTCGCATTCAATCAAATTCGAAAACACATTCGACTAGATCCAAAATCGTATTCAATCATACCCAAAATTACATAATTTTTTAGCCATTCACAATCTTCTGTGCTTGTCTTTCACCTAACATGTGACAGGTAAACATTACGATGTACGTGACAATTTCTAATAATTTAAGCTAACAGTGTCAGAATTTGGATCTGATTGAATGAATTTTTAAAGTTTAAGGACCCAATTAAAAAAAAAAAAAAAGAAGAAGAAGTTTATATACCCAATTAAAAATATGTGTATAATTTAATGAACTAAAAAGTGTGATTTTCCTAATTTGTATAAACAAGAGCAAAAACTGACAGCTAGCCCAATAACAAATTGAGTAATACTTGGGGCACAACCAAAGCCACAACCTTCGTTCTAAAAAATTCTCATAAACTGACTATGCATTTTTTTTTTTTTTTTTGACTGGTGTCACAAAAGGGGCATAAAGGAAAACTCTCTAGGGAAGGCCCAATAATTTTAACCCACAATCTCCCCCATTAGAAAAAAAAAAAAAAAAAAAGTGTGGATCCTTGCAATCTCACTAAAGGTGATTTGGTTCACTATGCATTTGCATCCCCACAGAAGCTGAGAAATTGATTGTTTCTCTGGACTAGAAGGTTGAGAGAGAGAGAGAGAGAGAGAGAGAGAGAGAGAGTATGTCTACAAATACAAATAGAATTCTTTTTCATTTCCAACTATCTAAAAGAAGATAAAGCCCTCATATCCTTAAAAGACACAGAGACCTATTAATCCATTTGAGAAGTTTAATTTACAGTTTTTCAACCTCTACTTGTCAAATTACCTATAAACAAACACTTAATCGTTCTATATCTTTCTGGAAAAGGAAAAAAAAAATTTAAAAATAAAATAAAAATAAAACAGAAAAGGAAGAAAACATTGTAATTCAAAGTAAAAAAAAAAGAGGAGGGGGAGGGTGTTAGTCAGGATTCTTACAGGCACAGATCAACAAAGAGAACCCAACACTATCTTGATCAGTCTGCTCCAAATTCTTCTCCTCCAACCACAATCTGCTATCCAATCCACTTCTTGTCCTGAACATAAACACAGCATAACCAATTGTTGGGTTAAAGAACCAATCATGAACATCCCACATCATATCCACCAATAACCCATCTACAAATATAGTTTGGTTCCCTCGAAAATTCCACTGTAATCTCTTCACTTCAATCACATTCTTCTTATCAATACATACAGACAACACACAACTCTTTGAACCCTTTTCTTCTGCAATGCACTTGATCAAAATCTCATGACAAGTCCCCGAATCACAAAATTGAGCTTTTGTGGAGTACAGGGCATTTCCCGAGAAATGTTCACTTCGAGAAATCAATGAAAATTTTCCCATTGGGAAATCATTTATGAATCTTTTCGTATCCATTAATTCTTGATCCTTGTCTCCTAGGAATAGACTCAGCTCCGAGTCCACCAAAACCGCGATGTAAAACCCATTGACCGGTTCAGGTCCGGAATCATATTTAGCTTTAGAGAGATCCCAAAAGAGCTCAATCCTTGAATTGCAGGATTCCAATGTTTTCGTGCCTTTGACCTTTCGTAATTTACAAGAATTTGCATCGAATTTGAATGAAGAAAAAGAAGAAGAGGGGTTATCGCTTATACTAATGGCGAAGCCGCCTTGGGTTATGAGATTACACCATGTGACTCTGATCAACAAGTACTTGTTTTGTGTGGAGAGCTTGGTTTTGTACAGACAATTGACTGCATTTTGGATTGAAGGGATCAAATATGGGGCTAGATAAGCCTGGTTTGAATGGCCCGAGCAATACGAATCCGATACTTTAATGGCATGTTCGCTGTAACAAGTTGCTATATTTCTCATTGTAAAAATATTGTAGAGAAAAAAACCCAGAAAAGAAGAGTCTTAGATTGAATCTCTATACATAGAAACATGAGAGAGAGAGAGAGAGAGAGAGAGAGAGAGAGAGAGAGACGGGTTTTATGATCCCTTGCCTTAGCTAGAAGAAAATGGAGAGCTTGAAGGTTAGAGAAAATGGGTTCTCCATGTGCTCTTCTTGTATGAACTGTCCTATCTTCTAGCAGAATTGTTACAGAAAAAACCACTAGGAAGAGAAATAAATGGAAGGAAAGGTAATCAAGATACTAGGCCAGCCTATCCTCATTAAATTCGATTCCGTTACCTTAAAATTTAAAATTTAATAATAATAATAATAATAATAATCTTATATGCAAATTTAAAGAAGGGAAGACCATGCGAAATCATCACACGCTCCTCTTTATATTGTATTTCTTACAGCCACTACTGGCCCACTACATTTACAGATTTTAAAAACATAAGTTCAGAAAAAAAAAATAAAAAAAAAACAGAAAACAAAAAACAATTCATGTAAATTAATGTTTGACTTGATCTGATTGTAATAAGTATATACTTAAAAAATTAAATAAAATGGGTGTTAGTTTGTTAATTTGGTATCTTTGAACTAATCAAAAATATTTAACTATATACGAAAAAAAGGGAAGAGCAAGTAGGGATTTGGTTAATTGTTACTTCAGAAGTCTCATCTCGTTCAGACTTTTTTGCAATTAGATTAATTAGTTTGATATATAACCAAACAAGGATTATACGAGTAGTTTAAGAGATAATCTGGTGAGTGATGTGGAGTGGGATTGATATTGTAGGCCATCCAATAACATGGGTTGCAGGGTTGCTGATTATGATTGATATAAATTGATGATGGTGATAGTTGGGTCCCACGAATTTAAAACAGACTGAAGAGCCACCAACTTCAAGCCAAGACATCAAAAATTGACCTTTCCTATTCAACCCTTCTTATCCTAAGCTTACTGTAATTTTTTTTATTCTATATTTGTTCATTAGTCATTACTGAATCAGTATTGCAGCTTCCGTACTATTGTGCCTAATTAATCCTCTCTCTCTATATATATATATATATATTCTGTCAATTTTTTTCATCGAATTGGAAATTCAGATTATATTGCTTTTATTTTAAAAAAATTCAAAAACTAAATTAATATAATTGAAACAATTAAACCAAAATGAGATAGAGACCTACCTTTAAAAGTATATTTTATAATTAATCCCAGATTTTATTACCCATTGAAAATAGCCTTAAAAGAGAGTGATACGGTTTATGTACAAATTTTACAAATTGCTGATATTTTACAAATTGCTATGACATCTCATGTGTAAATGCCACTAACCAAAATATGTCAGTTTGATAAAAAAAGGTTGTAAAAAAGTAATTGTAGATTTTTTTTTGTAAAGAGTAAGTTTGTAGTTCACCACTCATGTATACATTATACACCACAGGACAGTTAGGGGCACATTCATTAAACGTGTGAAGTTACAGTTTCGGGTTGAAGACCGAGAGATCTTCCATACAAAAAAAAAAAAAAAAAGATCGAGAGACCTAGGGTGCAACTCGGGCGAGTCAATTCATGTCCCAGTCCGGGCTCGGCCTAAAAATTATCAGATTTGGATCCACGGTACTTTTACTATGGACGGGTTTGGGGAGAAAAATACAAATTCGAATTCAATTTGGGTCAGGTTTGGGTAGAAATTTGATAACCCGTGAAATCCCAGTCCGAATTCTATTTATGTATTATTTTTTACATTAGATTATTGTGTTTTTTAGTGACAAGAATACACTATTAGATACTACCTCCGTCTCATTTTATGTGTCCATTTTGGGGAATCCAACTATTTAATGGGACAAAAAGAATCTACACCTACTTTCCACAATTGCCCATAATCATTGCACTTTCTTTTTTTATTTTGTTTTGGTATTGATTGCAAGGAAGGGTAGTTTGGGAAACTAAGTATAATTAGCATACTAATTTAGGAAAGTGGACAACAATTTTGGGACATCCCAAAAAGGAAAGATGGTCACATAAAATGGAACGGAGGGAGTAATAGATATTATTCAAATACTAAATTAATAGATGAATGCTTTTTTTTTTCAAATCTTAAAAAAAAAAAAAAAAAATTGATTTGATACTCTACATATTGTTATTTATGTACTAAAAATTTATTTATACCAAAAAAAAAATTTATAATTCAAGCTCAATTTGGGCTCCGACTCAGATTTTAATACTAAATTACAAACCGGGCTTAAGTTGAAAAGATCGGATTTATATCGAGCTCGAATTTGAACAGACTGTTTGAATTCGGAATCGAACTTGAAAAAAGCCAAAATAATTTGAGTTCCGTACGAATTGCACTCCTAGAGAGATCCCGACCCTACCCGTTTTTGTCCTCCACAACCAAGCCAAGATATATTTTAAATGTATATATATATATATATATATATAGAAAGAGAGAGAGAGAGAGGGGCCACATTTGAGAATCCTCACTTAGATATCCTAACCGATATAAAGTCAAATATTGGTGGTTTTGTATGAAGATTGTTCATTGTTTTGTAGGAGAAAATTGTTTTGTTGGAGAAAGTTGGGTTGTTAGTTGGGCAGTTCTTCTGAATTTGAGATATTATGTCTATCTTAGATGTACTGACCACAACTACCATTTTTTTGACACACACAAACACAAATAAAAAAAATTAAGAAAATAAAAAAATAAAAATAAAAAAAAAAAGGAGAAAAAAAGAAAAAGAAAAAGAAAAAGAAAAAGAAGAAGAATAATGATTAGTGCACATAAAATGTGCATATAAAGTGTGCACATAAATATCTGGGCTATCAATTTTAGTGGGTTCCATGTATGCAAGCACGGGCACCACTGAAATGAATGACCCAAATCTTTATAGGCACACTTTATTTGCACATTTTATGTGCAAATAGTATTGTCACAGCCCGATCCCACAATAGCGGAACCGAAGCCCGAGGTTACTCCAATTCATTAACGTAAAAGAGTAGCAGAATAAACAAGAGTACGAATCCATAAATTCAAGTTATCAAAAGAATTCTCCGTTTGAAACACTTAAAAAAAACAAACTATTTTGAAAATAGCAGTCCAGTCGACTGATCAGAGGTCTGGTCGGATTGGAAATGCAAGATACAGAGAGTCCCAAGTTCCAGCAGCCAGTCCATTCGACTGACTCCCATGTCCAGTTGACTGGGTTGTTAAACTTGCAGTCGACTGATAATGTCCGGTTCATTAAGCCTGGACAGAAAGGTCTGTTTCTAATTCACCATCTAGTCGACTGTGTCGGGGGACCAGTCGACTGTTTTTCCAATAAACTGATGTAATGTCTATTTATACACAGGGATCCAGTCGACTGGACTTGGTTCGATCGACTAGTTAACCCTGCAGCAGCATAAATTGCAGAAAAACCCTACCCTTAAGTTCGACAACACTTAACCATGAGCTCATTACGAAATTCTAAATTATCATAAAACATACCAACATATTATTATACCCATTCAAACATGTTCCAACTCATAAGATCCAAATCCTATTAGAGTACTATCAAGTCTCAAACACTTTAAATAACCATTCTATTATAAAAACTACGAGTTAGGCTTTCAAGTTGCCTTCTAAGTGAACTACCAATCCCACATGCTCACTTCTCTGATTCCTCGTCGGCATTAATACCTGAAATGGTTATTTGAATAACCACGCATCTTCGATTTGTTTAAACTAACGCTTAGTGAATAAAACAACAAATCCATATGAATGATAAGCATGCTCGCATTCACATCTTTACATTTCATACTAATCTCCGGAGTCCCACATGTACGTTCCATACTCCTAATCCGTGACTCGTCGCCAATAAGTCTACGCGAAAAGGTAAGACCCACGTTTCTTTTCGTTAAACGTGCGACCTTATGCCTATAACGGCTCCACAACGATGGCTTGATACATGTAATCCTTTGACCCAAATAATAACTCAACATGCTCAAATCACATATCACCGTGCTATCGACATAATCAAAACATTTCAACGTGCTATTGGGCCTAGTTATCAATATAATCGCCCAATATGGACTACACAATATATATTTCTATAAACTAACATATGCCTTTCATACAAAATATGAATACATATCAAGAAATCATTCCGAAACACATAGTTGAATCACCCACCTCCGATTTACGCTTCTAAAATACGATCCAAAGAAAATTCGAGTACAAAGAACGTACAGTAATCCGTCTAGTACAATTCCTATCGATCCAAAATCCAATTAACAATTTTTTGGGAAAATTCTAGAAAATGAGTTTTCGGAAAACTTATCCAAACGAGTCCATGACGGCCTTACCTCGGGGAGTTCGAATATGAAATTTAGTGAAAAATTGACGGGTAGAAGTTCGTCGATTTGTGCCAGAAAACTCTAAGCAACCAAATCTCTCTTTTTGGCCTCCTCTTGATTTTTAGTTTGAAACTTATAAAAATATCCAAGTCATCTCTATCTATATATAGGCAATACTTTTGAAAATTGTATTTACCTCCCCACAAGTTCTCAAAACTCCTAATCAGTCTCCGAATCTTTCTACACAGCTAATTCATTGCATCACGAGTGAAAACTAAAACTTATAAAAGTCTTTGCCTAATTTCCGTTTGGGTGTTAAAACACAAATTTTTACATGATTTTACGAAATTGCTAATTAGCCTACCAATTCTGAAGCGTGTTAATTCATCCTTACCAGGATACTAAAATTAACAACAGAATAGATTCTAAACCAGAAAATAATATAGATAGTACAATACACAGGTAAACATTTATTTTAAGATAAACATTTAGGGTATTCCATAATGAACATCTCATAATCGGAGAGACTTCACAACATCAAACACTCATTCAACACCGTCTCAATGGGCTCTCTTACACAGACACCCAAATCGACTCGTGAGTCAAAACTCACTCACACATGTGCCAAAATGCACAACACATCACATTATCATGCATGACAATGTAATGAAATGCAATAACACAATTACGGGTGTTATAAGCATTACCCGTATACAAAATTAGCATGCAGATAAAATCATGACATTTTTCTTTTGCCAAAAGTTAGTGGAAATCCACTATGATTTGAGCATTTTGTGGACATATCAGAAAATTACATTGACCATATCAGAGAAAATTTGTGGAGTAATATCATAAAAAAATAGAAGGGTGAATTACATGGACCTTCCCTTATACGGACTTTTCCTGTATTTTGAAAAATTACACCGAATTTCCTTGAGGTTTGAGTTACACTTACCTCCCCTCCGTTAATAGATCGTCTAACCTCTGATGGAAATTGATAATGTAAGCAATTTTTAATTACCAAATGCCCAAAATATATCCTTGTTTATCCTAATAAAAAATAGGAATAATTACACAAACCTCTAAGGCCTAAACAGACCTCCCTAATTACAAAAAATAATTTTTTTGGCTCAATTTTTCTCTTTTTCTCCCTCCCTTATTCCGTACTTCGACAAAAATTTAATTTTTCCAAAATATAGAATCATCTCTCTTGTTTTTCAAAATGACTATATTACATTTACCATTTTTCATAGTCCCTTCAATTTTTCATGAAGCACATAAGGTTTTTTTTAACAAACTAAATTGAAGATTTCCTCGATTCTTTTAACATATTATGTCCGTCATATTTATTCCATAAACTGAAAAACTAAAAAGAGAAAAAAAAAAAAAAAAAAAAAAAACGAAACTCAAGAAATTAAAATTATGAAACTAAGAATTGGAAGAAATCCTCTGGGTGTTATTCCCAGAGGTCTCAAGTTCGAGTCTCAAGGGGTGGCCACAGGTGATTCACCCGGACGCCCTGGCCTCATGGGATTAGTCAAGGTGCGCGCAAACTGGCCCGGACACCCACGGTTACCAAAAAAAAAAAATGGAAGAAATGCCTGAAGAAATTGCAAATCTTGGAATTGGAATGAATTTGATGATTTTGAAAGATACAATTCTTAGTGGTATGAAAAGTTTAACCTGAGCTATTTCTCGTTGCAAAAGCAAGTTTTATTTGAGGTATAATAATATATTGCAAAAACTGTAAATAGTTATTGTTTTATGAGTGATAAGGGAGGTCTGTATAACTAGACCATAGTTTAGGGGAGGTTTGTGTAATTTAACGTAAGGGTAATTTAGTATTTTCATTTATTCCGTCATAGACGTTACCCAACCGTTACTGAGAAGGGAGATTTGTGTAATTTCTCAAAATATGAGGGAGGTTCGTGGGGAGGTCTGTGTAATTTACCCTAAGAAAACTAGTGGATTCTAGCCCTATTTTCCTCTTTTGTTCCAAAAAAAAGAAAAAAGAAAGGAGCAATTAGTGAAAAATAAATTATGATAAGATTTTTTTAAGTTAAGGACAATTAAGATTCTTGATTAGGGAAAAGTCCTCTTTATAAAAATATTAAGTTAAATTTCACTTGACATGCATGAATATGAATACATTTTTGTTCACCCCAAAATTGCTCACATTTGCTCACACTCTTCTCCTATTGGCTAATGCAGTAGGACCTAGGATTAAACGAGCATTAATTAATGGTGTAAAGTACTGGGCTCCACTGCATTAGCCAATGAAAAAAAAAAAAAAAAGAGTGAGCAAAAGGTGATCAATTTTGGAGTGAGCAAAACTGCACTCCATTAATATTAAATGAAATTTTACTTAACTCTACATTTGAGGGACTTTTTAACAAACTAAGCAAAAATTTGAATTTTAAACTTTTGAAAGGTATTCTTAGGGACTTTTTGGCTTAAAAAAAAATAATAATAATTAAACTCATCTTTTGCATTGCTGTAGCGAATCAAATTGCTTGAGAGTAGTTACATGAATCGTTATACTTATCTGACTTGTGTATAGAAATACAAAAGTACTAAAACGAAGTATAAGTATTGAAAAATATGCAACAATTCAAGCATAATTAGGCACTTAGATTTACTTTTGTATAGGATTAGCGTTTATATACTTTTGTTGTACTCCTTAGGAAGACAGAGTATACACCAGCTGAAAACAGAAAAACCAGACTATTGGGTAAATTAAATAACTAACTTCTGAGAATTCTAACTTAATAAAAACTTTTGAAATGTCAATAGCTATCATAAAAAAGAAAGGTGTTATAGAAGAGAATGAGAATAGCTATATACAAAATTTGGTTTATTTGGATGTGAATTTGGTTTTATGTAAAGGATGTGACATTATGATTCCCTTTTTAGGCTTAAAGTGACTGAGAAAGCAACATTTTGGGACCCCATGTGACCTGTCTCATTTGAATAACCTAGAAGAGTGCCCTAATAATGTAGGAGGCAGATTCTGATTGAAGGTTCAACTGGGCATAACTTGTGGGATATGTAAAAAGTGACCATCATCAATGTCCCCCATTTGCTAACCTTGTAAGAATGTTTTGGAGCAATTTTTAGGAGGAATCATTCTAATGGACCACTGCTTTTTAATCTCATATGATCAATTGGTCCTAAGATTATAGAAAGTACATTTAAAAGCAAACCCGGCCACAATGGTTTAGCAATCAATCATCACATAGTTTTTGGGAAAAAAAAAGGAAAAAATGGAAAAAAAAATAATAATAATAATAAATAAATAATTAATTAAGGAATGGAACCATTTACAGGTTAATTAACAGAAGACCAGGCAAAGAGTTAACATCTCACCTTGGTTTCCTTATCAAGAAAGGTATATTTATTAGCAACCACTTGAAAGTTATTCGTTTTTTTTTTTTTTTTGTAAAACAACATTTCAGTACACTGTAGTTTTAGCGAAATTTCACTTTGAGCCCTGCATATTCAAATTCATCATTTTGGTCTCTCACGGTGCAAAAAGTTTCACTTTGGGACCTGTATTTTCAACATTTTTGGTACCAAATTGACACAATTTTGAAACTTGAGGGACCAAAATATTGCTTGAAAAAATACAGGACCCAAAATAAAATTTCGCTAAAATTAAAGGGTGCTAAAATGTTGTTTAGCCTTTTCTTCTGAATATGGGAGTTAAGAGACTCTCAAAGGACCAGCAATAAAAAATTCAAATATTTTATTATAATAAGAAGAAAAAATGTAGACAAGCAAGAATATACTTTTCCTCTCACTGAACTCCTGGTACTCATATGAATTGCAGCATTCTTTCATTGCATATCAAAAGTTATTCACTTTTAAGAATTTCTACTTGTAAATTATCTTTAAACAAAAGACCTGTAAGAAGGAATTATAGGCAGACAGAACCTTTTAGCCTGCACAGAAGTTTTAGTCTTTTAATTATTTATTTATCAAGTCTTGGTATGTATTCTGAGAATAGTAAAATAATAATACTCATCACCAACTTGAACCAGTATATACAATATTAATGTTTTCACAATAGAATGAATAACCACATAATGACACAGTAAATTAGTAATCTATATGGATGGACAGCTACATATAAAATCCAAGAAAGGAAGGAACCAAGCACCAGCTTGGGCCATGCATTTAATTTCTCTTGGATCTAAGTGAACTGGTAAAAAACACTATTAGCATCCTCCTCTATCCCCCCCCCCCCAACAAAAAAAACACCCATTAATCCTGAACATTAAAAAAACATAAAAATAAAATTCTCCCCCCCCCCCCCCCCCCCCCCCCCCCCCACACCCAAAACACCCAATCCTGAACATTAAAAAAAATATAAATAAAAATAAAATCCTTCTTCTTTTTTATTTCGAAAAAAAGGTAAATAGATTCTAAAAAGATGTACGTACACAAGTATAAGGGGCATAGTCTAAGACAGTCAGGCTATAAAGAGGGCGCCCTCTCTTTATTAAAGAGAGGACCTCTGTTTTGGCCGTCGGATCGTGTTTTCATTAATGGCAGTTTTGTCATTTCACAGTTTTTAAACACAATCCAACGGCGAAAACAGAGGTCCTCTCTTTAATAAAGAGAGGTGGTACTCTTTAGAGAATCTTTGTAGTCTAAGATATGTATATATATATATAAGTGAACTCTCAGTGATCAACAATAGCTATACATTAGTGGCAATGCATTATTACCTACTGCACTATATATTTACAAGCAACCAGCTGTCCACACAATAACGTCTGCTAACAAAAAAAAATGAAGTAATGAATAGCAACATGCCGGTATAGCTATAATTTTCAATCCTTTTCTTCACATGATAACTTAAAAAAAAAAAAAAACTTTTGTTTACTAGACCTGTGCTATATACAGAGAAATCTACCTCGCAACCATATATAGGGCGGTCCCTTGTGTGAAATTCAATCCTGTCTCCAACTCACGCTGAAGCTCCATCAGTGTCTAAGAAAGGCAAGAGAATTTCACATCATCATTTTTTATAGAAAGCTCTAAGTGAGTGAAAAATATAGATCAATCTCTAGCTTCTTTATCTCTGGCCGAGGTTCCTCAATTCATGAGCATATTACCGAAAAGTTGGCATATATAAGAACTACAAAAATGCTACACCTACACCAAATTCATCCTGACCCTTGATTCCCGTATGTCGTGTGTAGAACCCATGTGGGACTCACATTAAGCCCACTGGAATCAAAGACTAGGATTCTTAAGTGTGGAATTTGGTGTACGTGACTGCGAGTGTTGCATTACTTATAAGAAATATGATAGAAAATTATCAATAAAGAGTAAAATTGGATTAGCTACGATCAGATTAACTGTTACTAAACTTTAGATCGATTAGATCTATAATTGTCATCCTTAATTAAGAGACAAGAAATGGACACCGTGGTGGCTTTTCCATATGTAATTGTTAAGTTCTTCAGAAGAGCTCTAATTTCAAAAACACTACATGGGTCTAGCTTGCTTATTTTTCTAGACTAAATGATGAACATCCTCATCAATAGCTTACCATAGGATCATTTCGAAACCTTTATGTTCCAATTCATATCACTCCAACCCAAATATGAAGAGCTAGAGAACAGGACTCATGATATATTGTCCGACTCTCGAGCAATGCTTTGATCCTACAATGCATTAATTTTGGTGTGAACCCATTTATATATATACATATATATATATATATGTTGCTAGCTTGAAATATATAGTTCACAGACGTGCATCCTAGCACCTGAGACTTGCTGCTATTCCTTTTCAGGACTTTATCACATAGCTCTTAAGTAAATTTAAAAATTGAGTAAGTTACAATTTTTATCCTTCATTTCTGGGGCAAATTTAAATGTGGTCTCTATTTGTTTTACGCCCTGTAACTGTTCCTCAGTCAGGCTTGGGCAGAATAGTAGAATAAGTACAAGTATTAATAGCATAAAAAAACATGCATTTCTCGTCATTAATATGTTTGCTCGCGGTAATTGTGGCCTCTCGGCAGATGCACGGCTAGTACATCTGAGAATTCGTAATTAGCTAGTTGTAAATAGTCTTAGGGCTATGGAACAAAGTATTATCCCGGAGCTACACTGAGATATTGACGATGATTCTCAAATGTCGCAGAACAGAATGTGATATGATGAGAGAGAATGCAATAGAAACAAAAATTAGGTACAATCGTATAGTTTTGTGTCAACTAAGTTCACTAGTTGAGTAGTTGGAGATAAGCGGACTCTAACTACTGACATCCGCCGCAAGGTAAACCACCGCCTCTCAAGTCCCCCAACTGATTCTACCATAGAGGCCAACGAATAACTCCCCCCGAACACAGCTTATAACTTTCATCGTAATGTGCTCTCCAAAGAGCAACTCTTCTCAAAATCTCACTCAACATGTGCTGAGTTGGAATCTCATTCTAAGGATTCTTGTGGTTCCGGAGGATCCAACTAAAGATTCATTGGTCTTCAGAAGACTAGATTTAAGAATGAGTGATTGCCCTTCTCTGACCCTTACAGCCCAACTCGAGAGCGGAATTTCTGATTTGAACAACTCCATTCCTAAACTTTAATCTGCTAAGCAAGGTTCTCTCGCACTCACCTACGACAATTAATCTGGGGTAATATTTGGGACGCACCCAAAGACACAACTTTTGGGACACGTTATCGGATTGTGTCCCAAATTAAAGTTGTGTCTTTGGGTGTGTCCCAATCTTACTCATTAATCTGAATATGAAACCATAATAGTGTAATGAAAGTTCAATTCAATTCAGTTGTACTTCAATCTAAGTTGAACATACCATTTTTGGGTAAAGATAGTTTAGGTATATTTTAATAAACCAAACGCTTTTAATAAAAAGAATGGGGGATTTGTTATGACTAATAAAAGCGAAAGGGAGAAAGTGTTGTTCTTCAAACCTGAGGGGTAAGTGTTCTCAAGTCAAACCTCGATCAGAGGATGTAGGTGATATTAACCCTATTTAATTTGAAGAACGCTGATTAACACGTTAACTAATATATATATATATATATATATACTTAATTCATCGATTTTTTTTCTCCTAAAATACCTTAAACCTTTTGGATTATAGAGCATCCTTACATAATTGAGCTACATATCAAATTATCAACAGAGAAGGACATATCAATTTGTTTTAAAGCAAATATAGAAGAGCAAATTGTTCTTTAATCAACTAAATTATATACCAACAACGTGAGTAAATGAACTGTACAGTCTGTACAGCATAGTGGTACACAAAATTATTAACTTGAGGTTTGTGCTTATATTGGGCCTCAGGTATGGTGGGTACATTTTGAGCTAGCTTCTTTGGGCCGTGCCGAGATTAACCCTGTTCGTATCATTATTATAAAATTTCTCTAGATTTATTAAGAGTAATGTCATTCTTTCTAAATTTCATATCTTAAAGGAGTAGTTCTTAAATACATGACATGTGATCGTGATGGACTCACTTGATTTTCATTGGAAGATGCTGAAATTAGCGAAAAATCAATTAAAAAATTAAGTTGAAAAAAATAAATTAATTATCACTTAATATTTCAACTAACCCAAACGGAGCTCTTAACCGCCTGGAGGCTTGGAACATGGACGATCCCTGTCCAAACAAGTCTTAAAATTTCCGATCATTTTCACTGACAAGGGTTTGATTTTGAGTTCTACAGAAGCTACATTGCAATTATACCAATACAATATTTGAGTCATTTTCGTCTCCATATTTTTGGAAGGGTGTCAATGTCAGTCATATGGAACAGAGTAATTAATGTTGTTTTTTTCAAATTTTGAATCTCATATGCTTTTGAAATATATGTGATAGTTGGACTACCTTTAATAATTGATTGACCACTTCAATATCATTCGATCAAATTTCAGTGGGTCTACTAATACATTATTTTTTAAAAAGTATATGTGATTCAAAATTTAAAAACATAGTATTACTCCATAACAAAATACTTTAGAAAGTGGAGGAACTTTGTAAGTTTGTACATAAACAAATACAAAAAATCAATGAAATCAACCATTGTCGGCTTAGTTCTTTTGCATCATGCAGCATCGTGGTAAGATCATATAAAAAAATAAATAAATAAATAAATAAAAACTCTCCACCAACATGTATCTATATCTAAAATTCATAGATCAGGTAATCGAAGTCTTTGCCAAATTGGAGTTTTTTTTTTACCGGAAAAAGAAAGTAAATAAATTTTTAAAAAGTTGTACAAGCAGCATTCCCCAGGTTAATACAGTAAGATCAAAAACATGCTCAAAAGAGCCACTGTAACAACCCTAAAATTTCTATGTAAATAATTATTTTAATTATTATTTTCAGTTAGCAATGTTATATGAGTGTGCCTATGTAAGACATGTGTTTGGAAAATTTTTAGTGTTTGGTGGACATATAAATTAAATCATGAGTGAGCACGTTTAGTTTGGAAGTTATATTTTATTAATTTATATTTGTTAAAAAATAAAGTGAAGGGTTGATATGTATTTTTGTTATATAGTGTTTACAGGCCCGCGAATGTGTTAAATAATGTAATTAACATTAAAACTTAGTACCGGGGTCATGGGTACCCATTGGGCTACTCATTTTAACACTTTGTACTGCATTCTGGGCTCATATAGGTCTCTTTTGTGAGCCCACAAGAAGAAAAACGGGATTTATATATTTTTGTGTGTTTTATTGACATGTGTTGTGTGTGTAGTGTACATATATCTTATATTAAAAACCCTAGCCACCCAAAAGAAAGAACAGACGTGTGTGTGTGTGTGTGTGTGTGTGAGAGAGAGAGAGAGAGGGAGAGAAGAAGAAGAAGAAGAAGAAGAAGAAAAGGGAGGAGAAAGGAGAAGGATTCCGGATTCGTGGTCACGTGGGGAATCGCGGAGCATTCGTGGTTGTCAATTTTGGATTGAATTAGGTGAGTTAAACTTTGTGTATCCGAGTATATATATATACACGTATGTATATATATATGTATGTGTATGGGAGTAAATTAGTGCATGTTAAATTTAATGGTTAGGGTCAAATCTTTGTAATGGATCGATACACGTTGCTATTGTTGAAGTAATTTAGATACATTCTTTCCCTTCGTGTGACTTTGCGATTATGACATTAGGGTATTCGAAAGGGTTAGGTGAATCGTTAGTTTGATCAAAACTATAGGTGAAATATTCATGTTTGTTAGAAAATATATGTGAAATTCGTTTTATGTGTAATTCACACAGTCGCAGAAACTTTAGAAAATTATTAGAAAATCGTGGCTTTGAATTTGAACATTCTGTTCGCTTGAGACATATAAAACGTGATTCTGCACGTTTTTCGTCTAATGGTATTTTTCCTGATTTTGCACCGTTTGGGCAGAAATTTAAGATTACAGTAGCAGTTTTTAATGTAGTTAAACGTGCAAAATTGGAGAATATGATTTCTTATTATGTGCTTTATGTATGCTAATATTGAATGTTGGGTTGAGATTATTGTATCTGAAATAACTAACCTTATTGTGTGATCATTTTGATAAAAAAAAGGAGTAAATTTGATATGCTGAATAGTATATTTGGGGATCTTGTAATTTGATTGGAAATTTTGAGGGAAGATTGTTATGGGTTAATTGATAAAACCCTTTATTGTAAGAAATCAGAATGCATCTAAAAGTTAGAGATGTGATTAGACTATGATGAGACGGAACTATGTGATAAACGTGAAATTCACAATTATTGGGATAATACGAACGATAAACAATAATTGCAACATAATTCCTTAGTGTTCACCGCTCCCCGTTGTGTGATATGTTTTGTTTTTGGTAGCTCGACTTGCTGAGTGTACCTTTTTGCCAGTGGCTTCGTGATCAAGCTGGCCTAAGCCTTATGCTCGGCTTATTTGTTAGACGTCTAGGCATATTGACTGGCCTTCTGTGTGTATACCTAGTTTGGTTGATACCCCAACCAAACTAGCACCAGAGTGGATGTTAGTAGTTTGTCCGGGCACACATGGGATATATGTGTGGGTGTACCATGGAGGGTGGCCAAGTGGTGAACCTAGGGAACACAAAGATAAATTAAAGGCTAATAAATAATGACAATGGAGTATTTCATTAGACTGATAAGCGTGGAAAAATGAATGCGATGTTTGAGTTAGAATGTGGACGGTTTGTATACAGAATTGTTTGCTTGGTTTATGATCATTCAATTTGCAGGATGGTGGGCCCACTAACGTATTACAGGTTTGGCTCACCATAAGTAATGGGTAAGTATGAAACTCGTAGTAACTTTGGATTTTGGGCAAGAAACTACTTGCCACCACATAAATGGAAACTACTCTATTGTCCAGATATGTGTGTGGAACTACCTGTCTTGACCCAAGAGTGTTGTAGTGTAATTTGTTGTCTACGGGTTCAAGTTGGATCCCTAAGACTTGTTGTTTTGTTTAACTCATACCAGTCATGTGACTGACCCGAGTGTGTTATACATTCGGGGGCGTTTCTATATGAAACGTAGTCGAATGTATTTGTGCAGGTTTAGTTTTTGGAGATTTTCGTTGGAGCTTCTGTTTGGGTGAAGAGATGGTCGTTGTGTTGTTTATTATTGGAGTTGTACTTTCTTTTGTTGTACTTGATTGTATTTTATTTTCTGGCATTGTGGGCCAGTATGTATAATTGTAATAAATATGATATATTGGGTATTGGGAACGTTGTAGTTACTCTGACCAATGGATGTATAGATTTTATTCTTATATTTTTTTTTTCCGCAGAACTCTGTATGTGGACATTTTATTTATGAAAATGATGTTTTTTTTTTAATTTGAAAAGTGATATAATATTTATAATGGAACTTTATTTCTTTTACAATGAAATGGATGTTTGGGAATACATGTTTAATAATAAAGAGTTTTACTTTAAACACAAGATCACATGTCCTTATTTAAGGAGTATTAAATACTGTTTTCAATAAATTTTCTGTTAGCATATGGGAGGGTGTCGCTCTCGTGATTTTTGGTAATTGAATATTAGTCCGGATACAGGCTCTGGATTGAATATTTGGTTGCACAAAAATCGGGGTGTGACAGCCACAAAATGCCAATTAAGACAAACATGAGATGAGAAGCTATCTGAATCAAAGAAAAATAGAGATGTTATGTGGCCAGTTGTTATCTTTTATTAGCTAAGATCACTTAGCTGACTAATTAACAAAGACTACCACGTGAATACGTGATCATAATACCGGAACATAGAATAATTTTTTTTTTTTTTTTTTTTGTATTAATGCATCAAACAAAATGTATAGTGGTCATCCTCCATCTAGATTTAGTGGAAAATACATAGAAAAACGTCATCCCTTACGTCACTCTTTCACAAAGCTCAATTGATCTAAAACTAGCATTTCGCAAATCTTTGTATGGTCCCGCACTCACCCCACCATCTTCTTCCACGTACCCTGAAACCCCTCTCTTCCTTCCCCATAATCTATACACTCCAAACCACATAATAACGCCAAATACCAAAACTGCCCCGCACAACAGGCCTATCCAAGCTCCAAACACCGCGTCCACCTTATTCTTCCCTGCACCTTCCCTCACCTTAAAATAGCCAACCTTTGTTTCATCCCCAACACCCAGCAACGTCTGTATGGGATAGTCTAGCATGTAGCAGAACCCAGATGTGTTGCTGTACACCACACCCCAACACGTACAGTTCGTTTCACACGTGCTCTCACATTGCTCTAGTGACCCCAATTTTTCATACCCCATTAGCTCTTTATATGGTAACTCCACACCTTTTCTTCTCAAAACCCAATACTTGTTATCATGAGGATGTAAGCTACAAAAGTCGCCGGAGTTATTCTCCGGTGACATACATCCGCCGGAGTTATGCTCCGTCCGGTTGTCTAGACAAGAACAGCCCTTTTGTTGGCAGAGTCCGTACGACCCGCATGAACTCGGTAACTCACACGAATCGGATATCGCCTGGTAGTCCAATATCCAATTGGACCCCGTCCAGTAATACCCTTTAAGATTCCCATCGGGTTCGAGCCGGACGCGGCGTCTTCCAGATCCGGGTTGTTGATAACTGTTGAAAGCTTGCACGTCCACCGGTAATGACCCGTTTTGATACAAACCCAGATACCCGTCCGGATTGAGTTGGGCGTAAATGGGTCCTCCACCTTCAATTACATATGCTTTGGCCTCTAATGCTTTGTGTCTCAAGTAGATCTGATCTGCTTCCTCATTTTCCTTGAAATTTGCGTATAGCCCGATAAAGTCGGATCCTAAACGCATAGAATAAAGCCCATCTGAGGAAACCAATGACATGGTACTTGTGAAATTTTGGTTCTCCACGAGGGTATCTGATGGATACTGAAAACTTTCCCAGAGGATAGATTGGGACCCGTCTAGCTTTTGTACTTGAAGATTCGAGTTGTTCAAGAGCAGCACGCGGTCACCGTCTGTATCTGTGGACCAAAATACCCTCATATACGTGTCGGAAATAACAAGACTGCCATTGAAGAATAGTGTAGTGGGTTTGGACCATCGTGCCAATCGGGTCGCGCTGGCGATCCACATCGGTTCAGAGGATGGAACGTGAAGGACCGCGAGAGCGAGTTGGGTGCGGTTGATTCGGAGGAAACCCAGCGAGTAATTGCCCGTGGAATCGTTGAGTATAGGTTGAAAGGAGGAAACCGATGGGTCTGGAGTGGCTGTGAAGCCTCTGAGAAGCTCTTGGGTCGGGGCGGCTCCGACTAACCATATGGTAGTGAAGAAGAGGAGCTGAGTCACACAAAACCGAGTGACCGAGTTGACGGGTGGCCTCTCTAGAGCAGCCATGAAAAGCTATATGGCACTATATACGTGAATATATAACAAGTTTCTTCATTTGGTGCATCACTAAGATAGGACAAAACAAAGGATTTTTTAAAACAGAAAAATAGATACAAATTATCATAATATAACTAAACTATATGTTTCATATATGATATATATAGCAACTAGATTGATACGAATGTGTTTGAAAAATAAAAATAAATAGTGGGTGGGGTTCGACCGAAAGTAACAACATTAAGAAAAGTCTTTTTGGTCTATATTATTGCATGTGTCAAACCCACGTTACATTCATGACATTTATAACGGAGTAATGCAACACTCGTATTAAATTCTACACTTAACAATTCAGGTCCTTGATACTTATTTGGATCTGGATTGGATACACACACTTCACACATATGCATACCCGAGCCCTAAACAACCTCAAAGTTTCACACTGGCCCACAGCAAGGACCACTCACTTCGATTGAAAAATAACTTGGGGGGCAAACACCTAGAATCCTCTATGGACCTTGATTCTAGTGGGTCTCATGTGAGTCTCATATGAGTCTTACACGGGATTCACATAATTCAAGGATCAAAATGTGTTAGGTGTAGAATTTAATGTGAAATTTGATATGAGTGTAGCATTTTTGTTAATAAAGTCAAACAAAGCATGAAATAGGGTAATACTTGTAACACACTCAAAGACACAATTTTTGGGATACAATTCAAGAGATGTGTCTATCTCTTTCCTGTGTTATTGTGGGGACCAGTGAAATCACAGGAGAGATATGAACATATTTTTTTGGTTGTTTCAAAAGTTATGTCTGTGAATGTGTCTCAATCTTTACTCTGTGAAGTATCTACCATTTTCTTTCCTTTTTGTTGTTTATTTTACTCTTTTTGTGTCACGAATGAACGATAGATTATCCCATGTGTCATTATAAATTTTTTTTTTCATTATTGTATAACTCACATGCTATCCGCATGTCACTCAATTCATAATGAAAATTAGTAATAGTCACACCATAAAATTTGTCTAAATATCTTAATTAAAGTACGTGCAGGGTCTATATGCAGCATATTATGGAGGAAACCAACCAATTAGGTTGGAGTTTTAGTAAGTAGGTCTAATTCTGGCTACCTAAAACTATAAAATTACAAGCTATTGATCTATATAAGAAGTTGAGGTTAGCTAAAAGGTGAATAATAATATATTAAGAGTGATGCTATTGTCACTCCATCATTGAACCAAGGCACTCCATAGCATTATTCTTAAAGCATGTGGTACATGCATGTCATGCATTACATACATGGTACCACATACTCTGATAGTGATACCATGGAGTGCATTGATTCAATGATGAGTGGAAATAAAGGTGTATAATATATATATATATATATACACAGACACAACCAGTCTGGCCAGCCAACAGTACCAATAACCAAACTGAAGTCAAACTTATGAGAAATCAAATTAACAATCTCGCTCTTCCTTCAGTTTTTAATTTAGTAATTTATAATCTAATTTTTTTTCGGGAAAAAGTAATTGTTGACATTTGATATAAAAATTTATAAAAATTTAACTTAAATTACACATAGACTATAAGGATATTTTTACAATATATAATTGACATACGAAAAAATCTTTGAGCAAATAACGATGTAATTTCCTCACAAATTAAAAGTTGGAATGTACCCCTCTCCCCGTCTCTCTCTTCCCTAACTTAAATTTTTTTGTTGAACTTTAAGTGTGATTTTGACTTTTAAAGCGGCCCATTGAAGTGAAATTTGACTCTGGGGGAGGGGAAATTCATTTGCTTTCCATTAATAGAAAATTTTGCAAATTGCTGGCATTAAGACTCCAACCAAACAAGCCCCAACCGTCTATTTGACTTTTGCACAATAAATATTAGCAACGGTCAATCCCGCTCTACATACCTTTCTTCAGTTAAACATAAATTCAAAATTCTATGATATCTCTTACTCCCTCTGTCCCATATTTAGAGTCCTTGATGCCATTTTTTGATGTCTCATTTTAAGAGTCCTCTTTGAAAAGTCAAAGTACTATACTACACACTTTCCAAATTTGTCCTTTATTATATCCAACTCTTCCCTCTCCTTTTTTGATGTGACACTATAATTTTGAATTTCAAAAAGGGCAATATTGGAAAGTTGAAAATCTCACCAAAATCAAAGTTGTGCCCTTAATAAGTTGGAATTCCCAAAAGAGACTCTTAATATGGGACGGAGGAAGTAATTGGATTTGAGTAGTCTCCGGTACATCTAAAATGTACATTTAAAAAAACACAAGTTGATGTGAATCTCTAAAAATACTTCATATGTTCATATTTGGTAACTAAATAGTATTTTAAGAGATCTACATAGATTTGTATTCTTTTAAGTGTACTTTTTAAATGTACATAGCATTATACATTGGATTATGAGGTATCACATATATCCAAGTAAATGTAATGCTAAAATATCTTCATTTGAAAAATAATAGTTTCCCAAAGTAATGCCTTTTTTAACTTTACAAAGTTGACACTGTTTGTTGGGATAATACATATATTTATATCACATATATTTTACATGGATAATCATAACAAAGTCGTGACTTATTTAGTAGTTGAAATAAAATGGGAGTGTTGAATTGTGTAGCCTTAGAACTTTTAAAAGTTATGATTGGCAAGAATTGATTTGGTCCAACAAATCAATGGTGTTCAAATTGAAGTCATAAACTTCTTCACTTGTTCACACTATTGGGACTTGTTAGGTGGTGATACATATGTGTATATATATGTCATACATTGTAGAAGAGTTTGATTCACTCGGCCAGAAAGTGGTGACGAAAAAGGGTGCCCCTTTAGGGCATGAGTTATAAGGATGTGAGGTAGAGAGAGTATTTCTTATCTCTATGATTTCTCTATGTATTACAGTGATTATGTCAGGTTCTTTAGGGTATTGAGTGGATAGTGTACAAGGGTCTTGTATTTGGGTTATGGGATTTAATCCATGTAACTTGTACTATGTTTTACTCAATAGTATGTTTTACTCAATAGTGAAAGAAGGATCTCTCGGGTGTGGACGTAGGCAGGTGTTTGGTCGAATCACGTAGAAATCTGTGCGTCTTTTCTTTGGTGTGTGTTTATTTGAAAAAATTTGGTTCTGCGTGTTAAATTCCTAACAAACACTAAGTTATAACAACGAGAAAATTTTATGATATATCCTCAGGATTATGGTTAGATCATATATTCTAATAATTTTGATTCAAAAAGATGTTTTTTGAAGTTACTACATAGTGGGACCTAGTTAAAGTAATTTTCATTTTTTTTTCTTTTTTAACTTATCTGAATCCGGACGGGATACACACACACCCCAGCCCCAATCCAACTCCAAAGTCCCACACTAGTCCACAGCAAAGCCCAACAAGGGTCAATCATTCCGATTGAAGAATAATTGAGGGGCAAGCAACTAGAATCCCCTATAGGGATTCGAGCCATCTCCCTTCCTACTGGTAAGAGAGAGGCTATGTCAATTGGGCTACAACCCGCTCGGTTAGTTAAAGTAATTTTCAAAGCTACTATTTATGGTGACCTACTTATATTATTTTGGGGCCAAATAACTACATTATGACACTGTGATCAAAGAAAAAAAAACTACATTTTGACACCAAATTGAAACGTATTATAAAACATCCTGTTACCGAGATGTATCATACAGGATCATGTAATACATTCACCTCCACCTAGGGGTGTATACAAACTGAGCCGAGCCGAGCCGAGTTTGCTCGCGAGCTTTCTCACGAGCTCGCGAGCTCAAACGACCCAAGCTTTCAAGTGTTCGTGAGTTTTCTTGCGAGCTTTTTAATGAGCTTTTTTGCACGCCCTTTTAAACTATATAGTTTAATATTAAAATAATCTTTTATCAAGCATATTTATGAAAAATATCATATATATTTTCGCCAAAATTATATAGTTTAATAGTAAATATATTTATAAAAGTCACTATACAAGCTCTTTATCAAACCTATATACGAGCTTTTTCATGAGTCTGCTCACTAGTCTTAATCGATCGTATTCACGAGCTCAAATGAGCGAGCCAAGCCTAACCTTTATCGAGCCGAGCTTCGAGCCCTTGTTGAGCAACTCATCTCATTTACACCCCTACTGGCTCCACCCATTTAATGCTCTCTCACATACACCACATACTGAGGGTGGAGATGATATGCAAGTTATTTATAGACCAACTAATATTTAGTCATGTTTTTCAAGCAAAAAAAAACTACTCCCTCCGTCCCAAATTACTGGGCACTCTTTCTATTTTGGGATGTCCCATAATGTTAGTCTATGTTGAAAAGTCAACACAATAAATTTTAAATCTTTATTGTTTAATTTGCCCTTTCTTTTTTCACACCTCTAGGCTCTAACTAATGTTAATGCATTTATGAGGGGCAAACTTGGAAAGTTGGAGTATGAAAGTTTGACAAAAGTGTAATTATTATGTTCCCTTAAACAATTAAATTTTCCAAAAGTGTCAAGCAATTTGGAACGAAGGGAGTAATATTTAGTCATGTGCCTAAGATATGGTATTAAGCATTGGGAATGGCCAGTTGACTGGTCATGGGGTTCACCTTTTTCTTTTTCCTTGTCTCCTTTTTTTTTTTTTGTTGTAATAATGGGTTCAGCGTTTTCGAATATATGTATATATATATAAATATATATCTATATACAATTATGTGTACACACAGTTACAATGCAACTATTAAGGCATAGTTCAAATGCCAAATAATTTGGCTTTTTATGTAATAACCTGTATTTTCACTTATTTGCATTTTCATATTTAATATTCATTATCTACTTTTATTTTAATTACAATTATTATGTGTAGAATTTATTTCTTACTTGATTTCATATTTGAAATTCTTATTGGGGCCAAACTGCAATTTTATAAAATTAGTAAAGCCTGTGTTGGATTTCAAAACTGTATTGCAAAACGGTGAAAATAATTTCTTTTGACTCAAACTGTATTTTTATAAAACCAGAAAAGTACTTCCTACGTTAAAATGAATTTTCTGTATTTTGTGGTGAACACCGCGCCGCGAAAATACCAGTTTATGTTCAAAACTGTTCGCGCTGTGCTAAACTTTCACAGATTTTAGAAGTGATGTAAAGGAAGATTTGGCATTTGCTTTATTTCTAATTATGGAAACTAATCATTGGTTAAGGCATTGTTTGGGAATTCTTTCAAATTACGTATAATTGTGGTGCCTAAAAGCTAAATTCCCAAACACACACAACTTGTCCCTTATGTATCTAACTTGGCCCTTGAATGATCTGGGGAGTTATCAATCTGTGTATGTATATATCCTATACGTTTATGTGCTGTGTACTCTACATAATAGAATTGAGGAATTAAAATTGATTTTGTTGAGTATAATAAGAGAAATTACTTGGCCACCAAGTTCATCCATTTCACTCTCTACATATGCATACATACACTCTCACACACTCATAACTCTCACATTCTGCACATACATAACATAGAGAGAAAAGAGAGAGCTTGAGAGTTTGATTACTGATATTTTATAGAGAGAGGAACTTCAATCCTCCATAACCAAAAGCTTGGAGTATTTCTTATTGTGCTTATCTTTCTCAACTAATCTCTAAAGCTTCAATCAGTGAGTATTTTAAACTCACTCTAAATGTAATTCTATGCTTAATTACTGATTGTGTATATGTATAGATGAACCACCATTGCTAATTTCGTCCATGGAAGCTTGAACTTCGAAATCATAATTTTCCAAACTCAATCACAATCTATTTTCTCAGATGATTATGAAAGATTATGGTAAATATAGACTATGTTTAAAGTATTGAGGCCTAATTTGTTCATAGGAGAAAGTATATTAGAAATCAAATTTTAACATCTTATAGTTTTTCATAAAATTAGAGAGATATGGTTTGGTTCATGTTAAATTAGTTGTGGATTCTTATTCTTTGTGAAAAACTAAAGAGAATCATATATTATAAGGCCTAGTAACTTACAGAATTGAAAATGGGTCAAAAAGACCCTGAATTTCGGAAACAGGGCATTCTCCACGAAGAAGATGAAGCCTCTGCTGAAACTTGCGCGCGCGAGCGAGGATCGCGCAAGCGGCCCGCGCGAGCGACACATCGCGCAAGCGACCCGCGTGGTTTCAGGCAGACAGAAAAGTTTTATAAAGGAAAAATAAAAATTAGGCAGATCGCGCGAGCGGACCGCTCGTGCGATCTTCCTGTACTCTGGCAGAAAGAAAGGTTTTTATAATAAAACGAAAATTGGGCATATCGCGCGAGCGGCCTGCGCGCGCGACTTCTGGCAGTTTCTAGTTTTGCTTGTTTTGTGATAAAGGACTATTTGGGATAAAATTTATATACTGTTTGAGTACTGTTTAGGAAATTTTTTTAATCAGAATCTTAATTGGTTATGTTTGAACGATTAAAACGTTGTATTGTGACTTATCAATCCCCGTACGCACGTCGTTTGTATAAATCAGTGAATTGCCTCATGTTTTAAAGTTTCATGACATACATGTAGAGTCAGTTGTACATGCATGGTGAGTGTGAATGTTGGTCAGTATGGAAAAGAGTAATGGTCAGTATGGCATAGTGAGTGCAGTTGAGATTGTGATGTGGACACTCCCTGGTAAGTGAGTACCAAAGTGTGTTGTGATTGAGATTTCGGCGAGGGTGTCTTTGAAATGCGACGGTAGCAAAACTGGACACTCCCTGACGACCATGGTAGCGTCAAAGTGTGTGAAACTGAACTTGGACATTTCCTGGCACCCATGGTAGTGCTAAAGTGTGGCTTACGGACATTCCCTGATACCCGAGTCTGGATACTGCGTGAGGGTTCCTCCGGTATTTGCATGGCGGATTAGGTAGTCAAAGTGTGAGGCAATGGACACTCCCTGGTACCCCGGACCAAAGTGTGAGGCAAACTGGACATTCCCTGGCACCCCTGTGCTAAAGTGTGGCTATCTTAGCGTTTCAAAGATACTGATGTGTGATGTTGGGTTGTTGGGTTTTGTCGAGAGAAAAGAGTCGGTAAGATGAGATGGTGCATTGTTCTCATACACGGTCACATATATGTGAATTACATCTTTTAAATAATATTGTGCTTGTTTTCCCTAATATGACCTCTTTGCTTTAATATAAACTTATTGGATTAAATGAGAATCGGGAAATGGTAAATGAGCATGTGTTACATTCAAAGTTATGTTTTTAATACTCACAAGCTTCTTGAAGCTGACGGCGTTGATGCGCCCTAGACATTCGTGTTCAGGCTTTTCAGGTTATGATATTGCTGGACCGTATGATTATGCAAACTGAGAATCCCTGCTGGAAAGAGAATTTACTTTTATATATTTTAAGTTATAAATTTGGGTTGTAATAAGGATGACTGTAATAAACAATAGTTATTGTTTTGATTTAAGACGGTTTGTGCCTTTAGAGACCCCGTGCTGTAATATGAAATAAGTTAGAAAAATATTTGTAAGCTTTGATTGCTCTGCTCTGATTATTTTGTTTTGTTGTTCGACGTTTGGGATGGAATCGATCCTTCAAACTGTCGCGACCTACGGGTCCATAAAGGAAATTAAACGCTTTCCATATTTATGCTACGTCGGGGCGTGACAGGATTTAGTGGTATCAGAGCCAGGTTATTATTTATCTCAAGATAGTTTAGCCAGGTTAGGGTTTACCAGTTTAGACCCGATTCCACAATCTGTTAGCTTAAGCTTTGCACCCCGATGATACGACAAGGAGGATAGACTCAGAACCCAAACGCCTAAGATTATCTATTTCCTGACTTAAGATAGTACCTCTTTCAGGTATGGATCCAACTCAGCCTCTTTTTGTACTTGACGCTTTTGGAGGGCATTGGGTTACTGTGGGAGCGATAGTACCGGCTTCTGCGATACTTTATTTCACCACTATTGGGCAACGTGCAGCTGCTACCGTCGAGTTAGATCTCTGGCACCAGATTCATGTATTAGGACTGGTCGAGATGTCCCGTGCCCGCCTCGAGATCCTGTACTTTATCGAGATCCAGTGCTTAGTGCTTGTAGAGATGGTTCGCTTGGTTAACAGCGAAGCCTTCTATTTACCTCTTGAGGTTCAGGTTGTGCTGGCTCACCTTGCACAGCTAGAGATGCCTCCACCTGTCATCCCCGTTGTTGAGGATGATGGTGACAGTGACGTTGTACTTGCTCCTATTATCGAGGACGCTGAGGAGGATGGCGTAGGTTGGGACGACTTCGCAGTTGACCTTGAGGATGCACTAGCACTCGAGCTAGCTTTGCCAGAGGCAGATGCCCCTGGACCTGCTTCGTTGTTGACCTCACATAGCTGTAATTTTGGGGCAGGCCCCTCTCATGTTCAGTGACTTCATCAAGCCGACTCGCTTGACCTTTTGATGGCTACCTATGGCGATGACTAATCGTTTAGATGTCGCTTTGTATATATTTACTACTTTTGACTATTAGCTCCACCTCTTTTTGCACACTGTAATTACATGCATTAGAGTATAGGGCAATAACCCCATTTTTGGCATTAACTCTTGCATGGATATATGCGTCCTAACCCATGTAGGTAGGGTAGGCATTGACCTGATCATACACGCCTTTTGTATCAACTTGACAAGAAGTTATATATAAAATATACTCTTTTGAATGTTGTTGTCATTTAAAATACTTTATACTTCTGTTGCATGCATTTTCTCATTATCACTATCATGCATAGAATGGCTGGAGGACTAAGGAGGAACAGGAATTTGATTGAGGGAGCACCTGAGGCTGCCAATCCCACAGGAATGTTTGAAGCTTTCGTCAGACGTCTCAAAAGGGTTAGCAATCAGAATGAAAACTGACGAGACCGCCAAACTGGAGATAAGCTGCTGGAGAGATTCCTTGCGCTCAGACCCAAGCAGTTTGCGAGTACCGCGAAACCATGGAAAGCGGAATAGTGGTTAAGACAGATGGACCGCATATTCGAAGCTGTCCAGTGTAATGAGATGGACAAGAGGAGGTTAGCTACCTTTCAGTTAACCGATGATGCCGCAGATTTGTGGGATTCTGTCATAGCTACTATCGGGAATGGAGCTTCAACAGGAATGACGTGGACTGCGTTCAAGGGGAGATTTCTGGAGAAGCATTTCCCGGCTACGAAGAGGCACAGGAGAGAGGAGTTCATGGACCTGACTCAAGGAACCAAGTCGGTGTAAGAGTACACCACACAGTTCGAGAGATTATCTCGATTCGCCCCTCATATGGTTGATACTGAGGAAAAGAGGATCCGTAAGTACAACCAAGGGCTGACACCTCAAATTCGTCGCCTGACTCTCGGTCACCTAGATAAGTCGTTTGAGGGATAGGTTGGCTTGGCTACTGATCTAGAAGAAGACGCTCGAGTGAACCGTAAGCAATTCGAATTCCGACCACCTCAGAGGGGTAATTTTGGAAATAGACCACCAATGAATCGTACTCAAGGACAGAAGAGGAATTTCGACGGAAGCAAGAGGACCCAAGCTATCACCTATCTGACTCAACCCCGAGTGGGAGAAGGTGGTAATGCTGGAAAATGTTTCAACTGTGGCAACCCTGATCATCTGGCTCGAGATTGCAAGGCATGCACCAAGGCGTGCTGCTCAGCAAGGCATAGTTTGCTACAACTGTGGTGAACCAGGTCACATTAGCAAGTTCTGTACTGCCCCTAAGCAAGTGACTTATGGTCAGCAAGGTCAGACTCGCGTGAATGCTGTTATTCTTGATGCTGCTATATGACAGAACTATTTATGAAGAAGGAGAGTATGGAGAAGCTCAACCGGATCAGCAAGCAGTGGAAGGTACATTGACTTTGTTTAACTCTCATGTTAAAGTGTTATTTGATACGGGTGCTGCTCTTTTGTTCATATCTGTTAATACGATTCGGAGATTGGGTATTTTACCTCATTGTTTAGAGAAATCTTTGAAGGCTACTTCACCATTAGGAGCTGCAGTCAGATTAGGACACATGTGCAAGGATTGTCCTTTACAGCTAGGAGACCGTGAAATCCCTACAAGGTTGATTGTCCTATCAATGAAAGAGTTTGACATGATCCTAGGAATGGATTGGCTCTCTCAGAATCAAGTGAAGTTGCATTGTGCGAGGAAGAGGATTACATTCTTCGACAATGAGAATCGACTCTTTGATTTTCAATGTAACCCTTCGGGAGATATGTTCCTCACCAGATGCTTAGCAAACATCGAAGTTGTCAGTACAGAAGCGACAGTGTCGTCTATACCTGTAGTCAAGGACTTTGAAGAAGTATTTCAAGACATTTCTGGTTTGCCGCCCGAGAGAAGTATAGAGTTCTGTACTGAGCTTATATCGAGTACCGTACCGATCACCAAGGTTCCCTACAGAATGGCCCCCACAGAACTGTTGGAATTGAAAGAACAAGTTCAAGAGCTCGAGAACCTAGGTTTGTACGTCCTAGTACATCGCCTTGGGGAGAACCAGTGTTATTCGTGAAGAAGAAGGATGGGACGCTCAGGTTATGTATTGATTACAGAGAACTGAATCGAGTAACTATCAAGAACAAGTATCCCTTACCTCAGATTGACGATTTGTTTGATCAACTACAAGGAGCTACGACATTTTCCAAGATAGACCTAAGGTCGGGATATCAGCAGTTGAGGGTACGGAAGGAAGACATACCTAAGACTGCTTCAGAACCTGATATGGTCATTACAAATTTTCGGTAATGCCGTTTGGAATGACGAATGCCCCGGCAGTGTTTATGGATCTGATGAACAAAGTGTTCAAGCCTTATTTAGATCAGTTTATCATCGTCTTCATTGATGATATTTTGATCTATTCTAAGTCAGGAGAAGAACACGAACAACACCTTCGGATTGCGATGCAGACGCTCAAGGACCACCACTTGTATGCCAAGTTCAGTAAGTGTGAGTTCTGGTTGCAAGAAGTGAAATTTTTGGGACACAAGGTGTCATCTCAAGGAATTTCTGTGGATTCGTCCAAGACAGATGCTGTGTCGAACTAGGTTAGGCCGAGCAACCCTACAGAAGTTCGGAGTTTCCTTAGGCTCGTAGGCTATTACAGAAGATTTGTTGAGGGATTCTCTAAGATAGCTGCACCATTAACTGGGTTGTCAAAGAAGAATTTGAAATTCGAGTGGACAGAGAAGCATGAGCGCGCCTTTCTAGAGTTGAAAGAGAGACTCACAACCGCGCCGGTACTAGCAATACCCAAGCGTGATGAGAAATTCATTATCTTTAGTGACGCATTATATCAAGGATTAGGGTGTGTACTTATGCAAGATCGATGGTAGAGTTATCGCTTATGGATCCAGACAGTTGAAGCCGAATGAGTTGAACTACCCCATTCATGACTTGGAATTGGCGGCCGTAGTATTTGCACTCAAGATTTGGAGACACTATCTCTATGGTGAGAAGTTTGACTTATTCTCCGATCACAAGAGTCTGAAATACTTGTTCACACAGAAAGAGTTGAACATGAGGCAACGCAGATGGATGGAGCTAATCAAAGATTACGACTTCACGTTAGAGTACCACCCTGGTAAAGCTAATGTGGTCGCTGATGCTTTAAGTTGACAGACTCGGGAGACGATCACCTCCTTAATGGTTAGAGAATGGTGAGCATTGGAGACGTTGGCAGAGTTCGATGTACAGAACGCTGAAGAAGAAGAAGGATAACTTTTTGGATGTCTTATCCTACAGCCTGTTCTTATCGACCGCATTATTGGAGCTCAGAAAGAAGATGAGAAGTTTCAGACATGGTTCGTGAATATGTCAGAGAAAGACCCGACCGAATGGAAGGTGGGAAGTGACGGAGGGTATCGATGCAGAGACAGATTATGTGTACCAGATTGTGGGGATTTGAGAAATGATATTCTGGCAGAAGCACATAAGTCAAGATATACAATTCACCCGGGAGGAACGAAAATGTACAAGGATTTAAAGAGAAACTTCTGGTGGGAAGGTATGAAGAAGGATGTGGCCGAATTTGTATCCAAGTGTTTGACGTGTCAGCAAGTCAAGGCTGAACATTAGAGGCTGTCAGGATTGTTGCAACCACTACCTATTCCTGGTTGGAAGTGGGATCACATTACGATGTATTTTGTAGTAGGATTGCCTCGATCGTAGCAGAATCATGACGCCATTTGGGTAATCGTGGATCGATTAACAAAATCAACTCATTCCATTGCTTATAGTATGACATACTCGGTAGAAAGAATGAGCCGGATGTACATACAACAAGTTGTGCGACTTCACGGTGCACCTGTGTTGATCGTGTCAAACCGTGACGCGCATTTTACTTCTGGATTTTGGGAAAGTCTGCAAGAAGCTATGGGAACCTCGCTCAAGATGAGTACTGCTTTTCACCCTCAGACAGATGGGCAAACTGAGCGTGTCAATCAGATCATGGAAGATATGCTTAGGGCTTGTGTTATTGATTTTGAAGAATCTTGGGAGACACACTTGTTGTTGGTTGAATTTACCTATAACAATAGTTATCACACGAGTATCGGGATGGCTCCATTCGAAGCATTGTACGGAAGGCCATGTCGTTCTCCGTTGTGTTGGGCAGAGGTTGAAGACACAGAGTTGTTGGGACCAGATTTGGTAAGAGAAACCAACGAAAAGATTTCTTTGGTCAAGGAGAGGATGAGAACCGCTCAAAGCCGGTATAAGAGTTATGCCGATCGACGCCGAAAAGATTTGGAGTTTAGCGTCGGAGATCACATGCTCCTTAAGGTTTCGCCGACCCGAGGAGTAGTACGCTTCGGTCTCAAGAGAGGAAAATTAGCTCTGCGTTTCATTGGACCATTCAAGATTTTGGATCGTGTTAGGAAAGTTGCTTATCGACTCGCGCCACCACCGAAGATGTCTGGGGTTCACAATGTATTTCATGTTAGTATGCTGAGAAAGTACATACGAGACCTTTCGCATGTGGTTAGTTATAAGGCCTAGTAACTTACAGAATTGAAAATGGGTCAAAAAGACCCTGAATTTCAGAAACAGGGCATTCTCCACGAAGAAGATGAAGCCTCTGCTCAAACTCGTGCGCGCAAGCGAGGATCGCGCGAGCGACACATCGCGCAAGCGACCCGCGTGCGCGAGCTGCGTGGTTTCAGGCAGACAGAAAAGTTTTATAAAAGAAAAATGAAAATTAGGCGGATCGCGCGGGTGAACTGCGCGCGCGATCTTCCTGTACTCTGGCAGAACGAAAGGTTTTTATAATAAAACGAAAATTGGGCATATCGCGCGAGCGGCCCGCACGCGTGACTTCTAGCAGTTTCTAGTTTTGCTTGTTTTGTGATAAAAGACTGTTTGTGATAAAATTTATGTACTATTTGAGTACTGTTTGGGAAATTTATTAAATCAGAATCTTAATTAGTTATGTTTGAACGATTAAAACATTGTATTGTGACTTATTAATCCCCGTACGCACGTTGTTTGTATAAATCAGTGAATTGCTTCATGTTTTAAAGTTTCATGACATACATGTGGAGTCAGTTGTACATGCATGGTGAGTGTGAATGTTGGTCAGTATGGAAAAAAGTAATGGTCAGTGTGGCATAGTGAGTGCGGTTGGGATTGTGATGTGGACACTCCCTGGTAAGTGAGTACCAAAGTGTGTTGTGATTGAGATTTCGGCGAGGATGTCTTTGAAATGCGACGGTGGCAAAACTGGACACTCCCTGACGACCATGGTAGCATCAAAGTGTGTGAAGCCGAACTTGGACATTCCCTGGCACCCATGGTAGTGCTAAAGTGTGGCCTACGGACATTCCCTGATACCCGAGTCTGGATACTGCGTGAGGGTTCCTCCGGTATTTGCATGGCGGATTAGGTAGTCAAAGTGTGAGGCAATGGACACTCCCTAGTACCCCGGACCAAAGTATGAGGCAAACTGGACATTCCCTGGCACCCCTGTGCTAAAGTGTGGCTATCTTAGCGTTTCAAAGATACTGATGTGTGATGTTGGGTTGTTGGGTTTTGTCGAGAGAAAAGAGTCGGTAAGATGAGATGGTGCATTGTTCTCATACACGGTCACATATATGTGAATTACATCTTTTAAATAATATTGTGCTTGTTTTCCATAATATGACCTCTTTGCTTTAATATAAACTTATTGGATTAAATGAGAATCGGGAAATGGTAAATGAGCATGTGTTACATTCAAAGTTATGTTTTTAATACTCACCAGCTTCTTGAAACTGACGGTGTTGATGCGCCCTGGACATTCGTGTTCAGGCTTTTCAGGTTATGATATTGCTGGACCGTATGATTATGCAAACTGAGAATCCCTGCTGGAAAGAGAATTTACTTTTATATATTTTAAGTTATAAATTTAGGTTGTAATAAGGATGACTGTAATAGACAATAGTTATTGTTTTGATTTAAGACGGTTTGTGCCTTTAGAGACCCCCCTGCTGTAATATGAAATAAGTTAGAAAAATATTTATAAGCTTTGATTGCTCTGCTCTGATTATTATGTTTTGTTGTTCGACGTTTGAGACGGAATTGATCCTTCAAACTGTCGCGACCTACGGGTCCATAAAGAAAATTAAACGCTTTCCATATTTATGCTACGTTGGGGCGTGACCGGATTTAGTTCCTTCCAAAATATTGATTCGAAGTTCTAACCTCTCATGTCATAAAAAATGATAATTACAGTACAAATTGGTAGTAAAACAAGATATAGATTTACTGTGGCCTCTAAAAAATTTTAGAAAAAGACTTGGATATTTTTTCTACTGGTTTGAAGTGTGATTGGTCTATGTATGTTGTCGCTCCCGTCTTGAAAGTGAGGGTGGTTCCTTCGAGGAACGCGACTATTTACATCAAAAAGCGTGAAAAGTATGTGTAAGTACATAAGAGTGGGAGTAGGGCCAATAAAAGTTCAGAGTCGCCACCTAGCCTATTTGGGAGCTAGGATCCCTACAAAGACGATAAAAATCTTTCTCGGCTTTTTGAAAATAGTTTTGAAAGGAAGTGGGCCTTTTAAAGTGTGACTCTAGATAGCCACGCGAAAATCAGAGTTCTTGAGATGGATTCGGAGATTCAGTTATGTCGGGGGAAGATATTAGGCACCCTCGAAAACCAGTGACACACGGTTGCTGGTTTTAGCGATTTTCATAGTAACGGGGCATAAGTAAAGAAGTATTCGATAAGATATATACAAGAAATTAAAAGATGAATTGTTATGGTTGAACTCTAGTAAGTGTTGCATACGTATCTCGACTGGACAATTAGGCCGTATGTAGTTATGTGCTTTGTATATGTGTCAGTGTGTGCAAGTGATTTGAAAAGTTGGTCGATCTAGACCATGAGTGTATGAAATAGTGTTTTTAAAGTCGGTGTAGCTAGGAACTCTAACATGTAGGGGTGGGCATTCGGACAGTTCGGGTTCGAACCGAAAAGTTTTGGGTCGGGTTGATCGGGTTCGAAATTGGTATATGTGGTACCAAAATTCGAGCTGAAGTAAAGCTCGAAAGTATAGTTCGAGTTTCGAAGTAAAGTTCAGGTTCGGGTTGGAATTTCGGGTTGAAAGTTTAACCGAAATTATTTTACAGAAAAGCTAAATTAAAATCTAGAAGAATACCAAATTGAGGATATGACTTATGAGACTTCAAATGCACTGTATACTGCAAGTCTACAATCTCTCAAGGAACCCGCAAATTGATAACTGACAGCCTGGAAGAGTAAAAGCAATCAGAATAAGAACAAGGGCCTATCATTCTATGTATGTTATAATGTTAGAGATTGAAAGCCATGTATCCCTAAATACTCAAATGGAAGAGAAAGAGCAATCACTAAAAACAAATCACTTAAAATCCCTAAATAGTAAATACTCACCTAGAAGAAAACAAGCAATCACATAAAAGCCTCTAATCACAAATCAATATTCAATGAATAAGAATAACAACAAAAAAAAAATACAGAATAAGAAAAAGGAACTGAAGGGGAATCGGGGATTACCTGTGGCAGTGGGTCGTGGCTGAGTGGCCGTAGACTCGCAGTGGTCCGATCGTCGGGCGATCGGCGCTGTAAAGGTGGTGGTGGTGGTGCGGCACTACTGCACTGTGGTGGTGGTGGTGGTGATCCAATGATGTACGACACTATGGTGGTGGTGGTGGTGTTGAACTGTTGATCCAATGATGTGGTCCAATGATGATATGACAAAGAGAGAGAGAGAGAGGGAGAGAGAGAGAGAGGGAGAGAGAGAGAGAGAGAGAGAGAGACTGTGAATGAGTGAAGGACAAAAGAGAGAGAGAGACTATGTAACACCCGTGCCCAAAAAAGGTTTGCTTCTTTTCTAAATATGCATTAATTTGTATAATTAGTGTATATTATGGATTAAGGAGAGGCTTGGACTCGCCCATGGAAAAGTGTTCAGAGAAGGACACCATTTGAAAAAGTCCCCAATGAGGTAGAACAGATACTGGAGTGGGACCCCACCCAATGAAGGGTTAATTAGTAATTTATATTTTAAATGATTAAATGCATTTTATATGATTACATGGATATTTGTTAAATTGCTTGCTTACTATGATGTTATATGCTAGCATTTGGTATTAGTTTGGATACCCATATAAGGGTATAACTGAAAAAGATTCATAATTAATAGGTGCGATAGCAACTTCACAAAATATTTAAGACCCACGTTGGGACCCATACGGAACTTAGACAAACACCCATTTAGATAATTGGGTAGTTAATGAAATATATAGGGGATTTTATAATAAGAACTTTAGAAATGCCGAGGGTGTAAACGAAAAGAAGGAAAGTTTAGGAGGTGACACCTAAAACATGTTGCATGTGTGTCTGTCAAGAGGAGATGTGTCATACCCCAATACACCACGATGGATTAGGACACGTGTAACAATAATATACGCCCCCAAGAACACTAATTCAAAAGAGAAAACATGAATTAAACTTCTTTTAAGAACTTTTTTTGTGACTAAACAGCCCCCAAGGGCAAAATGGTCTTTAATAAAGTATATCAAATTTTATACCAAAAGATAGGTCCTTGAGTTCCAGTTCCAACGCACAAAACGGCGTGCAAATTCGATTTTTTTAGAAAGAGTTATGCATGTTTCCGTAAAAGGCGACGTGCTGTGAAAAGCCTAGGCGGATCGATCCGCCCTTAGCCCGGATTGATCCGTAATGCAGTTTTTAGCAATAAGTCCCTCAAAAGGGCTGGATCAATCTGCCCTTTAACCTGGATCGATCCGGGCTCTGCAGAACTGGTTTTTACTGCTAAAAACTCTGTCAAAACATTACCAATTCATATCCAAACTTTATAGAACATTAGGAAACCATTTCAAATCCATTTATAAACATGTTTAAACATAAACCAAACTTGTGAAACACATACACAACTACACTTGGATCAATATAATCCATGAACAACTCCTTTTGAAATCAAACAAGTTTTAGACATCCATAACACTTATCAACTTGTATTTTACAAGAACTTGTGGATTTTGGCTTAACTACAACCAACACCATATTTACAAAAGAAATACTTGTTCAAAATACATGCGACTCTATCCGAACTTGCCGGAATAGTCCAAGCTAGCCACTTTCATAAAAACAACCAAAACATGGAAGTTAACCCAAATTCTCCAAGTTAATCTCATAACTACCAAAACATAAGTTTAAGTTCCAAACTCCTTAGTTACAACCCAAGTACTAACTTTAACATAAAAGAAACTACATTATACAATAAATTACAAGTTTAAAGGAGATTCTTAAGTACAAGTCTCAAATCTCCCCCAACTCTCCCATATCTTCCGTCGCACATTACTTCCTCTCCGGGTATTGCTCCGAACCTGCGATGGTGGTTATTTACCACAACAGAAAAGGAAAACGGTTTTCTTAAGCATTACGATTAGTGAGCAATCTAAACATGATTGAATGTTTAACATGTGCAATGCTACAATTTAACCACATATCTCATAATCGTAATCGTCGAATCATCGGTTCAATGACTCATTTAAACCCGAAGACCTTCCCGTGGTCCGTGGTCATTTCTATTCCTTGGACTTCTGTATTTATCAAAGTTTTCCTCTTCACCACCCTTATTACTCCTAAAAATGAGTCATTTCCCCATTGTTCATTGATTACCATGTAAGCATATAAACACATAAGCATATAAGCACAACAAATTCTCATATAATTGACATGCAATTGATAATCTAACATCTTCATGAGTTCTAAGCATAAATATTCAACACCAATTATCATTAAAGCATTATACACATAAAATCCCAATCATTCTTTAGTTAGAAAAACTCACCTCTCACAGATTCTACCCAAAACAGCCCAAGAATGCAAAATTCTACCAAATTCAAGCTCAATTCCTACTCCAAAGAGATTCCTACATGAACTTGGTAGACGACGTCTCACCGATTAGTATGAACTACCAAAACTGTGATGACTAAAACATAAATTAAAGGTATAGGAACAATCGTCTCACCTCCACGAGTCCGAAAACGGCTTCGGTTCGCGAATTGGACGAACGATGGCAATGGAACGGCGAAAAAACGACGTCGGTGGCAGTTTTTCCGTTCTCTCTCTGAGCTCTCTCTTTATTTTCTTTGATTTCCTAAAAATGGAGACTACTCCATCACTTGACACATACACATGCATTGAGCATGAGGTGTCTTAGCCTTATTTTTCTATTTTTTTTTTCCATGTACACCCCCGGATCTTTTAAGTTCTTATTATGAAATCCCCCAAACAATCTATTAACTACCCAATTACCTAATGAGTGTTTGTCTAAGTCCCGTACAGGTCCCAACGTGGGTCCCATATATTTTGTGAAGTTGCTATCGTACCTACTAATTATGAGTCTTTTCATTTATACCCTTACTTGGGTGTCCAAGCTATCACCAAATGCTAACACATATATCATCGTATAATATGGAAGCATTTAAACAAATATTCATGTAATCACATAAATGCATCTAATCATTTAAATGCAATGATTTTACTTGACCCTTCATTGGGTGCCACTTCACTAACTGTCCCTCCTCATAGGGACTTTTCCAAATGGTGTCCTTCTCTGAACACTTTTCCACGGGCGAGTCCAAGCCTCCCCTTAATCCGTTTTATACACTAATTATATTAATTAATGCATATTAGCATGAAAATTAACCCATTGTCCGGGTATGGGTATTACATTTCTCCCTCCCTAAAAGGAAGTTTGGTCCCCAAACTTACTCTTATCTCAAGAATCAAAGAGATGCGGGTACTTGGCTCAAATCTTATCCTCTCGTTCCTAAGTTTCTTCCTCGATGGAATGGCTACGCCATTGAACCATCACCAAGGGAATTACCTTAGTTCTCAACACTTGATCTTTTCTATCAAGAATTTTGCACCGGATGTTCAACGTAGGTTATATCCTCTCGAATCTCAAACGGCTCTGGAACAATAACATGTTTTGGATCTGACACATAACGTCGAAGCATCAACACGTGAAATACATTATGAACATTTGCCAATTCCCGTGGCAATTCCAACCGATAAGCTAATGGTCCCACTCGGTTAAGAATCAAATAAGGTCCAACATACCTCGGACTGAGCTTACCTCGCCTACCAAACCGTGCTATTCCTTTTGAATGTGATACCTTAAAAAATAGATAATCACTTACTTCAAATTCCAACGATCTTCTACTTGAATCCGCGTAACTTTTGTAACGACTCTGAGCCGTTTGTAACTGCTACTTAATTAATTTAATCTATTCGATAGTAATTTGTACTATCTCTGGTTCCAAAAGTTGTTTCTCTCTAACTTTTATCCAACACACCGGCGATCTACACTTTTTACCATACACTGCCTCATAAGGCGCCATTCCAATGCTAGTTTGAAAGTTGTTATGAAAAAAATTCAATCAACGAAAAATGAGTTTTCCAATCAGCTTTAAAATCCATAACACATACTCTCAACATGTCTTCTAAGATCTGAATCACTCTCTCGAATTGACCATCGGTCTGGGGATGGAAACCGGTGCTAAAATGTAATGTTGTCCCCATAGCCCTCTGTAAACTCTCCCAAAACCTTGACACGAATCGAGTGTCACGATCTGACACTATTGATACTGGTGCCCCGTGAAGCCTAATAATCTCTTTGTGGATTTCTCAATTTTCTCTTATCCACAGCTTTTTCAAAATCTTTTCCAATTCAAAATACAAAATATGAGTCGCCACTTAATTTTTAAAAGAAAATTTAAGAAATTATTTTTAAAGCAAACTGATCTTTTTAGAAACCAGAGATTGACTAGGTCCGGGGATTATGGAATGAGAGAGGAAGGAGCCCGGTGGACTAAAACACCCTCTCTCACCCTATCTCGCGATAGGCCTCTACTCAACATCCTTTTAATCGAATTACTAATCTAAATGTGCCCTCAACTAATACATATATATATATATATACATTACAAAAGTATGTCCAAAGGGTGTAAGATTGCTAATGGTGAAAATAGCATTCAAAACTACATAATTCACTTAGCAAACATGATGTTATGCAACAAAAGACAAGAGAACTTACCCAGGGTCCAACCGCGAATATTTAAACGTGCAATTCATACAATAGTTGAAATCCTAAAAGAGTCTATAATCACATGTATACACACATAAGGCAAGTTTTAATTCTAATGTGTCACACATGAGATCGAAAAAATCAATAAAATTAAGGAATAATTAAACTAAGGGAGAGTCGAGAGATCATACCTACTCGGCGCTACAAAACAAAAGTTAGTCCACATGATACACAAGATATAAAGTTACATGATAATCCTAGGCTTCTAGCTTAAGTCTATCAAATGTGATCAAATCTAAAGCAAGCGAATCCTAATTTATGAACATCAAGCCACATAGATAAATATGTACATGAATAAGTGTAAATTATGAAGTACTCTCTAATTTGGACCATTTAACCTTTGATTTCAAGCCTAAACAATCACTATGAAAGCATGGTTTGAACCCCAGCTCATGAAATATCATTTAAGCCATTATTTACAAGATTGATTAAAATTGTGACGAGATTCTGAAAATTGCCGAGAACAGATCATAACTTCAAAGAAATAAAAGGTATGGTTCCCATGATTTGATCTTGATGATTTTTAGACTCCAGTTTCCTCTGTGAGTCTAGTTTTTAATCCAAAAAGAAAATCAAAGTTTCAATGGTTAGATCTCTAGAAATTAAACAAACACTAGACATCACTCAGAACTTCATAACTCTCTGTCCAGAGTTCTTGTACAATTTTCTAAAAATAGTAAAAAAAAATCTTAAAAAACTCTAATCTTTTCAGGGGCTCTTATTAACACATTAAAGTTCACAGAAAAAATTATTTGGGGTCACTAATACTTGATTGGGGTTCTGATTTACTCATTTTAAAAGGGTGTTTCTATTCTAAAACTCTGGACAGATTGTTGTTGTTGCCAAAAACTCATGACCAAACCATTTTAACCATGGAATCTTGTTAAAAAAAAATTACAGTGGTAGAACTTTGAGTTATAGACACTAATTTCCCGCTGGTTTCATTCAGTTCCAACGGTTCGATGTTTAACTAAAAATCCTCGATCAAAGGTGGTCATTGAATTCACTGCACCATTCGTCAAGTTCAACTTTGTTTGTTAACCCCAACTACTAAACCATGAAGTTGGGCTTAAACCAAACTACTTCTCCTACCATTTGATAGTCATTGGAGACTAAGGACATTTATTTGTGGATTTTAATGAAGTATGAAGAGACTTCATAAAATCCCAAGATAAAGAAATATAAACCATAGAGATAGGCTTAGACTCAAACTACTTCTCCTACTATTTGATGGTCATTGGAGGCTAAGCACTCTTATATTTATGGATTTTGATGAAGTATGAGAGAATTTCATAAAATCTCAAAATAATGAATTCAAACTATAGGTAAAAGTTTAAACTCATTGACTCAACAAACTAATATTAACCTTAATCCTCTCACAAATCATGAGTCTATAAGAGTACTAAAGGTTTTAAATACAAAGATCCAAGTAAGATATAGAAAAGTCTTATGAATCTTAAGAAATAATCAAAAGGAAGGAAACCAAAGTTCTACTTCAAAAAAAAAAAAAAAAAACACTTTAAGCCTTAAGCTATTTTGACCCAAATCAATGAAATGAAATGATGGTTTACCTCTAATTATCCTCAGCTCTTTGGTTGCTCTAAGATTTTCCAAGACTAATCAAGCACTTCTTTTAGCTCTTTCTTCTTAATCCTCTCAACTCTCTCTACTACTCTTCTTAATTTGAAAATTTTTTGAAGAGGAAATAAACCAAGGGATTCTAAAATTCCAAAATTCCAAGTCAAAAAAGGATCCCCTTGTAATGGGATATTCACCTCTCTTATATAGGCAAATTTTGAGAATGTATTTCAGTAAATTCACAATAAGAAACTCTAATTCGGATGTCCTTTTAAGGGTACAAGCGTACTATCTCACAGCTCGCAATCACGAAAACGCGACACTCACTGAAGATGGAAGCGGCACTTGGTGAGTGCCGTAACGGCACTTGATGAATGCCGTAACGGCATTTAATGATTGTCGCACCGGCATTCAGATAATGCCGCAGACAACTCCAGGGACTGCCATTTTCTATGAAAATCCATTTTTTTGCGGCATTTAGTGAAATTTGTAGCATTCATAGAATGTCGCTCTGGCACTTAAGCTAGTGCCGTACAGCAACCCGCGACTGCCGTATATCTTACTATGTGCCGTTCTGTTTTTATTTCCCTTTTTTTTTCTCTTTATTCCTTTTTTGTCTTGAATTAAAAGAGCCTTCGGAAGAGCTTGAATCACTTTTGGAAGTCCCAGATTAGTCGGACATTTTCATCATCGAAACTTAGAAGTAATACTCCCTTTAACCTGACGTTTGGTCAAAATTGGGGTGTCTACACTCTCTGATATAAATTTTAGCAAGTTTGGATGGATCTTTGCTCTTGATAGGTAAGAAATGGTTTGACTTAGTCAATCGGTCAACAATAACCCAAATACTATCATTCGACTTCTGAGACTTTGGAAAACCCAAAACGAAATCCATTGTGATATGCTCCCACTTCCACTCTGGTATCTCTAGAGGATGTAGTTCCCCTCCAAGTCGTTGATGTTCCATTTGTACCTTTTGACATGTCATACATTTAGAAACAAATTCTGCTACTTCCCACTTCATATCACTCCACCAATAAATTTCTCGCAAGTCTCGGTACATTTTGGTACTACCCGGATGTACTGAATATCTTATATTATGAGCTTATTCCATAACCTGTCTCTCAAATCACCAACTTTAAGAGCACATAAACGGTTGATGTATCTCAAAACACCATCTTGAAAGCTAAACTCTGGCCTTCTACTCTCAAGTAACTCTTCAACAATTTTCTTGAATTCTGGGTCTAAGAGCTGATTAGTCTTGATTTCACCAATTAAACTCGGTTGTGCCACGATCGCAGTCATTAAACCACCTCTAATTTTGGGAATGACTTCAAGTTCTAATTGTTCAAATTCTTTCACTAGCTCCTCCTGTGTTGTTAAGGCATAAACTAAATTTTTCGACGACTTCCGGCACAAAGCATCGCCAACTACATTGGCCTTTCCTGGGTGATATTGTATCTTCAAATCATAATCTTTCATAAGTTCCAACCATCTTCTTTGTCTCATATTAAGATCTCTATGAGTGAATAAATATTTCAGGCTTTTGTGATCAGTGAAGATTTCACAAGTTTTCCCGTATAGATAATGCCTCCAAATCTTCAAGGCGAAGATTACTGCTGCTAACTCCAGATCATGTGTCGGGTAATTCTTCTCATGAGGTCGCAACTCTCGTGAGACATAAGCTATCACCTTGTCATCTTGTGTTAAAGCGCATCCCAAGTCTTGGTGAGAAGCATCACTGTAAATTCTGAAATTTCCGGTAATGGTCGGAATTGCAAGTATTGGTGCCGTGGTTAGCTTCTTCTTCAATTCCAAGAAACATTCTTCACATTCCTTGTTCCATTCGAACGGTTTATCATTTCTCATCAACCTTGTCATCAGAGTTGCAATTCTAAAAAAAGTCTTTAACAAACCTTCTATGATATCCAGCTAACCCCAAGAAACTTTGAATTTCTGACACATCTGTCGATCTCAACCAATTCATAACAGCTTCAATTTTCTGTGGATCTATAGAAATACCTTCTTTAGAGATCACATTGTTAGGGATATATACTAAAAGCCATGCTTTATGTAGTTGATTTATTATTCATTTAATAAAATCAGTTAATCCATTTTTTTATGAGAATCTGTGTGGGCAATGTGTCACGCCCCGACGTAGCATAATTCAGGAAAGCATTTAATTTCCTTTATGGACTCGTAGGTCGTGACAAGTGAGTATGACCAATTGTCCCTGCAACAAATAACTTAACAACATTTCTAAAAGAAAGGATACTAATAAAACATAAGCTCCGAAATTTAAAACTTGCTAAACTATTACATAAGTCAAAGTCTTAGGCACAAAACGCCCTTATTCAAAAGCTATTCTCCAGTCTATTACAACTTCAGAAATGAAAGACATAGGAAAATAATAAACAGCCTCCTGGAAAGTTCCCTGCCTCTAACTAGCATAGTCGAAGTACCCTGGCTGCTCCTGCCCCTGAAAATCTGGACATACAGTCCAGGACGCATCAACGCCGTCAGCTTATAAAAGCTGGTGAGTAAAATAAACAAGTGCTCGCAATATATATATATAAGCAAATAAACAACGGTACCATTTAACTTTAACAGTAATATATTCAAGGTTCCAATTCCAGCATAATTCACGGGGGAATATAGTAAGAAATAAATACGCAATTGTACATAAATTGTGTAACATCTTATTTTGCCAATTCTTTTCTTTAGAACAATCCAATTAAATCAACACATCATTTCAGCTACCAGGAGTAATAAGTATTCAGTCATCCAATTCACGTGCTACACTATCGCCTCCAATACCAGGAATGCTATCCGAGCGGTATTGAAGTCACACACCACACTACTGCCTCAGATACCAGGAATACTATCCGATCGATATCTAGGCCGATCACAACCGACCATCGCTCCGGATATCAGGAGTACTATCCGATCAATATCCGAAACGCGCGCCTTAGATACCAGGAATACTATCCGATCGATATCTAAGTCGTACACAACACTATCACCATCGCTTCGGATATCAGGAATACTATCCGATCAATATCCGAAACGCGCGCCTTAGATACCAGGAATACTATCCGATCGATATCTAAGTCGTACACAACACTGTCGCCTCCAATACCAGGAATACTATCCGATCGATATTGAGGTCGCACACCAAAACACCACCCTTTACTATTTTCACGCTTAATTCCACACATGCATGTTGACACAACCTCGACCCTAATATGTATGTCAATGTTCCATAAGTAACACCATTACTTACCCACAAAACCGGATAATCGTACGAGCATAAATTTCGGCCTAAGTTGTTCTTGTTTGTACAATTCTTAAAACATAGACTTTTAAAACAATATTTTTGTCAAACTGTTCTTTAAAAGCTTTGAAAACATTTTCCAAACAGTCCCTAATAAGAAAACACAGAAACTGCTCAAACTGCCAGGTCGCACGAGCTGGTCGTGCGAGCGAAGGTGAGGTGATGTCGCGCGCGCGGGTCGCGCGAGCGAAGGGGAAAGCCGGATCGCGCGAGCGGAGGGGCTGGACAGGTCGCGCGAGCGGGTCGCGAGCGCGAAGGGGGGGAAGGGTCCGCGCGAGCGGGCCGCGCGAGCGAGCCTCGCGCGAGCGGGTCGCGCGCGCGAGTTCTTGCAGAATGTCATCTTCTTCGTCTTCTCCCCTGTTTTCAATTCCTGGACTGAAATTTACCCATTTTCAGAATCTGTTCGTACTAGGACATGTAATATATGAATCTCTTCGGTTTTCCGCGTAGATTACGAATACGCGATCAATTTTAACCAATACGGATTATATCGCTAAATATTCGCGATTAAAGTGAGGGTGTCAAAACTTAAAATCGACGATACGTCACGATACGGATGAATTAACTCGTAGGATTCGAACCGTACTCTATTGGGAGCAATATCTTTCATTCCCAATTTACAGAATTGATTTTGGTTACAATTTCTAAAACTTCAATTCTCAAGCTTCAATGGTGTATTGATATATATACACATATAGACACATATACATACTGAAAATACGCATATATAAACATGGCGAGTGAGTTTATAATACTCACAGAGGTTAATTACACAGAGAATTGAGACCGAGAGTTTTCCGCCGCGATTCCGTCGTCCAATAATTTCTTCCTCCGTTCTTGATATTGATATATATATATATATATCTATGTATGTATGTAACTGTGTGTTTGTGTATTGTTCTTGAGAGAGTGATCAAGAGAGTGATTGAGAGAATTAGGAGAGTTTGAGGGAGATTTGAGAGAGACACAGTGAGTGAGAGAGACACTGTTATTCATATATATAAACCCATTGTTTTGGGCTCCAAGCAATGGGTAGAAATTACCCGGTGAGGTTGAGCTCACGTGCTCCCTCACCCAACATGCGATATAGTCGCAGATTTTAAAACAAAACTGGTATTTTACGGTTGAAAGAAAATACAGGAAAATTAATATCAGCGTAGGAATAAAATTCCCGTTTTATACAAAGACATAGATATTGCTTTGAAACCATAGAAAATATTTTGGAAATTACAGTTTGGCCCCAGATAATTATTACAAAGAGAAATTAAATCAACTACTCATGGAAATAAAATGCAATATTTATTTATTAATGATAATAAAATACAGACGTTACACAATGTTTGTATTATATTATTTATTTAATATTATACATGTGTGTCTCTCATTCTATATAGTATGTGGTTTGGTGTGTAGAGTTCGGCTTACATACGGAAGATCAGGCCATCAGATATTATAGATTGTAAGATTTTGGTTTACAGTCTTAGATGAGATTGGACACACCATCGGTAGGACTGCAGCATGGTGTTGTAGTAGGTTTGTCTTGACTACGAAAAACGGTATAGTTTCAACTCACTATACTGGTACACTTTGGCCTCGTTTGTTTGGCGGATAGGATAAAGGGGTATTGTATTAAAGTATAGTTAGTTATCCTGGGATAACTAACCATAGGATAAAACAGTGCAGTATTATTTTTATACTGTGTTTGGTTCGTGCCGGATTATACTGGGGATAATATTCAATTAATCCAATACTGTGTTTGGATGTTCATGGTATAAGTCTGGATTAATCTGTAACTTTTCATAAATGCCCTTTTTGCTAAAAAAAAATTACCAAATTGCCATGAATATACCAAAACACCTTCACAATAAAGCATTTTTTATAACATTAACTACAAAATACATATGTCCCATACTTTTTTTAAGCAACAAAAAAAAACTACAAAATACAAAAAATACATAATAATAATAATATCAATAAAACAGAGTTCTAACATAAACAAAAAATACATAATAACATAATTTTAACATCCACAAACACCACCACCACCACATAACATAGTTTTAACATCCACAAATAGCACCGCCACATAGCAGAGTTCTAACATCAACAAAAACAAAGGTCTAACATCAAACAAAACATAGTTTTAACATCCACAAATAACATCACCACATAAAATTACATAAAATTATCGAACCTCTAAATGACCTACAACTCTCCCCTAAGTAGTAATGCAACCCATTCTGCCTTGAATTCATCTGGAAGACTAAAGAACATATCCATTTTTCCGGTATCATTTGCAATCATAGTGGCAGCCTTGAGTTTGTCGCTCATTCCCAAGTTCTCTAACTTCTCTATTTCTCCATAAATCTTCTTTCTAGCGTCGCTCACATCATGTTGATAACCAATTCTTGTGCAGAGCACTTGCATTTTATCCTTAGAGTCTTCGCAAAATTTGCTAATAGCTTTTGACATGTTCCCAAGTTCAGTAGCAATGATATCATTCCCTCGAACTCTCTTTCTTCCACCTTGTTTAGTAGCAATTTTATCGTTAGGTGCTTGTGTTACACTTTGAGAACCAGCAACTTCATCAGCCATGTCTTCTTTCTCCATTGCATCAACGGCATCCATTGGACCCTCTGCTATTTCCCCAGTGGCACGGTCTTTTGCAAATATGGTGCACCATGCTAGATAATAAGGACATGGTTTGTGTCTTGCTCCCTTTAAATTAGGATCTCTCTAAAAAAAAATTATCATTAATATAAAGGTTGTATATCATAATTAGTGTCATTTCATCCAAAACAATAAAATATACCTTCACTAACATGTCCCATGTGGTGTCATCGGGGCAGTCGAGTGTTTTAGTACTGTCATTCCAACCTATCCCACTAGTACCACTTGCACCCGATAATGCACCTGTAATGCTCAAATACTTTGCTTTCCACACCTTTGTTTTTGATTCAATATGAGGCACCACTCTAAAATCAGTACCAAGGATCCTTCGCATCATGAGTCTTTCCAATTCATTCAAGTATCCAGGCCTAAAGAGTCCAGTGTCTTGCTTCCAACCTGTATGACATAACTCTTGCAAAGCATCTATAAGTGATTCCTCCTCAGTCTTGGTCCACACTCTCCTACATATTTTTTCGCCATCTCCTTTCCTACCCTTACTAGGACGTTGGGTAGACTCTCCACTATCCATTCCTAATCAAAAAAATGAATTCAACAACAATAGTTCAAGTAATACAAGAGTTCAAATAAAATACAACATAAAATAGTTCAAGTAATACAAGAGTTCAAATAAAATACAACACTGAAAAAAAAGAAATACAATAGTTCAAATAAAATACAAGACTGAAAAAAAAGTAATACAATAGTTCAAATAAAATACAATAGTTCAATTTGCTTGGCCTCTATTTGCCATCCATTCATTAAACATTTGATTAGCTAGATTATCTCTCCATTCGCTCCATTGGTTAGATGTTTCAACGGTGTCAATGAATTCATCTCCAAGCTCAATGGGTGGACAATTTGCGTCCAACTCGTTCTCTAGTGGGTCAGTTGGCATTTCCCTTCTAATTAAGTTGTGGATAAGACAACAAGCTGTAACAATCCGGTTCTGAGTTCTAATTGGGAAAAAGATGGGCTCCTTAGAATTGCCCAACGCAGTTTTAGAAGACCAAAACACCTCTCTATGACATTACGTGCGAATGCATGCCTCATGTTAAAGAACTCCTGAGGGGTTGAGGGAGCTGGACCATCTCTCCAAGTTGACAGATGGTATCTTTGACCTCTATATGGAGCTAAAAATCCTTCACCATTCGTGTAACCCGCATCTACTAGGTAATAATAGCCTGTGTGTTTTTACAAAAGTATTGTTAGAAGATTCATATTATTGTTGTGCATAATTCAATTGATAACATCCACTATAAAATCATATTCTCACCCGTAGGTACCCTAAGGCCATTTGGCCTTGTAACAGCATCACGTAGAACTCTAGAGTCTACTGCAGATCCCTCCCATCCAGGCAAAACATATATAAATTTCATGTCAGTAGCGCACACTCCTAAAATATTAATAGCAAGCTCCCCCTTCCTTGATCTATACCTTGGTTGGTCAATTGTAGGAACATGAACCCTAACATAAGTTCCATCTAAAGCACCAAGGCAATTCTACAATAACAAAATCATTTCAACAATTAAGTAGGTGAAGGTTTATTATTATGTTCATTTTAAAAATTATAAAAAAACACTAAGTTTTTGTAAAAGCAATACCTTAAACCATCTCCATCTATCGTCGGTACAATTCTCACGAATAGGATCGGGAGCTCTAAGTAACACAGTATGGAGTTTTAGAACGGCCTTCAACACTGCATTGATATGTCTACTGACTGTTTCACCCGAGCGAATGAAGCGAAACTTAATGACACGGTTCTTAACATGATGTGCCAAGATGTGTAAGAACATGGCTACTTGCTCTTCCACAGTAACATGTCGTGTATCTTGTAACTGACCTATTGTACGTATCAAGGTACACAAGATTCCAAATGTGTTTCTATCCATTCGGAGTTGCTCCACACATACTATGTCCCCTCGATTAATCATTCTGTCTAAGTTCTCCATTCGAGCAATTACGTTACTTATTCCCCTATCCCCAATTACGTGCCTCTTATACCTATTAATGGTCACAGCCACTACCATGAACATCGAAACCAATTGAATAAAATCAAGCAGTATTTCCTCAAGCACCAAGAAGACCTCAACATCTTCCGTTGATATATCCATGAAAAAATCCTTACACATATATAAAAAAACAACATATTATCCAATGATAGTTAGTTAATTATGGAATTCATATAAGTAATTTTATTTCTTTTTAGCCTTATATTGTACCACTTAAACTAGACAAACATCAAAATGGTTTTTGAATATGGTATAAGAAAAGGCACAAAAAATAAATACGAAATTGACAAAAGGGCATGTGACCTGTGACCAAGGAAGATTCATGAAAATTGAAAGATGTACATATGGTATAACAAAAGGTAACCACTTAAACTAGACAAATATCAAAAGGGTTTTTGCATATGGTATAAGAAAAGGAACAAAAAAAAATATCTGTTTATGAATTTTTAGGCTTGTCTATTGAATTTTTCGTACAAGAATTTATATGGAATGTCTTTATGATTGTCTTCAACTTGACCAATATATCTACTACTTTCTATTGACACAAATAAAATATGTATCAAACAAATAGAGGGATGACCCAAGTCATTATATAGCAATACACCACTTGATCAAAGCATATGGCATTTGGAAGGAAGATTCATGGGAAAAAAGAATTTTATAAGAACAAAAAATAAACATACAATTATAAGAATGGTATCAAAAAATGAAAGATTAGACCCAAGTCATTATATTTTTTCCTGTTACATATAAATGATCCAAACAGCATCAACAAGAGGAGAAGTTAAATCAAAAACTGGTATCAAATATGAATTTTTCTGCCATGTAAGAAAAAGATTGTTCGCATCTATCGTCGCTCACAAATAAACATACAATTATAATAGTATAACTATACGATATGATGATGAAGAATCAGCCTTAAAATGAAAAAGTTCCAAGTAAACCAGTAGTTAATTCACAACCAAAAAACAAGTACGTGCTCAAGAAATTGAAATATACGTGGAGAAAAATCGGAAATGACATATCAAGGAACCAACCTGCATAATACAAATAAACAAGCCTAGGACCTATCCATATAGAACCACAATTGGGACACCTAACCCACTTGTTCAACTTCTGAAACCTACACTCCTAATTCCTGAATACCAAGCAACATGGCAGTGTGGACAAAACAACCTTTTTAGTCATTTTGAATTTGTGGCAATATCTACATTCTTTAGAGCTGATCTAAATCAGAAGTACCCAAATGAGAGGTGGGTTAACTGGAGAACTAGTCTACTAGATCGTGAAAAAGAGTGTCCTTTGCTTTGTAATTTTCAGGATTTACCATTTCCAAATTTCACTTGTATCTTTAACAATCATTTAAAGGTGCTCACAGATTGGTATGAAAAAACCTAGAATCATTTCACTTGAATTGTGCTTGAAAAGAATTCAGATTTAAAATGCTTAAGGTGAGTAATTGATTGAGCTTGAGATGCTTGAGTCCTGAAAAAACTCTAGACATGCTTAGGAACAACTCAGATGCATTGAACTTCATGTTCATCATAGATATGATTATGTGATGAAATGAATGCTATCTTTCTTTTGTACATATTCCCTAGTTTTTGGTGTGATGGTGTCCCCAAAAGCACCAGATTAGATAGAATACTATCTTTCTTTTGTTTCTTCTTTTTTCAATTTTTTTTTCTTTCTATTTTACAGTATTTTTAAGAAAGAGAATATAAGACCCTTTCAAATTAACTTTTTCAAGATTTACCATAGGCAAAATTCACATACAGCTTAAGCAAAATCATTAAGAGGTGCTCACATGTTGTCATGGAAAAAACTCAGATGCATTTGATCACTGTCAAATGGAAGAAATCTGAACTTAAAATGCTTAGTATACACACAATTGTTCCTGCTCAAGTCCAAGTAATCTAAATACTTCAGCTCTTGCAAACAAAAAATCAAAATCATCTAAATTAAAGAACAATCAGTGAGAAGAATAAAAAACTAATATATAATTCAGTAAAAAAACTGGCCTCCAGCACAACCTCCACCAAACAAAACCAGAAACCCAGAAATAAAATTGAGAGAATGAAAAGCTCTGGGACCAGGGTAGATCAGCTTCCATGGAAGAGGCTGATTTGAGGAGAAAATCACTGAAGCTAAGAGAGCAAAAAAGTGTAGATCTACAAAATATAAACCCTAGTAACATGAAAATAAGTGTAGATCTAGCATAACACAACCAGGAGAACATAGATCTACCATTTTAATCAAGCATTTCAGCAAACCCTAGCTCAAAAATCGAAAAAAAAGACGAACCTGGTGTCGCCTCCTCGTCGCCGACCTCTCCTAGTGGCAGGGATGCCTCTCGCCAGAGTCGCCTTTTGCAGTCGGTCGCGATTTCGCCGGCGTCGCCTTCTTCAGTATGGTCGCTTCTGTCGCCTCCTCTTTTGCTCCGCTTCTTGTGTGCAAAAAATGAACGAGCTGAAGAGATTAAAGTGGAAGGAACATATATATATCGGGGGTAATTTGGTCTTTTTGCACCACAATCCCACTAACTCCTTATCCACGCGTTTTTTATACCACCCCACCCCAGATATTGTTTTATCCCCCTTAGGGGGCATTATTTTTAACTACACCCCTCAATCCCTTGAGTTAAATAATCCCTTGAAGAGCTCAACCAAACACTATATAAACTAGAATTGGACTATTTTAGTCCAATCCCCCCATCTTATCCGCCAAACAAACGAGCCCTTTGTGTATTAAACGGGACTGACTTGGGGTAATTATCTTTATACTGACTTATAAGATAATTAATACCTCATGGCTATTATGAGTGCTTATGCTCTAAATCCTAAGTTAATTTGTAGACACGTACATTTGATATTTACACTTTGATCCCTAAAAGGGTGAGATCCTTAAATGGGTCAATATCTCATTGGATTGGGTGGCAATATTAATTGTGTGGTGGATATTAATTAATGATGGAATCCATGTCTCAATTTTGGGATTGATGATATCCCCTTGAGAAAGCTTATAAGTTTTGATTATGTCAATCCCTGCAGTGGGTTTTTGTATCCGACATATCAGATAAGTTAAGCAGAGGATCTCAAGGAATTTTAAGAAATTAATTAAATATGATTGTCAGTAATTATATTTAATTAATGGATATCTGTAATTTTAACATGGGGAGATAATAAGCATTTAATAACATGGAGCTCGAAATATATTTTTGAGATAAGGGTAGGAGTGCAATTATGATTCTTTAGTGGTATGAATTATAATTTATGGAAATAGGAATCTGATTCAGTTCAAATTAGGGTTTCTTAAGCCTATTCCTTATTGACTTCTTATGGTCCCTATCGTAGCCTATATATATGCTGCTTTGGCTCTCTTCTCAGTTTGCGTTTTTCTATATAGAGAATTATAACTCGGAATAGAAAAGAGAGCGAAAAAGAGGGAGAGCAGAAAACAGAGAGGATTTCGAAAGAGCCCACACTCAGTTCGATATTCTGGCAGCAAAGAAATACGGTAGAAGATCGTGAGCTGTCATCGAGCCCGTGTTCTCGATTCGTCTACTACAGCAATCCGTTTTAGCAGTTTAAGGTAACCCTAGTTCCGCCCTTGTAGGGTTATTGTAGTTTTCACGTAATTTTTTGTTGCAGTACCAACTTATACGCATTGTCAACGAATTCTAGGAACGCAGTTTCCTAACACACATGCCCCAGAAAAAGTGACACTCGTCTACCAAAACTCACTTTTTTTTCAATTTTCCAATCTGTTTCTCTCAAAGTCGCTGCAAAACTAGTCTCATGTGTCGTTCATGCTCCTCCGGACTCTTGGAATAAATAAGGATGTCATCAATAAAAACTATTACAAACTCATCCAAATACGATTTGAACACATAGTTCATTAAATCCATGAAGGCAGCAGGCACATTAGTAACTCCAAACGGCATCACTAGGAATTCATAGAGTCCGTATCGGATCCTAAAGGCTGTCTTCTCCACATCATCTACTTTAACTTTCAGTTGATGATACCCGGACCTCAAGTCAATCTTTGAAAATACATGAGCCCCTTGAAGCTGATCAAGTAGATCGTCGATACGTGGCAATGTGTACCTGTTCTTGATTGTTACTTTGTTGATTTCCCGGTTCAATGCACATCCGTATTGTACCATCCTTCTTCTTCACAAATAATACCGGTGCACCCCACGGAGATACGCTAGGCCGGATAAAACCCTTGTCGAGCAGTTCTTGTAACTGAATCTTCAACTCTTTCAACTTAATTGGTGCTATTCGATATGGTACTCGTGAGATAGGTTACGTTCCCGGCATAACATCAATACCAAATTCAATCTCTCCGTCGAGTAATACACTAGGCAACTCTTCTGGAAATCCTTCCGAAAATTCTCTAACAACTGAAATATCTTTAAGTTTTAAATCGGGGCCTCTAGTATCAAGTATACTTGTGACTTGATTTATTTCATAATTAAAATTATTTTTGGGGTCAAACTGCGATTTTATAAAATTTAGCAATACCTGTGTTGGATTTTAAAACTGTATTTCAAAACGGTGGAAATATTTACTTTTGACTCAATCAGTATTTTTATAAAATCATAAAACCATTTCTTACATTAAAAAGAATTTTCTGTATTTTTATGGTGAACACCGCGCCGCGAAAATACCAGTTTATGTTTAAAACTGTCCGCGCCGCTTGGAACTTCCACAGATTTTGGAAGTGACGCAAAACAAGATGTGACTGATGCTTTATTTCCATTTAAGGCAAGTCATGATTGGGTAAGCTTTGTTTGGGTATGCTCATATTTGGTGTGTTAATTTAGTACTATAAGTTGTTTTGCCAAACATAAGAAATGCTTCCTAGGCTAGTTGTGCATGCCTTGTTTGCCAATGCCTAACTTGTGTGAGTTATTGTTGTGCCATAAGCTGATTTACCCAAACACCTCATGACCCCTATACACCTAAATTGACTTTTCAAATTGTGAATGTGTATATACGTATATACCTATCTATGTATAATTCACAGTGTGTATAATTTCAAAAACAAAATTCTTTTGTCGAGCCTTGGAGAATCTACTTGGTGGCCAAGTTAAGCAATCTCTACATATACTCTTATACACTCTTACACACTCATTCTCACAAACTGATACAGAGAGAAAAGAGAGAGCTGGAGAGTTTAATTTCAGAAAATTTTAGAGAGAGAGAGAGAGCTCTTAATCCTCATAGCCAAAGCTTGGGTTTGAATTTCCTATATTGCTTCTCTTTCTCAACAATCTCTGCACTCTTAACCACAGTGAGTATTTCTAACTCACTCAGAATGTAATTCACCATTGAATTACTATTTTGTGTAGTTAAATTGGGATCACCATTTTTGAGTTCACGTTGGAAGTTTCATAGCTTGAAAATCATAGCTTTTCAAACTCAACCAAAATCTCTTTTTGTAGATAATAATGAAATATTATAGTATAAATAGACTATGGTTAAAGTATTAAAGCTCAATTTGTTCACATGAGAAAGTATATTAGAAATCAAATTTTGACATCTTTTGATTCTTCGTAAAATTTGTGAGTTGCGGAATGATTCGTGTTAAATTAGTCGTAGATTCTTAATCCTTGCAAAAAATCGAAGAATAATATCGTTATCATTGTAGAAATGCTTCATGTCTTAGCATATGTTGATTGTGTTGGTGAACTGTGCATATTTATATATTGTGGCATGGCATGCATGTTATTATGCATTGAACTTAATAGGGTGAACAATTGAAACATCATGACTGAGCTGGTAGGAGATTTGTTACCGCATTCGCGAATGGACCAATTAGTGAACATGGTGGAAAATTTTGTTCAAGCTGTAAGTGAACGAGAGCAGATGAATGTTCAGGGCCCACCGGTTGAAATTTGCTACATCAATGCACCACCGGTGCCAAGACCTCAACACACCAATCCCCAACAACCCTTTTTTAACAAACGACAAGCCTCAATGGCTGACACAATGTATGGTGGTGCTACAACTCCCTTTCCTTAAAAATTAAATACTTCCTGATTTAAAATACAAAATACTACCCCTTTATTGTTATAATCGATATTAGCATGATTAGCCGCTAACCAATCCATACCCAATATAACATCAAACTATTGAATAACTAACGATACCAAATCAACGGTCAATTCTTTACCATTCATGTTAATCTCACATTTTTGAAATACATCCAAACTAACCAATGGAGTCCCCAACGGTATTGTAGAAGATTAATCATAGTCTAAAAATTCTAATGGTTTATCTAGTTGCTTAGCAAAGTGATGTGATGTGGATCCCGAATCTACAAGTACATTTGCTAGGTGTGAGCAAATGGGAACCATTCCTGAATCGACTGTGTCAGCAGAAGTGGTCTCTCCCAGCCTGAGTTGATACGACCTTGCCTCCCGCTGCTCTCTCCTCAGAGGTTGTTGAGTAGATCTCGGTGTGATAACACTTGCCACATATGAACCAAAACCTGAAGCTCCTTGACGTTTGGTAGGACAATCTTTTGCTTGGTGCCCCAACTCCTTGCAAGTAAAGCATCGGCCCCTCATATCCATGTTCTGGTTTGGACAATTTCTTGCTATATGTCCCAGTTGATGACATATATTACAAGTGATCGGCTTTGGCAGTTGATTGCACCATCCCCAATGAAATTTCTAACAAGTCTGACACCTCGGCTTACTTCCACTAGAACCACTGCTGATACTAGCCGATGATCCTACTGAACTCTGTCTTTTTGCACTCCCCTGACCACTAAATTGACTTGATCCTAATCGTTTACTTTATTAACTCGGTGGTGGTGGCATACTCGAGACCCAAGATCTTTTTCAGCTATGGAGGCAATTTCAAGCGCTTAGCAAACGTCTCGGGTCGGAACACAGTCACCCGTCCCCGGATATCACTTCGAAGCCCCGCCACAAATTTCCTTTCTTTCACTTTCTCCGTTGTTATTATATCCCCTGCAAACCTTCCCAAGCCTATAAACTGTGTGGAATATTCGCGAACTGACTTCCCTCCTTACACCAACTCCATAAACTCTTGAGCCTTTTGATCCCCAAACGATTCTGGAAAATATTGCTCATTAAATGTCTCAAGGAATTGATCCCAAGTAGTCAGTTGACCGGGTCCCAACTTAGTACGCCACCAATATTGTGCTTCATCCTTTAGTGTATTAGCTGCAAACAACACTTTTTGTTCCTCTGTGCATGGTAATACCCTGAAAATTTTCTCCATATCAGAAATCCAAAAGTTTACCTTCATTGCGTCGGCTTCTCCACGGAATATTGTTGGCTTCTGTTTATGAAATTTTGAGATAGTAACAATTTCCTCCCTCAGATTTGGATTCGGTTGTACCGGTCTTTCCTTGACCACATGAGTTTTAGCGACTTGAACCAATCCTTCGATTGCCCATTCAACTCATTCCATTCGGTTTGAGGTGTCACCTCCAGACATAATGTCTGGCACCCACATTATTACACACATACACACGTTACTTTAGATATTTCAATAACATGCCAATTAACATTAAAAGAATGCTAAGTAAATGTGTATGCATGTTCATACAACTACGTGTTGTTGTGTGCACACTACGCGTTGTACGTCTCTCGTCCCCAAAAGCTCTAGCCTATTGCTTTGATACCAAAAATTTTCATACCCCAATCCACCCCCAGTGGATTAGGACATGTGTAACAAGACTATACGCCCCCAAGAACACTAATTCAAAAGAGAAAACATGAATTAAACTTCTTTTAAGAACTTTTTTTGTGACTAAACAGCCCCCAAGGGCAAAATGGTCTTTAATAAAGTATATCAAATTTTATACCAAAAGATAGGTCCTTAAGTTCCAGTTCCAACGCAAAAAACGGCGTGCAAATCTGATTTTTTTAGAAAGAGTTATGCATGTTTCCGTAAAAGGCGACGTGCTGTGAAAAGCCTAGGCGGATCGATCCGCCCTTAGCCCAGATTGATCCGTAATGCAGTTTTTAGCAGTAAGTCCCTCAAAAAGGGCTGGATCAATCTGCCCTTTAACCCGGATCGATCTGGGCTCTGCAGAACTGGTTTTTACTGCTAAAAACTCTGTCAAAACATTACCAATTCATATCCAAACTTTATAGAACATTAGGAAACCATTTCAAATCCATTTATAAACATGTTTAAACATAAACCAAACTTGTGAAACACATACACAACTACACTTGGATCAATATAATCCATGAACACCTCCTTTTGAAATGAAACAAGTTTTAGACATCCATAACACTTATCAACTTGTATTTTACAAGAACTTGTGGATTTTGGCTTAACTACAACCAACACCATATTTACAAAAGAAATACTTGTTCAAAATACATGCGACTCTATCAGGACTTGCCAGAATAGTCCAAGCTAGCCACTTTCGGAAAAATAACCAAAACATGAAAATTCACCCAAATTCTCCAAGTTAATCTCATAACTACCAAAACATAAGTTTAAGATCCAAACTCCTTAGTTACAACCCAAGTACTAACTTTAACATAAAAGAAACTACATTATACAATAAATTACAAGTTTAAAGGAGATTCTTAAGTACAAGTCTCAAATCTCCCCTAACTCTCCCATCTCTCTTGTCGTACGTCACTTCCTCTCCAGGTATTGCTTTGAACCTACGGTGGTTGTTATTTACCACAACAAAAAAGAAAAACGGTTTTCTTAAGCATTATGCTTAGTGAGTAATCTAAACCTGTGTAGATACCTCAATTTTGACCAAACGTTGAATTTAGGAGAGTGTCACCTCCAAGTCCGATGATGATAATGACCAAAAGATTTGAACTATTCCAAGCTCTTCAAAAAGTTCTCCAATCGCGATAAAATTTTCACAGTAAAAGAGAAAATACTGGGTGTTCAAGGAAATTAGGTATAAGACACTATTTTCGGAAAAATAAATTTTTTAGAAGAAAAATAGGAAAAGAAAAGGTAAAAAAGAGGAAATTTGCTAAAACGCGGCACTCGGCAGTTTTAGCGGCACTCACCAACTACCGTTGCAGCACTCATCAACTGTCGCCAACATTTTTTGACTGCCATTTGTTTTTAAAGTCCATATTTCATGGTATAATACTTATATATATGCAGATAAAACAAAAAAACTGATAAAGTAAGATTGACAAAAACGCGGCAATCAATAATTTTTCACGGCTCTCAGTAAGTGCTGCGCGGCAGTTATGGAATGCCGCCGTAGCTTTCACGGAGTGCCGTTCTGGCATTCTCTGAGTGTCGCAGAAAATTTCCTGACTGCCGTTAGCTCCAGTAGTCTGTTTTTTTTTTTTCTTCAGAAAGTACGCATTGTACCACCAAATGCTGTATTTATAGCTGTTTTTTACTCCAAATTCACTGAAATTACCTAGGTATTTTTTTTTATATAAGAAGAGGTATCTTCATTGGAAAAGGGGGGCCAAGAGGAAGAAAAGAATATTGGGGAAATTTGAGAGGAATTTAGGAAAACTTTTGAGAGAAGAACATTTGGGTAGAAGAGAGAACATTGGGAGAAGAGCTTGAAAAAGGAGCTTGGAAGATCTTCAAAATATAGAAGTTTGAGGATAGTTTTGGAGGTGATCCTCTAATCTTAGTTTAGTTTTCTTTCTTTTAAGCCTCTAATCTTCAAACTACTTGGTTTTCTTGATTAGGTTTTAGAGTTTTTGTTAGTTTGGAAGTCTTTGCTTCCTATTTCTTTTGTTCCTCTTTTATTTTTCTCATTAGTATTCCCCTCTTAAGATTCTTGGAGATCTTCTATATCTCACTTGAATCTCATGAGTTTGATCTTTTAGTCTTATGTAAGCATATGCTTCACATGGGAGTTAAAGTTGATCATCATTTTATATAAGAACAAGTAGATGAATTCAAACTCCTATCATGGAATCTCTTTTATATTCCTTGAAAACTCATGAGTATTAGTCATGTTTTGACCTCCAATGACCCTCAATGGAAAAGAGAGTTAGGTTTAGGATATGTCAATATCCATGGCTTGGTTGGGTAGATGTAACCAAAAGATAAACTCAACAATGATGTAGTGAGTTCATAAACCAGTTTTGATCAAAGATTTTTAGTTAAACATCGAACCGTTGGAACTGAATGAAACCAACGGGAAAGTGTTTATAACTCAAAGTTCTACCACAGCAATTTTTGTTTTAAGGAAGTTTCAAATTTATAGTGGTTTGGTCAAGGGTGTTGTGGAATAACTATAATCTGTCCAGAGTTTTAGAACAGTATCACTCTTTTGAAATAAGTAAATTAGAACCTTAATCAAGCACTCTTGACCCAAAATAAATTTTTCTAAGTAGTTTAATGTGTTAGGAAGCTACCCTAAAAAGACCAAAGCATTTCTGATTTTTTTACTATTTTTAGAAAATCATACAAAAACTCTGGACGGAGAGTTATACGTCCCTGAGTGATATCTAGTGTTTGTTTAATTCCCAGAAATCTAACCGTTCAAACCTCGATTTTTTTTTGGATTAGAAACTAGACTCACAGAGGTTTCTTGTGTGCAAGAATCACTGACATCAAACCATTAGAAGCATCCCTTTTATTTCCTTGAAGTTCGGGTCTGCTTGCTGAAATTTTAGTATTCTGGAATAGTTTTTGATATATCTTGTGAACAATGGTCCCAATGGTCTTCTCATGATTTAGGACTTGAACCATGTACTAATAATGATTAGTTAAGTCTAAATCCAGAGTCTAAGTAGTCCAAGTTGATGAATACCTTATGGCTTATTGTTGTTCATAATCATGTATCCATGTACCTTCATGCATGTAGCCTAATACTTGTAATTAAAATACATCCTTTCTTGTTAGGGTTTAGATTACACTTCGTAGAACTTAACCATGGATTCCTCGTAACCATGTTGGGATTACTTCATTCCTATATGGACATTGTATCGGCTCCTATTTGAGACTTACATATCTATAGAAGTGATGTGTCCCCAACTACTTAATAGGAATTCATAGTTATGATTCTCCCATATTTGATAATTTAAGCTAGAATTTTAAGATTATTGCTTAAGACTTGGGCATTATATTTGGAGCATGTTTACTAACCTTTGTTTTGTAGCGCATTTGAGGTACAATTTCTTAACCCTTTCTCTAGTTTATTTAATTCCTTGGTTTTATTGATTTTAAGACCTCATGCGCGACACCTTAGAATTAGAATCTTGCCTTATGTGAATATATGTGATTAGAGACCTTTTCTTAGGTTTTACTTTCTATTCGTATGCATTGCACGTTTAATATTCGTGGCACGGATCCCGGGTAAGTTCTATAGTTCCCTATTTGCATATCATATTACTTGCTACTTGAATTGTGTGATTTTTGAATGATATTTTATCACTTGCAATCTTACACCCTTTAGACATGCTTTTGTAATGTATATGGATACATATGTATTAGTTGAGGACATTCTTAAATTATTAATTCGATTAAAAGGATGTTAAGTAGAGGCCTATCGCGAGATAGGATGAGAGGAGGTATTTTAGTCCGACGGGCTCCTTCCCCTCTCATTCCATAATCCCCGGACCTAGAAAATCTCTAGTTTCTTAAAAGATCAGTTTGCTTTAAAATGGTTTCTTAATTTTTATTTTAAAATTAAGTGGCGACTCTTGGTATGAAATTTGGAAAATGTTTTAAAATTAAAAAGCTGTGGGCCCAAATGCCGGTATCCACAACATGATTGAATGTTTAACATGTGTAATACTATAATTTAACCACATATCTCATATTCGTAATCATTGAATCACCGGTTCAATGACTCATTCAAACCCGAAGACCTTCCTGTGGTCACTTCTATTCCTTGGACTTCCGTATTTATCAGATTCTTCCTCTTCACCACCCTTATTACTCCCAACAATGAGTCATTTCCCCGGTGTTCATTGATTACCATGTAAGCATATAAACACATAAGCATACAAGCACAACAAATTCTCATATAATTGACATGTAATTGATAATCTAACATCTTCATGAGTTCTAAGCATAAGTATTCAACGTCAATTATCATTGAAGCATTATACACATAAAATCCCAATCATTCTTTAGTTAGAAAAACACACCTCTCACAGATTCTACCCAAAACAGCCCAAGAATGCAAAATACCACCAAATTCAAGCTCAATTCCTACTCCAAATAGATTCTTACATGAAATCGGTAGACAACGTCTCAATTAGTATGAGCTACCAAAACTATGATGACTAAAACGTAACTTAAAGGTATAGAAACGATCGTCTCACCTCCACGAGTCCGAAAATGGCTTCGATTTACGAATTGGACAAACGGCGGCGACGGAACGGCAGAAAAATGACGTCGGCGGCGATTTCTCTGTTCTCTTTCCGAGCTCTCTCTTTCTTTTCTTTGATTTTCTGAAAATGGAAACTATTCCATCACTTGACATGACACACACACATGCATTGAGCATGAGGTGTCTTAGCCTTATTTTTTCTATTTTTTTCATTTACACAACCGGATCTTTTAAGTTCTTATTATGAAATTCCCCAAGCATTATATTAACTACCTAATTACCTAATGAGTGTTTGTCTAAGTCCTGTATGGGTCCTATATATTTTGTGAAGTTGCTATCGCACCTACTAATTATGAATCTTTTCATTTATACCCTTACTTGGGTGTCCAAGCTATCACCAAATACTAACACATATATCATCATATAATATGGAAGCATTTAAACAAATATTCATGTAATTACATAAATGCATCTAATCATTTAAAATGCAATTATTTTACTTGACCCTTCATTGGGTGCCACTTTCACTAGCTGTCCCTCCTCACAGGGGACTTTTCCAAATGGTGTCATTCTCTGAACACTTTTCCACGAGCGAGTCCAAGCCTCCCCTTAATCCATTTTATACACTAATTATATTAATTAATGTATATTAACATGATAATTAACCCGTTCTCCGGGTACAGGTGTTACAAGATGACTCTCCAAAAGAATTTATAGAAAATTTAAAACAAAAATATAGAGAACCGGAGAGAGAGAAGACGAACACGAGACGTTGACATCCAATTCACGCTATTCCGTCACCGTCTGACGTTCAATTCGCGAACCGAAGCTGTATTCGGACTCGTGGAGGTGACACGATCATTTCTATACCTTTAATTTACGTTTTAATCGTCGTAATTTTAGTAGCTCACGCTAATCGGTGACACATAATTGCCGAATTCTTGTAGGAATTTCTCCAGAGTGAACTTTGAGCTATGATTTGGAGGAATTCTGTACTTCTTGGTTTAATTTGTGTAGATCTTGCTAAGGTGAGTTTACTACACTAAATAATGATTGTGTTTAACTATGCTCAAGGCTTCAATGATGTTAGAGATAACAATTTATGCTTAGGAGCTATGAGGGTGTCTTGTTGTATTGATTATTCATGCTTAGAAATCATGGAGATGTTTGAAATTGTAAGTTGCATGCATGTTAATTATATGAAAATCATTGTGCTTACATGTTTATGAGCTTATATGTTTATATGATTATGTGGTAATCAATGAACACAGGGAAAATGATTCATTAGTTAGGAGTAATAAAGGAGACGAAGAAGAAGAATCTGATAAAGACGGAAGTCTAAGGAATAGAAGTGGCCATGGGACCAAGGGAAGGTCTTCGGGTCTGAATGAATCATTAAACCGATGGTTCAGTGATTACGGATATGATTTATGTGTTAAATTGTAGTATTGCACATGATAAGCATTCAATCATGTTTAGATCACTCACTAAGCGTAATGCATAAGAAAATCATTTTCTGTTTCTGTTGTGGTAAATAACAACCACTGCAGGTATGGAGCAATATCCGGAGAGGAAGTAACATGCTTGGGAAAGGGGAAGAGATTAGGAACTTGTTTATATGTTTTTAAACTTGTAATACAATGTAACTTGTGGCTTGAAGTCCTTAACTTGGGGCTTGAAGTCCTTGACTTGTGGTTGTGGTGTTGGAGAGAATTGGAGTTAGCTTTGGAATTCCATGACTCATGTGGTTAGTGTATATTTGAAGAAACTTATGTAATTCTCTATGTTAGTGGTTAGATTTGGGTAAGCAATTGGAGGTTTTGGAGGTTGTCTTTGTAAATTCTATGTATGTCCTTACGTTACAATTATGGATATATGTGAGTTGGTTGAGATTGGACCTTTCCGGTAAGTTTGGAATAGTGTCACAATCATTTTGGGTAAATGTTGTTTGTAAACAAGTTGGTTGCAAGGTTGTTGAATCTATTTTTCGTTGATTTTCAATACCTATGTTGGTTTATTAAGAGATGAGTTTCAAGACTTGTTTTGATGCAAATGAGGTAGCATTCATGGTTTAAAATATTTGGGAATGCTTATGTATGTTTGTAGGCCTGTTTATGAGAGTTTTAAACACTTGGAAGTGTCCATGGGGTTTGATTTGGTATTGGTGAAGTTTAGAACTTGTAAAATAGGGGAAATCTGCTAAAAACTGAGTTCTGTAAAATTTGGATCGATCCAGATCTTGTGCGGATCAATCCGGAGCACCTGGAAGAACCAAAAATTACATTTTGCTAAAACCGGATCGATCCGATTTTGGGGCAGATCGATCCGCAGGTCCAGTTTTAGTCGGACGGGTTTTACGGAAACGGACATAACTGTCTCTAAAAAATTCAAATTCGCGCGCCATTTTTTGCGTTGGAACCGGGACTCAAAGACCTATATTTTGGTATAAAATTTTCTATACTTTATTAATGACCATTTTGCCCTTGGGTTTTGTCACAATAGAGTTGTTTTATGTCGTTTAACACACGTGTTTCTTAGTAATTCGTGTGTTTCTTAGCTAATTCGTATAGTTGAACACTTGTAGCATTGTTACACGTGTCCTAATCTACACGAGGCGGGTTGGGGTGTGACAGACTGAGAGTCTAAGAGACAGACTGCGAGAGTAAGAACAAGAGAGAGAGACTAAGTCTGGTGTCTCCTTGCAGCCGTTGGGACCTGGGGTTTATAACATATGAGAATCAAACCCTGATTTCTAACTTGTTTTTATATAAACATTACAACTTCGGATCATCGGGTTCGAACCAAAATAAAACTTCTTTTCAAAAACCGAACTGGACTTATTAGAACTGAATATACTTCAGGTCGGTTATTATCCGAACTGAACTTTAAAAAACTTCAGGTTCGGTTCAATTTTTCGGGTTGACTTGAAGTGTGCCCACCCCTACTAATATGTATGATGTAGTCCTAGACTTTAACCTTAGAAAAAGTGGAGTAGATCGACTGTGCGATGAGTATTGTGTCTGAACTCCTTCCGTCAAGCTATGGATTAACTTGACGGAAAAGGACCCTTTGGGGTGAGTGAAAAAGTATTTTTGAATTTTATGTTTATTTATTTATTTATATTTTTATCTTTTTGTTTTTGTGCTAGAAGTAAGAGTCGATGCCTACGTGATTTGAAGAAAGTGTGTCGGAAATAAGGGTCGGTGCCCAATGATTTGAGAAGCATACCAGAAGTAAGGGTCGGTGCCCAATGGTTTGAAAAAGTGCCAGAAGTAAGTATCAGTACCCAGTGATTTGAGAAATTTACTGGAAATAAGGGTCGGTATGTGTCACGCCCCGAAACAGCAAAAATAGAGAAAATAAATTCTTTTTTGGGTCCATAGGCAATGACTTGTGAAGACACATGATTGTCTATACCACAGAGTCCTAAATAGTAGATAAATAAAGAGGCAACAATAAATAGTTCTAACTTCAGGGATATAATAACTCAAAGTAATCTATCACAATTAGAGCCTGAATAAAATAAAGCATAAAGTGTTAAGGCAACATATGCCTGATTACAAAAAGGTCTGAAAGCATAATATAAATTAAACTACTATCTAGCCCTAATTAGCTTCAGTTGGAGACGTAGTCATCAGCGTAGTAATCTTCCCCCCTGTTGGGTCTCCCTTAGGATAGTCCTCCACAGCAGCATCATCTCCAGTGTAGTAGTAGTTATCGCCTGTATGTCATTCCCTTGCATAATCATAAGACAAGATGCGCTGGAACATGGAAATGTCCAACAGCATAAAATGTCGTTAGCTAATGAAAGCTAAGTGGGTTAGCTACTAACTGGATATTGTAATTATGAAGTTATTACGAGTTATAAAACGATATAGATTAAGTTCTACTTAATAATATCGTCTCTTTAATTTATAAACTCATTGTTAACCGATTTCTATCATCTTGTTACAAGAAGACTGACTATTCTCTAGAGATAGAAGAACAGATTCGACAGTAGTTCACTTATGTGGATACACCATTGCACCGTCCACCACTTTTAAGAATATATTCCCAGTCCAGTGCATGTCATGGAAACATATGCATAGTCCATCGTATTACATGGACACAATGCTTTGAGCAATGACATATTGTTCTATTGCCACAACTCCTCGTATTCTACTAGTGATACCAGTCCACCGTTTTTAAGGACATATTCAAGAAACAATAATTTTCCTTGTTTGGTTACTAAGGCTTTGTTTGGTTCATGGGTTTGGTGAGAAAAAAGTAAAATCGGATGGAAACTAGTTCCGTTTACCTTACGGATGTGACTAGTTTTCCATCTTGTTTCCTACCCTTTATCTTTTTCCTCACGAAATCCATGAGCCAAACAAAGCCTAAAAGATTACTCCCTCTGTTCCAAAATAAATGTCCACCTTTCCTTTTTTGGATGTTCCAAAATAAGTTTCTACTTTGAGAGTCAACTATAATTTTTTTTTATAAACTATCTATAATATCCTCACAAAAAAAAGATAAGCATCACTTCATAGGAGAGTGGGAAAAGAGAAATGAGTAAGAAAGTTAATGTCACATCAAGGATAATATGGGAAAGTGGCAAAATCAAGTACAAAAGAAATAAATATAATATACATTTCTTAAATATTGTACAAATTGGTAGTAGATATTTATTTTGGAACGGAGGGGTAAGGTAAATAAATTTTATAAAAAAAACGTAAATAAGATATACTCCGTAGCATAAATTAAATAAACTAAAACTTTTGAACTTTCTGTAATTAATTAAATATTTTGAATATTATGAGTCATTTTCCTCCGTTTACGAAATCCAAAAACCAAAAACCCATGGCATTACTCTATATACGGAATCCATGACATTACACTTTTTTTTTTTTTTGGTAACCGTGGGTGTCCGGGCCAGCTTGCGCGCACCTCGACTAATCCCACGAGGCCAGGGCGTTCGGGTGAATCACCTGTGGCCACCCCCTTGAGATTCGAACTTGAGACCTCTGGGTATAACACCCAGAGGCCTTGCCATCCGACCACAAGGGAAGTGGTTAAGACATTACACTTTTACTATAACCCAACTATATCCCTTGGATATTGTTGGGTTATGACATTACACTGAATTGTTGGGTTATGACATTACACTTTTACTATAACCTAAGGGTGAAATCGGTTCGGTTCGGTCAATTTTTTCACCGACCGATCGGTTCGGTTTCGGTCGATTTTTTCGGTTTTAGTGCAATTTTGTCGGTTTGATTTCGGTTTTACACTATGTGCATAGGATGAAAACCGACCGAACCGATCGATTTGATTCGATGATTCGGTTTTTTCGGTCTTGGTTTCACCCCTACTATAACCCAACAATATCCAAGGGAGGTTTTAAACTGAATTGATCATACAAAATATCATGCTTTTTAAACTTGTTTTAGGCCTGACAAAATAAATAAGTAATTGTTACCCATCTGACCCAATTGATGGCCCGGTCAACTCAAGCAACGTATGGTTGCCTGGCCTGAAACATCGAGCAGTTTTAGCCAAGTTGGCCCAAGGGCCAAGTCTATACAACAATGCAAAAATTCACCTATGTTGGAGCCTTAGACTAAGGGTGCGTTTGATAAAACTGAAAATTAAGTACTGAAAATTAAGTACTGAATTTTAAGTACTGAAAATTTTAAGTGATTGAATTTGTAATACTAAAAACAGTGCTTCAACTACTAAAATAGAATGCATTCAGTCATTATTTTCAGTAGAAATTTTTCACTTAAAGTTTTCAGTGGTTTTTTGGCTGCTTTTTCAATTAAGTGGTAAGTTATCAAACGCACTGAAAAAGAATAAGTGCTGAATCTTTTCAATTTCAGCACTTTATAGGGTTATCAAACATACCCTAACTGACCAGCCATTTCAACTTTCGTACTGTCTATTTATATCAATATAATTACTGTCAGTTATTAAAGGCAATTGATTTTGGTACTTTAAAAGTTTCTATTGGTACTCTATAGTATCATATTTAGTGCATATAGTACCATACAGTTAATATACTGCATGAAGTACCAATAATAACTTTTAGAGTGCCAAAATCAACTCCTCCCTTATTAAATTATAGGCACAAGTACTTATTTTTTTTCCTGGGAAACTCTCAAATACATTTTAGTATCCTCTTATATTTGTTATAAAATTTTCTTTTTGATTCTCTATTATCAATTACATCACCTAAGGTGCTCAATCCATTGTGAAATCGATTTTAAAATTAGGAACAATTATTAGCATATACGATTAACACTAAGGGCGTTAAATAATATCCTCAATTTAAACTAATTGATCGACCTCCATTTGCCAATTTACTGAAACTATTTTAAAAAGTGATGCAATTTATGACAGAGAGAGAGAGAGATCGTAGAGTCCACACACTTGGGTGATAGACTGTGGGACTTGTCTAAGATAATTGGAATCTACATAAATTTCCAATGACTTGCACTTCTTGAGGCATATAGTTTCACAATTACTCACCTATGAGGCAATCTTGGAAAATTTAGGACTTCAATTAATTTTACCAATATGATAGACCTTTGCAATACATAGAACAAAACTAGCTTCTAAACCCGTGCAATGCACGGGCAAACTTTTCTTTATTTTTATTTTTATTTTATAGATTTGATGGTTTAAAAAAAAAAGCGAGTACTTTTCCATTTCATTAGATGTAAATATTTACTTAAGAATAAAAAAGAGGAAGAAAAAATTATAAAAAGTTGGTTTTAGAGAATATGCTAAAACAACATTTATAAGCGAACCATGACTCATGTGACCGAGTGGTAAGCTAGCCTTTGGGTGGGCTACCCAGAGGTTTAGTGTTCGAATCATGGGGGAGTGGCCACTGAGATTTACCCGGTTGTTCCTCAGTGTCTCGTGGAATTAGTCGAGGTGCGCGCAAGCTGGCCCGAATACCCAAGGTCACCAAAAAAAAAAAAAACAATCCTAAATGCGGGATGAGTACTGTCTTTGCAAAGAAAAACTATAATACCCAATGAATAAAAGTTTCTAGTCTCTCGTGATAGTACTCCACGAGCTACAAAATCGTACACCGGAGAAATAGAGAATACCGACCCCATAGGTCAAACAACTTAAGATTAACTTGAAAAAAGTGCAAAGGGACTGCCAAAATAAAAAATCAAAAGAAAAAAATTATATCACATATACTAAGATCCCATTAGAGATCCTTATTAAGCAAAAAAAAAATAAATAAATAAAGAAAACAGAAGATAAAGCGAAAAACACTTACATGTATATATGTTTACATAGATTAGCTCATAGATGTTGTACCGGGGTAGAAGATCAATCTTTACTTTTGTGTACTCTATTGTGTTCTTCTCGAGAGAGAAATAGAGAGTTGGAGAGAGAGAATTGAAAAAGTAGATTTGAAGTAGAAAAAGACAAATAGCTTGTGCAAATTGTGGGATGTCTATGGTGAAAAATGAGACATGAAATGGAAGAAAATGTAAGAGATTAATTCATAAGTAAATTATAGAATATTATTTAGTGAATTAATTGTATTTAATGGGGTTTGCACGTGTGAGAGAAAAAAGTGTGTATTTCTTATTGTATTAACATGTGGCACTAAAAGTTTCCATATTATAATAGTATAATATAGATAATGAAAGTGGATTCAGATTATGATCGGCATGAAATCACAATCAAAATCTTATCTAAGAAAAACGTTTTCCACAAAAGAATGACAATTAATTAATCTTGACCAATGTTAAAGAGTTTGGGAATTAATATATAATGTTAAAATTAATTGGGTGAGGACAATATATAGAAACATATAATACTGTTACTTTCTCTCCAAAAGGATCACTCAATTGTCCTTTACAAATCTTAACAATTAGTCAAATCCCATTGTTAGATGATGACTCTTTGAGTGCATATGCAGGCTCTTTTTTTAATTAAGATTAATCTCAAGAACGAACTGGGGCATGCATGTTTGGTTATCCCATAAAATGATATTCTTCTCATTGACAGATCAAAAAAAAAAAAAACTTGCACAATAATAAGACCCAAAGATTTTTTTTTATCAGAATAAGACCCAAAGAGTTACACAAGTCAAGAAGAGGACAACCAACTTTTCACAATTTTTCAAAAAGCTTTAAAAAAAAAAAAAAACTATTAATTCAAAGTTCAAAAACAGCAAACTGAAATTAAAGATGAATAAATTCTAGGTTTCTACAGTAATATATACCAAATGCCAAATAACAAATTTCTCTCTCTTAAAGAAATCTCTTACTAAAATCTCATATTTCCACAAAGATACAAAATAAAGATACAAAATAGGTTCTCAGCGTTATGAGTGGAAAACTATTCTTTTGACCAAACCACTATTATAGCACTTTGTTTTCCCATTGAGAAATTTTTTCTTCCAACCCCTTAATTACAACACAATATATATATATATATATATATGGGTACCTGATTGATAAGGCCTGTGTGGTGGAGGAAAGATAGCTGATAATACACGTCTAATCCTATCCAAAAGCACTTCTATAAAATGGAGAGACTTTGTTATTTTTCGTATACCTAAGGTCAATACAAGATGTGAATCTATTTTTCTCTTCTTCGTTTTTTCAATCTTTTTGACTTGTCTTTTAGGATGGGTTATCAATAGTTAGATGTGCACAAATCATAAAGGTGAAGTGATTTTGGGCATGTGTATGGTATGGAGAGTGACTACTTAAATTAAGATTGTGCTTTTTTGACTTTGTATAAGAATACTCCAAAGTGGATGAGGTAATGCGTGAACACCACTTTTGAAATTTGGTTTCTGTTATGGATCACTAAAATCCATACCCACTGCACAAATGTTAAAAATATAGTACCTCATATAGTGATTACAGGTATATATATATATATATATATATATTTGTATACAATTACGAAGTACGTACCAACCCCACTGACTTAACTGGGTACTCTCTGTCCTCTGATCTGGTAAAACTAGGATCCACAATGTGTTTAATTCATTGTAATTCTGTTGACCACATGTGACTTTGGGTTGAGCTCGGTGGGGGAAAAAAAGTACCAAAAACTGAATGCAGAATAATTGGTTTTAAATTGAAATTATTGAATTCAGCTTTTTTCTTCTTTTTTTCTTACAAAGAGTTGAGTGAAATATTTTAGTGCAGTTTTGCTCACCCCAAAGTTGCTCACATTTTGTCCATTATCTTCTTCCATTAGTTAATGCAATGGGGTCAAGTACTTTGCACTATTAATTAATTCTCATTTAATACTGAGTCTCACTGTATTAGCCAATGGGAGAAGAGAGTGAGCAATTTTGGCAAAGCCGGTCCTGAGATATTGGGGACCCCATGCGAGATTAGTAGACCGGGGCCCTTTACACAATGAGGGTTTGGGGGCATCGCCCCCCTAGCAAATTTTTTTTGGTATATTTACATATATTTGCAAATATAATTATATATTATAATTTGATTTGTGAGTTATTTATTGGTATTTTTGTGATATCAAATATTTAGTTAATATAGTATGTATCAAGAATGAAATGCACAAAGACAACATATGTACATATATAGGTCTGGAGAGCAATTTGGGGACCTTTTGTATAGTGGACCCCAAGTCCATGCATGTATCACATGTGCTCAGGGCTTAGCCTGAATATTAGGGTGATAAAAAATGTATTCAAAATATTTTACTCAGCTTAATTTAAAGTGTTGACATGATATCTAAGTGAGAAGGGCAGATTCTAACTATTGTCTAGTGTAATCATTTAAATGAAAAATTATGTACTCCCTCCGTCCCATAATAAGTGTCTACATTTCCTTTTTTGGATGTCCCACAATAAGTGTCCACTTTCCTAAATTGGCATATAGCTTTTACTTACTTTCCAAAACTACCCTTATAATAAAGACAAAGAAGCATTTATTTGTGGTCCTAAAACAAGCAAAAAGTCAAACACCCATCACATCAAAGTGTAAAATTGGAAAGTGACTCTTTAATGAACCAAATAAATTAATATAATACAAATTTCTTAAACACTGTGCAAAAAGGAAGTGGACACTTATTATGGGACGGAGGGAGTACTTAATTTAGCCGAATGAGCTTGTTTGGGTTAGCTGAAACTTAAAAATTAAGTGATGAATTTTGAATTTCGAGAAAAAAAATATGATTGTTTTATAAAATAGAAGTATGTGGGTTAGTTTAAAATTTCAGCTCTTAATTAACAAATCAGTTGGAAACAGTAGCTTAATATTTCAGTACTCAACACTTAATATTTCAGTTAACCCAAACGGGTATTTTAATATTTTAGCTAACCCAAATGGACAGAAAGTCTATCTAATTAATTAATTAGTCTAGCTTAATTACAATCCACTCTATTAATAGTCTATTTTATATATATATATATATATATATGTATACGGAGGCTATCAAGTGCGGACCACTAACGTGCGGACCAAAAACGGACCACTTTTAGCGACGAAATTTTCACTTTTAGCGACGAAAAATTTTCGTCACAAAATGTGATCACTTTTTGTGACAAAAATTTTCGTCGCTAAAAGTGAATTTCGTTGCTAATTAAAAAGCGGTCCGTCCCAAACCCGTCCCTTTAAGTCCGTTGGAGATCCGGACTGTATATATATATATATACCAAAGCAAAAAGGCCTTCTATTAAGCAATCGCTGATATCTACACCACCATCCTCCCTTTTAGGGGAAAAAAAAAATCCTATATATGTGACATTTCCTTGATTTTCCAATTTTCTTTTTTCTTTTTTCTTTTTCTTTTCTTTCTTCTTCTTCTTTTTTTTTTTTTTTGGGTTTTTGTTTTTGTCTTTGTTTTTTGTTTTTTGTTTTGTTTTGTTTTTTTTTTTTTTAAGATTTTGATATTCTCAAAATCAACAAAGAGAATGTTCTATCCCAAGAAACTTCAAGTTCCAACTAATTAATTTTGAAAGCCATTAAAAAATATTGACTGATTTTGTTTGATTTTCCAAATAGTAATTTAGTGACTATCCAATTGAAAACTGTACTTATCTATTATATATAATATATCTAAAAGTCAAGCCTAAAAACCTTCCCTTACTGTGCAATGTGGCATTTTCTATATTTTTTCCTGTTTTTCCTTCTTCTTTTTTAAATTATCTTTTATTATTCCCTCCGTCCCATAACAAGTGTCCACTTCCTTTTTGCACAATGTTTAAGAAAGTTGTATTATATTATTTTATTTTGTTCATTTAAGGGTCACTTTCCAATTTTACCCTTAGATGTGATGGGTGTTTGACTTTTTGTTTATTTTGAGACCACAAATAAGTGCTACTTTGTCTTTATTATAAGGGTAGTTTTGGAAGTAAGTAAAAGCTATATGCCAATTTAGGAAAGTGGACACTTATTGTGGTACATCCAAAAAAAGAAATGTGGACACTTATTATGGGACGGAGGGAGTATATCATTGCCTTTTTTTTATGAGTGTGTGTATGTATTTGTATATATATGAGTGCTTTACAATCAAAAAAAGTGCTTACCTATGGAATTGTCTCTTCGGATATTGGAATTTCAATTATTATGGTTCGTATACCTATGGACATGCATTTATTGAAACACAAAGGACTATAATTTGTTTTAAATTTGTTATGCTTACAAAATGAATCTATATATATATATATATATATAATTGCAAAATAAGAGGATTTACTTACCATTGGAAAACAATACATGCATGCACATTATAATTATTTCAAGCCTTTCCTATTCCTTGCTATATATATATATATATATATATATGTGTGTGTGTGTAGGTTTATGTCAATCTAGATCAACACTTTAAGGTTCTAAGAGCAGAATAAATATCACCAAAAAATTTCAGGTCACAACAAATACATACATTTTATATGATTATTACCAAACCAATTGATAGTTAACAGTGCAGCTTCAAAGCCACCAAACAAAATTAGAGAAGAAGATGTTATTAAATTAATACATGAATCACTTTCAAATCCAACACAACAAACGCTCAAATAGTTTCGTTTATGATGCCCTTTTTTTTTATTTTTTATTTTTTTTTATGTAATTTTGACAAAAGTATCAACTAGATTTCCAAATACCATAAGAAGTTGCTTATATTTAAATTTATCTATCTTCTAACCATGTACCATGTATTGTACAAATTTTCGTCTAGTTACTAAGAGTAAAGATTGAGATACATTCAAAGACACAACTTTTGGGACACAACTCAAAAGATGTATCTATATCTCTTTTTGGGGACATAACTTAAAGGACAATGCTATTGTAAGAAGCTTCTTATATGAGAATGCGGGTTTTAACCGTTGGATGAGCATCTAACTATAAGATTCTTAGGAATCTGAAGAAGCATCTATTGGTAGATGTTCATCCAACGGTTAAAACCCGCTTTCTTATATAAAAAGCTTCTCACAATTACATTTTTCTAACTTAAAATATATATATTTATATCTTTTCTGTGATCTCACTGAAAAAGTATCACCCAGTTACTAATATTAAGCCACGTACACAGTACAGTTTTTATTGTTTTTGGATGGAGCAATCGAGTTTTAATTTACTCGTCGATATGAATTAAAAAAAATTATATAAAAGAAAAGTCATACGGTCTTCTAAGCATGACAAAATATAAATCAAATCAAATCACAATGAGAAATGTGGGTCTAAACTGTAAAGTTATAAAAATGCTAGACTTACAACATATTTCATAACACATTTTAAAAAAGTATTTTAAATATGTTGTACTCTGTGTTGTTTAAATTTTTTTACACTTTTTATGCACCATTCATATAGCACAGAGTACATGTATTTAAAACTCTATTATAAAATATATAGTGAAATATATGTTATGTGCCTAACATTTCTCATAAAGTTATATCTCTCTGACTCTTTTAATTAATGACTTTAATTAACGACAAAAGCTCCATTAACCACCAAATACCAAATCCAGTAGCCTTAAGGGATAGCCATCCCTTTGGCATTATGTAAGTATTTCCTTCACCTTTCTAGTCACACACTCACAAGGTTAGGCTTAATCCTCCTACCCAAAAAAAATAATAATAATCAGCAAATATCGCTAGAATGTGATCTCTACATATAGCACTCTACTCACCGCAAATTATTCTTTAAAACGTAACTTTTAATACAAATTATTATAAATTCTCCTACTAAATGAAATAAGGGAGAAAAAAAAACAGAAGAAGAAGCATATACTAACTAGCTCTCTACATTTTTTAACAATTATAACTTTCAAACAACAATTCTGTATTATGAGACAAATAGTGCTGTCCTTTTCTTTGATACTTTTGATTGTTGCTATAGATTCGTGCATTACTAATTATAAAAATAAGTAAATTATGTATAATACTCCTTCGTCTTTTTTTTTAGTTTACTTTTGAAAACTCAACTTATTAAAGAGATAAAAAAAATTTATATTTATTTTTTATAATTACTCTTAATTATTAAAATAATTTTTTTAGTTTTGTTTTGGTGTAGATTTCAAAGAAAAGTAATTTTGAAAAGTAGGTAAAAATTATATACCAATTTAAGTTAATAGATACTGATTTTAGAACATTTCAAAATAGAATATAAGACTAAAAAAAAAAAAAAAAAAAAAAAGGACAAAAAGAGTACATAATTATATATTTATATGCCTACCAAATGGGTACATATGGATGTCAGAGCCTGACTATATAATTTTATTTATATAGGTTTGGACAAAAGTTTGAATTAGGATTAAAGAAATAGCTGGCACGTGTGTAGAGGTCGTGAAAAGTATGTAAACAAATGTGTTGTCCAAAACAGCTGGCAGCGATGGGCATGTCTGTCGTTGACATGTTGACTCACTTTTCTTGCAGTAAATACTGTTCCTTTGCTTTTCTACTACCAAGACTACTGGGTGTACACGAATAAAGTCGCTCAACGATGGTTTGAATTTTAGTTAATAAAGGTTAGCTCTGATCGCTCATTTGAGTTTGTGAACATGATTAATTAAGGTTCGCGAGCAAGCTCGTCAAAAAACTCATTAATAGAATTGATAAAGTGCTTGTATAATGAATTATATACATATATATTATAAAACTATATAATTTAAAAAAAAAAAACAAAACAAATTTCGCAAATAGGCTTGATAAATGAATAATTTATTATTAAACTATATAATTTTAATGGGCACGCGAAAAAGATCGCGAGAAAGCTCACGATCACTTAAAAAGTCGACTCATTTAAACTCGTAAGCAAGTTTGCAAACTCGTGAAAAAAGCTCATGAACAAGCTTAGCTCGGCTCGTGTCCACTCTCAATAAGACCAAACCACATTCAAAAACCCTTTTTTTTCCCCTATTTACAGCTCTCTTTTTTCTTTTTGTCTTGTTTCTTGTTTAATTTTTTTTTGTATTTGCTAAAAAACGTAGAGACTGTTTTGGAGGATGGACAATCGGTTATATGATTCATAAGTAAACTAGTTTGATAAGTATAATTAGATGCGAAAAACACTAGACGCACAATAATTTGTACAAACATGCAGCACAAGGTTAGACATTATGTCGAAAAGACTGCACACCTCTTTTTGAAAAGCATGTTTGTACAATTCTTGTACAAATTATCATTGTGAATCTAGCATTGCTCATTAGATGCGGTCTAATTTTGCAAGTGGGAGTCCATGCTGAACTTAAATTAAAGGACTGTTTGTTAATATTCCAAATAAGATTTGGTTTTGTCCAAGTCAACTTTTTTATCTGGTTCTTGTGAGATCTGGTTTGATAGAGAACCTAGTTTAATAAATTTATTAGCTAACCTAGGCACAAACTCTTACATAAAATTAGACACTCACCAAATTAGGTTCTCCAGATAAAATTAAATTTGGACCGAATTAGGTCTGATTTTAGGCTTTCTCAAACATGCCCTAAAACTTCTCTAAAGACAGTTTCTTTATAGAACCAACCAGATGTTTAGTTTTGTAAGAACCATATATATATATATATATATATGAGAATGAGATTGAATCATCACCAAACAGGCCCTTAGTATACAGTCATTCCTAATATTGGCCACAGTGACATGCACTGACAAATTAACAATACTCTCTCTCTCTCTCTAACACATACATACAACAGGAGAATCTAATGACTGATCAGATCACATGATCAAAGATTAAAAAAAGAAAAAGAAAATGGTTGGTAGGAAGCTAGGAAAGAGGGTGGAAATGGCCAATGGAAGTGTTATAGAGTTATAACTGCCTTCATGCGGAGAAATTTTTTGGTACCCAAGGTATTACTTGATATGTTGTTTGGTATTCTGTATTCAATAATAGTGTACCACACGAATAATAAAATTTATCATAAAGAAAATTTAAATAATTCAATTAATTTATATGACACTATCTCATTAGGTGTGAGACACACTACATAAACACTACTTTAATGATACAAAAAAACTTCTCTTTCATGTGACTTTTTGTTGGTACCGACACAACATCCATTTTCTTCTTCCTTTGTTTATGTGTATATGTACAGCTTACAACTTGCAGCATTCATCCTCAACTCTTTAAAGATATCTCTCTCTCTCTCTCTCTCTCTCTCTCATAGACACAAATTTCTGAAGCCATGAAGCAAATTTCTCATTTGTTAATTCTCATCTTGCTCTCTGTTTTACTACTCTTTTCCCACTCAACATCATATGCTCGTCTGTTAGCACCCTATCAAGGTAGTCATTTCTTCATATATATCTAGTAAATATGTGTTTGTGTACATTATAAAACACACACCCATAAAATCTTCTCTCTCTCTCTCTCACTCTCTCTCTCTCTCAGTGCATTTATAGATAACAAAGTTAATTTCACAACATGTACAGGTGAGCAGATGGTGAAGGCTAATGGCATCACTCATGCAAGTTCATCCCTAAATATAAAGGATGATGATATTCTTAATGTAAGTAACAATTTTTGGTGATTACTTCCACGAGTCTGTCAACATATGTCTATATATATATATATATCGTTATATATATATATATATATGTAGTATTATGGAAAATTATTTAATTTTGTCACTTTTCTATAAAAATAATGCTATGATTCTCAAATTTGAGATATCCCAAAAGAGTAATTACACATGCAGAATTTGATGGTATCATATATAACCACTGTCACGTGATCGATACAATTGTCAAATTAAATATCTGGAATTCAAATTTGAGCATTGCCCATATGATAATAACAGTCGATCTCTCTAATTAATTTATTATTTTTGGGATGATTTTGTTTACAGCTAATGGGGTTGGAGGAATACTGTGATGAGAAAGATGAAGAGTGTATGAAGAGGAGGATGGTTGCAGAAGCACACTTGGACTACATTTACACTCAGCGCCATAAACCCAAGGGTTCCCCTTAAAAGATCAAAAGTTGCTATAATCGAGGAGTTCCCCATATATTGCTTCTTCAAATTAAAATATATACTCTTCTTCTTTTCTTTTCTTTTCTTTTTTTTTTTTTTTCAAAATACCTCTTTAGTTGCAAACTTTCCCATTAGTATCTAATTAATTAAAGCTGCATGTATGTGTTAGTATTTATCATATTATATGCAACTATCTACTCAAAACTTTTATCATAGGACATGTCAGTGTTACTCTTCTCTGTGGGAGATTTGGGACAAAAGATTTGTAGGAAAAAGTTTCTACTCCTCTCTCTCTCTCTCTCATCCCTGTACGGCACGAAGACCAAAACAAACAGGTGGTCCCTGTTACCACTTAACATACTACTCACTCCCTCCTATTTTTTTTATTTCTATTTCGGTAACTCAATTTTTTAAGGAAAAAAAAAAAAAAAACATTTATTTCTTAAAATTACTCATAATCGTTAAAATTGTTTTTTTTATTTATTTTAGTGTAGATTTAAAAAATAATAGTTTTACATAGTAAGTAAAAACTGTATACTAATTTAGAAATATAGTAATTTTGAAACATCCTAAAATAAAATAGTCATTACACCAAAAATTGCAAACTGACACTATTTAAAATTAACCGTGCCAAATCCAATCTAGCATGGTCTAAAACCATGCCAAATATCAGAGAGCCAAATTTTTTGGCATAGTTTGGTCAAAGGGTGAATCTGGCACACTTTTTTGGCACCGATCAAGAATGTCAAAGTTATTTTGTGTTCGACACATGGCCCACTTTTGGCACGTTTTTGGCACCGATCAAGAATGTCAAAGGGTGAATCGTGCCAAATGTTCAATTTTAGCATTGTTTTGGAACGGTTTGTAACTATGCCAGATTTTCAATTTTGGAACACTAATCTGGCACGCTTTGTGTACTGCTAAAAACCGTGCACCTTTGGTCTTGTGTTGAAAAAATAATTCAATTTGGCACGGTTTTGAATTATGCCAGATATTTTTTAAGGCAAAAAAAATAAATTAAAAATTGGCAGCATCACATCACCAATATAAAAATGGCAAGAGAACCTGTATAACAAATAGCATCGGCCTAGAATCTCAGCTACATGTATCAATTAATATATAATGAAGTCTCCAATAGAAATATAAAATAAAATAAAATAAAATAAAAGGTTAATTTATAGTACCACCCCCTGAACTATAACTGCTTTTCACTAACACCCCCTAAACTTTAAAACTAAACAGACTCACCCCTGAACTATCAAAAAATGAACAAACTCACCCTTGAAGAAGAGGTTTTAGTGTCAACAAAATGATAGTTTAGGGGGTGAGTTTGTTCAGTTTTAAAGTGTAAGGGGTGTTAGTGAAAAATGATCATAGCACAGGGGTGTTACTATAATTTACCCTAAAAAAAACCATAATCATCCAACATATAATGTATACATGAAACATAATAAAACTAAAGCATACAATCCAAAATAAAGTCTCTAACAAAATTGTAAATTTGGTGAGGCATGTTCTCTTTTTGTTTTTCTCTTTGGTGGAATAAACTCTTACCCTCTTTTTTACAAGGTTATGCGGTTAGGATTGACACATTTTTATTTTTAAAATATAAATTTGGCACTGCTTGAAACCTGCCAGATTTGGCTTCGTTTATATCTGAGCCAGATTGGCCCAAAGTTATTTCAAATTTTGGCACGGTTTAAAACAATACCAGATGAAAAACCGTAAAACGTTACAGTTTGCAGTTTTTGGTGTAATGAGTGAACTCAGAAAATAAGACAAGAAAGTAGTTCATTTCAACTTTCATTGGGAACTGGTAGAACCACAGTCCACGATTGACTTTGAAGATTCCACTACTATATATATATATATATATTTTTTTTTTTTTTTTTGTTTTGTTGTATTTTCTATTGACCAATGCACGCTTTCATTTTGATAAGCAAACAAGGGTCATAAGGTAATTAGGTAACTAAGTTTTCCCACAAACATTGTAGCTAAGAATAATGCCACTTGGATTGTGTGTATGTGGCGTGCGTTCATCTAGGTAATAATAAAAAAATAATAATGATAATAATGCTACGTTTCTGAAATTTAATTCTGAAATTTAATTCTTATACGCTTTTAGAGTTGTACCAAATATTAATTAACATGTAGTACAACTAACAAAGTATTTATGATTCAAATTTGAAATTAAAATTAGAAAAACATAGCATTACTAATTGGGTTTAAATTTTAGACGGCTTAGTCGTACATAGTCTTATTTACGGCACCAAATGACACCGAATAACACTGCTCCACGTGTATGATTGTTGCAGAGAAACCATATTAGACAACCACCTTGATAAAACTCTCTCCACGTTTGTCCTTTTACAGGCAATAAATATTAAATTAATAGTAAAAGTTAAAACAGACTGCTACTTAACATTACACGTCTCTTGAAAAAAGCATGTGGGACCCATTCATATTATTTTAGCAGCACTAAATATAGTGTACGTCTTTTTTGTTTCCTTTTCGGTTTTTTTGTTCACAATTGTACTTCTAGTAGAAAACTGAGACAAAAAAAATAAATAAATAAAAGGCCTTGTGCTCTATTAAAAAAACAAAAACAATGAAATCATACCTCAAAAGCATAATGATGCCATCTAAGAATTGATATTCGAAGGTTTTGTGGTCTAAACTCCAAAGTGTCTAAAGGCATATCATTGAGATCTGGTAAGTACATTCCTTTCTCTCTCCCGCGTGAATGATGATTAATTTGCATCCCAAATCTCGAATTAATGATGATTTGCATCCCAAATTTTGAATTCCAAATCAGTTTCCCAGCAAGGGCGTAGCCAAGATTTTATATATATATATATATATAGGGGTTCTGGGGGCGACGCCCCCAAGATGATTTTTTTTTTTGGGGTCTAGTTATACATATTTATGGGTAGAATTGATTTTATAGCACTATTGTTCAATCGTATGGATTGACATCTTAATATAATTGTTAGCTTGGCCAATGGTAAAACTATTTGGGTTCGGCTAAATTGAAAAGTGATAAGAAAAATATAATTGGACAAATATAAAAGAAGGGCAATATTACACTTGAGACAAAATATTACACATAACTTCTTCTTTCTTTCTTTTTTCCAAAATTTAGTGGGTACCAATTTGGGATTCAAAATTTGAGAAGTATGACATTACACACACACACACACACACACAAACACATATATATATATATATATATATAAATAGCAATGTGTGTTCCCTGCGGCACTCCCCATGTAGCTGGGATACCACATGATATTGGCATATAATAGTGTTATATATATATACACTGTATAAAAATATCATAAGAATTGAAATTTAAAAATATATATATATATATATATATAAAGAACATGCCTCGTACAATTTTATAACAACTTCCCTCACTGTAACCGACTCTTCCCACCATATACCCTATATACAGATTAAAAAAAAAAATTCAATGATACCCGTACATAGCACGGGCCAACGCTAGTATTCGATAATATAAATGTATGTATAAATGTATAGAATGTATCTATATGATTAAATGCATATACACTTGTGTTTATATGTATGTGCGTGTTTTACAATTCACATATAATAATTGTCTATAATTCCATTAGGAGTAATATTTGGGACATAACCTTCATACAACTTTCATACAACCTCCCCAAAAGATGTGTCTATCTCTCTCCTGTGATGTCACTGGACCCCACAGTGACACAGGAAAGAGATAGACACATCTTTTGGGGAGGTTGTATAAAAGTTGTATAAAGGTTGTGTCCCAAGTATTACCCTTCCATTAGTGTGCATTTGGGTGCAGGAATTGTTCAACTTATGAGTTATTTGTCTTTAATTACTGGTTCTAAATTTGCAGATCCATAGACCATTTTATACAAAATCATTTGGTTAGTTCCATATAGCTTAAACGAAGAGATTTTTCTATCTTGACCTGGGATATTTCAAGTTTAGGAAAACTACTTTATATTAATTTTTATAATAAAATAAAATTTGTTAATTTTCTAGTTTGTCAATTTTGACAATTTTTTTACTTTTTTTTTTTAACAAAAAGTAATATATAACCTTCTAATATATATAACCTTACTAATTATCAAAACATAGAAAGCCGAGTGCCCATAATATATAACCTTCTCACTAGAGCTCTTCCAGAACTTATCATCTAACATCAAATATCCAATTCCAAGTTAAAAGTAGAGTCGAACTGTGGGGAAGATTGTATAACCACCTGTGAAAACGAATAGAGCTTCTGAAAATACTAACTCAAAATTTGCAAGTCATCAGATAATTAAAACCCAAATGAATAAGAGAAGATACCTACTAATTAAACCCTCCTAATTGCTCTTTTCACCAACCTAGAGAATGCGGGATGCTGAATGTACAACCTCCTCAATACAATGGGTGTAGCCGCTCCCATAAGAAAATAGTAATATTTGGGGCATTTATAACAAATTTCACTAAAACTCACACCCACACTCTATCTCTCTCCTAGGGCACTGTGGGGTCTATAGTGGATAGGAGAGAGATAGAGTATGAGTGTGAGTATTAGTGAGATTTGTTAGTGCCCCTAACATTGTTGATAAGAAAATATAATGGCCACTTATATTACAACACAAACCGGATCCTAGTCATATGAGTGATTATTCCATGGTCTTGGACCATGGACAAGTGGTGGTCCCGAGATGATAACATACGCAATTAATCCTTGACTATGACTTCTTTTATCAGTTATACATGAGAGCGTACATTTTGGGAGTGATTTGTTTAGGGAACTGATATTCGCACTCCATGGATTACTAAATGCACTCCATAGAGTGCATGATAATGATGATATATCATGCTTTGGAAGTGGTACCATAGAGTGCATTCAGCTATTTTTGGAGTGCGAATAACATTATTTAATTATCTATGCTTTAAAATTATTGATCAAACTAAAGCTCCTCAGAGCATCCACACTGGGTATAGTAAACTTAAGGCTGATGTTTGTTAAGTTTAGTGTACCGATCAATTACACTCGCAATGGTTTTGTGTTCAAACGGTAAGGAAAAGGCCGTGTGAGATATCAAACGGCATACATTGTGCCGTGTGAGAGTAGGCGGCACAATGTTTGCCGCGTGAAACATTACAGTTTCCCGTTTATAGTACACCAAGTTGCCTCATTTTTATATATAAATGGCTCACGGCACACATTTAGCCGTGAGAAACATTATAACTTCACACGGCACACATTGTGCCGTGTGATATCACACACACGGTTCAATGTGTGCCGTTTGGAGCCTCACGGCTCTCATTGTGCCGTCAGCCTTGTACAATAGCTGAACTTAGCGGTACATTAAACTTAAGTTTCCTTAAGTTTGACTATTGTACGCTATTGTACCATCGACCCATTGCAAGCGTCCCCCATCCAAACTATGCTTAAGTTTATTGTACCATCGACCCACTGTAGATGCTCTCACACATTTAGTAAAATTCCACTCATCCCTGATACGTCAACACTAAATTTGTCTCGACTTGGTATTTGCACTTTTTCACTTACAGCTTCTCTTTACCTTCAGTATTGGATCAAAGTTGTTAATACTGCTTTTAATTTAGGCTATACAATAGGTTATTTTCTTTGGATAATATTGTGATACATGCAGTTACCATGCATCATTGCAATTAAGAAAATCAATCGGAGAATCTAGTGAAGGAATTGTTCCGTTTCTACAGCTGCCCCACTTCAGCAAGTCAGTTGTCAAAAAGATTGCCCGAAAGGTAACTAAATCATGTTATCGTTATGCTAAGTTTTGTTAATTTAAACATTCTTATTATTGATCACTTTGCTGCTTTCAGAGAAGGCAAAGTTCGTTCAGATACGTACGCCAACTATAATAAAGTCAGATTAATTGGCCCTTAATTGGGCCTTGGCCCTGTTTTGTTGAGGAATCTAATGACCGCTCTCAATTGGGCATCTATATCTGATTAATTAGAGGCTTGAGATTATCTACAGTGTACATATAACAAAAACCATATAAATGCTGGTACAGATCGAGGATTATACTTCATAGTATGGGAAATATTTTCATTCTCATAGACTGATATGATAGACACTTGCGCCAAGTAAAACTGCAGGCGCCATCATATGCATGGTTATTCTTTAGCTAATTATTCTCCAAATCGGCATCATGGCAATGCGAAGTGAGGAGAAACCACCTCCATGCGTGTGTAGTGTGTAGACTTCTAAAAAAAATATTAATGCTTGCATGTAAGAGTTTGCAGACTCTGGTCTTCTCTTTTTATCCTTTGTGATTTTAATGTATCCGGTTATGTATCTGCATTGAACAAATGTTAAGAACTCCTACATCTTGTTTTCTGATCCTGTTTGTTCTTAATTAACTACTTCATCTGTAACTGGAGTGAATCATCCTGCCTTTTGTTCCATGGTTTTATTATGTCCTACTCTGGAGCTCAGAATATACTGAGGGTGAGGGAAAAAAAAAAAAAAAAAAAACATGTAAGAACGCACTTTCTTTTGGATGTGAAGGACACGAAGGCTAGGGTAAAGGCATTGTGGCCGGCCAATGGCACGACCCATGGTCAAGGCAGCGGATCAAGCTCCGAGGAAGAGTAGAAACTTGTTTCTTTTCTTTTAAATTTTTACATTCTTATATATATATATATATACAGCAAGAATCAAGTGCGAGTACGAAGGAGCGGATTTTGGGACGGACCACTTTTAAATTCGTCGCTATAAAAATGAGTTTTTCGTTGCTATAAATATGAGTTTTCGTCGTTATAAAAAAGCGACATTTTCGTCGCTAAAAATGGTCCGTCCCAAAGTTCGTCTTTTGACATCCGTTTAAGATCCGGATGTTAGCATAATCATATTAGAGTGTCCAGGATACTTACCTCCAGCCATGTGGTTACAACACGATTGATATGAACGAACTCCTCTTGACCACGAAACTTCCACGACCCTTCATACTATATTGTATGGTGAAGGTTGGATATGGGTTTCCAACCTATCGTTCTCTATATTATTTTCTGTAACGATGATTGTCACAGGCCTTTGTATTTATAGATAGGTTGGGACCCTTACCCATGTGTTTAAATGCACAACAACTTCCTACCATCAAGGAAGTTGGGGCAATCCCTAATACCACTTAAAATATATTCTATAGAGATGAGATTGAGTTGTTATCTCATATCTTATCACCAAAGAGATGACTAAGTCAAATAAGATAAATATGATATATGTATATAATATAATATTTATCTAATAAAATATATGTGGCCCATATGCACTATTACGTTTACATTCTCCCACTTGGCAGACATAATATACTATATGATCTCTTGGTGATAACTTGATACTTAATCATGATCATGAACCAAAATTACCCAAACTTCATTTGAGAGACATGATACATGAATCACGGCGGTCATAACCCAGTCAAGGAATACTTCATTCCGTGTATTACAATGTACCACCCTCTCTATAACCTTATGTGGTATATATACTTTATGAATGATTTCCTATAAGTCATTGTGGGTCTAAAAGTCCCAACGAACTTTAATATAAAGGCTAATACTGAAATGCGCAAAATAAATAATGCCTTTATTAATGAGAAACACAATGTCAATAAAATAAAACCTAAATCAAGCCAGAAATGAGCTAAGTAATCCCATGTGCTCTACATGAGTGGAATAAACCTTTATTGAGAGCCCTTTTGTCATGGGATCTGCAACCATCAGATCTGAACTAGTATGCTCAATGACGACTTCTTGCTTCTTGACTCTCTCTCTAACAGCAAGATACTTTATGTCTATATGCTTGCTTCGACTGCCACTCTTGTTATTCTTAGAATAGAAAACTGCAGCCGAATTATCACAGTAAATTCTTATTGGCTTAGATATTGAATCCACTACTTGAATTCTTGTGATAAAATTCCGTAACCAGATAGCCTGTGAACTTGCTTCAAAGCACGCTATAAACTCTGCCTCCATAGTAGACGATGCAACTATCGTCTGTTTGGCACTTTTCCAAGAAATAGCACCTCCTGCCAGCAGAAAGACATAACCTGAAGTGGAATTTCTTGAATCTTGACAACCCGCAAAGTCCGAGTCTGAATATCCAACCACTTCCAGATAGTCAACATGTCTATAAGTAAGCATGTGATACTTTGTTCCTTGTAAGTACCTCAAGACTTTCTTTGCAGCATTCCAATGTTCTCTTCCTGGGTTACTTTGATATCTACCCAACATCCTTACCGAAAATGCAATGTTAGGCCTTATACAAACCTGTGTATGCATTAAGCTGCCAACCGCAGATGCATAGGGAGTACTCTCCATTTGTTCCTTTTCCAATTCATTTTTCGGACACTGATCTAAACTGAATTTGTCACCCTTCAAGATAGGTGCCGCATTAGGCTTACAATCAAACATTCCAAATCTCTTCAAAACCTTTTCAATGTAGGCTCTATGAGACAATCCTAATGTCTTTTGAGATCTGTCTCTATGAATCTCTATGCCAATGACATATGAGGCTTCACCCATATCCTTCATCTCAAAGTTTTGAGAAAGAAACTGTTTAGTTTGATGTAGTAAACCCAAATCATTAGCTGCAAGTAAAATAGCATCCACATATAGTACTAAGAAAATGTACTTACTCCCACTGACCTTAAGGTATATACAGTTATCTACAACATTTTCAGTGAAACCATATGAAGTGACAACGTTATGGAACTTGAAATACCATTGTCGGGAAGCTTGCTTTAGTCCATCTATGGATTTCTTTAACTTGCAAACTAAGTGATCATCTTTATTAGAACAAAATCCCTCGGGCTGCTTCATGTACACTTCTTCCTCAAGATCTCCATTTAAAAACGCAGTTTTCACATCCATTTGGTGTAACTCTCAATCAAAATGAGCTACTAATGTCATGATTATTCTAAATGAGTCCTTCTTTGAAACCGAAGAGAATGTATCATGATAATCAATGCCTTCTCTTTGAGTGAAACCTTTGGCTACAAGTCTGGCCTTATATCGCTCAACGTTGCCATTTGAGTCCTTCTTGGTCTTATAGACCCATTTACAGCCAACAACTTTGACTCCTTTAGGCAATTCCACGATATCCCAAACTTGATTTTTAGCCATTGATTCCATCTCCTCCTTCATGGCATCATACCAATATTTAGAGTTTTCCTCATTCATAGCTTGTGTAAATGAAATGGGATCATCATTAAGTCCAACATCAAAGTCAGAGTCAATGAGGTACACAAAGTAATCACCAGAAATTGCTGACCTTTTGGTCCTTGAAGATCTCCTCAACTCTACAGTCTCACCTACATTTTGTAGATCCTGAGTATTAGGCTCTTCATTATGTAGGTTTTGAGTTGTAGGCTCTAAGTTGACATGTTCCTCTTGTGGTGGTGGCAAATGGACTGTTTGTAGTGGGACTGGTTGTTCTTCAAGAATATCTGTGTGGCCTTTTTGAAAAATAACTAGTCCGTCTTTATTCACAGGCATTGTATCTGAATCCCGTGATTCTTCCCAGTCTATTTTTTGAGTAATACTATTCCCACTATTGTCAACATCTTCAATAAACTTTGCATTTCTAGCTTCAACAAATCTAGGTGTATGAGAAGGATAATAAAACCTATAACCTTTAGAATTCTCTGCATAGCCAATGAAATATCCACTGACTGTTCTGGGGTCCAATTTCTTTAATTATGGATTGTAAACCCTTACTTCAGTTGGACAGCCCCATATGTGCAAATGTCTCAAACTAGGCTTCCATCCTTTCCATAACTCGAATGGTGTCTTGGGGACAACCTTAGATGGAACCCTATTCAAAATGTACACTGCTGTCTTTAGGGCTTCACTCCACAGAAATGAAGGAAGGTTAGAGTTGCTAAACATACTCCTCACCATATCCATAAGGGTACGGTTTCGCCTTTCTGCAACCCCGTTTTGTTGAGGTGTGCCAAGCATAGTATATTGAGCAACAATGCCTTCTTCCTTAAGAAAATTTGCAAATGGACCCGCTCTTTGTCCCTTATCTGTGTACCTACTATAGTATTCTCCACCCCTATCAGATCTTACAATCTTAATACTTTTGTCTAATTGTTTCTCTACTTCCTTCTTGTACACTTTAAAGGCAGATAGGGCCTCAGATTTGTCAAAAAGAAGGTAGAGATACATAAAACGTGAATAGTCATCGATAAATGTGATAAAATATCTTTGACCATTTAGACAATAGGGTGTGAATGGTCCACAAATATCCGTGTGTATAATTCCAAGAATATCTTCACTCCTCTTGGCACCTTTATTGGACTTGTTGGTTTGCTTTTCCTTTATGCAATCCACACAAGTACCAAAGTTAGAGAAATCAAGAGTCTTTAGGACTCCATCATTAACCAACCTTTTGATTCTCTGTATGGAGATGTGTCCCAATCTCCTATGCCATAATGTAGAGGAGGTCTCATCATTTATTTTTCGTTTAATACCAACATCATCCTGTAAGGTTAAAAGACTTTGCTCATAAGCATAATCCAAACATAGTTTATATAAACCATTATTCAAAATCCCAAAACCTACAATAGCAGAGTCTTTAACAAAAGAAAATTTCAAACCAACAAAACTAAATTCAAATCCTAATGATGCTAATTTAGCTATAGAAACTAAATTTCTAGAAAAAGAAGGGACATAAAAAGTATTTTCGAGGTCTAAAATAAAGCCATTTTTCAGGATGAGTCTGAATGTTCCCACAGCCTCAACGTGCGAACGCATCCCATTTCCTGAATAGATGCCTTGTTCACTTCCCATCGGCTTCCTTAGGCTGAGAAAACCCTGCATGGTATTTGAAACGTGAATTGTAGTACCCGAATCAATCCACCAATCATTTTGATGAGTATTAATATAATTAGATTCATAGCACACAAGAGATATGAAATTACCTTTCTTTATGAGCCAATTTTTGTACTTTGTACAATCTGTCTTCTTGTGTCCCATTTTCTTGCAAAAGAAGCAGGCACCCTTGTTTCCATGTTTCTTGAATGCCATTTTACTATCCTTATTTTGTGTAACACCTTTGCCTTTCTTCCATTGTCCCTTTGCATGTGTCACGAAATGTGCACTTTCTACATTTTCATGCTTCATCCTCTCCTCCTCTTGAACACACATCATGAGAAGTTCATTAACGGACCATTTTGTCTTATGTGTGTTATAAGAGATCTTGAATGGCCCATACTCACGAGGGAGAGAATTAAGTATAAAGTGGACAAGGAATGACTCAGATATCTCAATCTCAAGGGATTTCAGTTGAGCAGAGATGTCTCTCATCTCCATAATATGTTCACGCACATTTGTTGAATCGTTCAATTTCATGCCCGATAACTTATGCATCAAGGTGGTTGATAATGCCTTGTCAGAACTAGCAAATTGCTCTTCAATAGCCTTCATGTAGTCCTTGACCTTAGTACACGGTGGGATTGAACCCCTAATGCTCTTGCCAACATGGGCCATTATGAGCATCAGACTAAAGCGATTGGATCGCTCCCACCGCTCATAGGCATTTTTTTCTGCAGCGGAACTCGAATCCGTGGGTTTTGGTGGTTCTTCCACACGGATTGCCAAATCGAGATCTATACATCCCAATGTCAGAATGACTTTGTCTTTCCAGTCCAAAAAATTGTTACCGTCAAGGAACGGAATACGAGTAGAATCATTAAATAAGGAAGTAGAAGAAACTGCAATTTATAAAGAACAACATACATCAAAGCTCTGAAACAATACTATAAATTGAATTAACCAATGTTAAATTCAATAAGCAAAAATCTAGACCTTCCTGTGGGTAGAGGTTGCAAAATGCATTAGATATAGCTTTAGCTTTATAATAAGACTAGTAGATCGGCACACATTAAAAATGAAAAATCTCATACCTGTGGGTTTAGGGATTTAACTTTCTTAACATCCCAATTCACTATCTTATTCCAATTAAGTTGTGTAAAGTGACCAACTCCCTGTGGGGCCAATCAATCACTTATAACAACTTAAATACAATAATGGAAAGTAACAAACAATTTAATCTATATATGATCAACATTTTAAGGATCACTAATTGTATCATTTTAAGATGTTGTGGCTATTCTTAAAACAATGCAATTTGACTTTAATATGCCATTTTCCATTTAAATAAATTACACAGCCTTATTGAGGTATAAAAATTACAATTATGTACTTTATGTGACCATAACTTAAATCACGCCTCAATATATCTTAATCATGAACTAAAACCTCAATGCTCATGTACATTTAAATTTTTTTTTATTTTAATCATGTGCATATAAAGATTAATCTATAACCAACAATGTGCACAAATATAGAAAACAAACATGTCCTTAGATCACATGTATAAAGTATTAGAAAACTCAAATTCATGCAATAGTGGCTGAATAATGCAACAAAACCCATAATTATAAATCAAGGGCAACGTAGTATTAAAATCTTAGAGGGTAATTCTGTAAATTTCAAAACTTTAGCGGAAAAAATGTAAATACCCAAAACTAGGCCCAATCTGGCAATAACCTGAATTATGAGTCTAAAATATATGTAGACAGAACTTAGGGGGACAAAGGAATTAATCTTAGGGTAAATTACACTGACCTCCCCTGAGGTTTGACGTAATTACACGGACCTCCCCTCTAGTTTGCAAAATTACACAAACCTCCCTCGAGGTTTGTAATTCGGTAACAAAATGCCCCCTCCACTAACGTTCCGTTAGTTTTTTTTACATTTGCCTCCCCTGAAAATTATAATTAGCCCCCCTATACTATAAAATTGTCATACTAAGCCCCCTTTCTCTTATATTTTTGTTCTAATTATAAAATTCCTTCTCCCTCCTACGTTTTTGGGTTAATTTTTTTAGCATTAATTTATATCTACACAAAATATACACAAAATACATATAAATAGGTCCAAAATTTTTTTTTCCAAGAACAAACCTCTGTCAAGTCCCCCTGTATTAATTTTCTAGATCCGCCCCTGCCCTTATGCTTCAAAAGTGGACACTTAACCCCCTGTGATTGTGGACTAAAATGGAACTGTTATGATTTCACTCAAAACTGACGAAAATTCTAAAATTGGTTAAAAATATAAACACTTAACCCATTTTGTGATGTTAATTTTGGGGTTAAC